>CM032446.1:107993893-108016393 GCA_019049505.1 Pachyrhynchus sulphureomaculatus | reverse complement strand
AAACCTAATTTTGAATTCCTAGTTCCAAAAAACTTGCAAAGGGCATATAACGCTATATATATAAAATAACCATTGTAATCTCCTCTTACACCCCTTTCGCCCCTATTATGTTTCACTGTAAATATTTATGCTTAATGTGTTTTTATTATCTCAACAAAAAACCAGGAAAAATTATCATATTACTAATAAAATTAAACAAAATTTATCGACCCCTTTCAACACCTTCGCACTTCATACCTTCATTATATATATATATATATATATATATATATATATATATATATATATATATATATATATATATATATCTGTATATATAAGTATATATATGTATATATATATATATATATATATATATATATATATATATATATATATATATATATATATATATATATATATGTATATATTGTAACATTCATTTTTTCTTAGATTTTAAGACCATGTAATGTTACTGATTTTTCACTTTAAATTGTACTTCTTTTCATTTTTGTATCGAGCGGTATATTAATCAGAAATTCCAAGCCGTTCGGTATATTAGTGTGCTGTGCGGGTTTGCGACCGAATCTCTCGATACGCCGGGATTGGTTAAATATTTGTATCCGCAGTTTTGGTTCCGGCGTAGCCATATTGCCGAGAGAGTGCCCACGGTTTATTTAAGAGTCCGGCGGACAGGAAGAGGGGCTAATTTCCACCGAGCCGCCAAGTAGGTTGTTTCGACCGAGCCGCCAAGTAGGCTAATTTTCCATCGAGCCGCAGCGAGGCTTACTTCGACCAAGCCGCAGTGGAGGCTCATAGCAACAATTATGAGAGCTAAGTAAAGCACAAGTTTTTTTCTAACGTAAAGCCGTAGTGGGCTGTAAGTGTTTCCTACAAAGTGTGAAATCGGTTTTGTGTTCCATCGAAGGCCTAGAAGCCCAAATAAAAACCGTAAGTTACCAGAACATTCATCAATAGACCTATTCCCGAAGTAGTGCCTTAATAGCAATTTGAACTGACAAAAAGTGAAGTGAAAATCACGATTCTTCGCTTTCGGGGGTAGTCAGGTTTTAGAATTTAAATGTCTGATTTAGGGCCTCTAATAATAATAACTACCTGTTAGGCTAGAATTTTTTGTAATCCTTAAAAACACAGAGGTTAGAACTTTTATTTTAAAATCATGAATAAATTTTCTTTTTGTTGATTAAAGCTAGTGTCTCACTGAATACCTATCTTACTTTTCAGGATAATGACGGCTGTACCAAACTGTTTTTTATTTTCAACAACTGTACACCCTTTCAGTATTTTTTCATTTTTTTAGCTGAAGTTAGATCCTTTCTATTTTAAAATGAATGGTGCCCAAAAGTCGTACAGCTGAGGTTTTTTAAAAATAAAAAAAAATAATTCCAAAAGACGTACAAAAATTATCTCTTACCCATATCTCTCTACCAAGGAAAACTGAGCTAGTGTTTGTTTAATTTCTTTAGTTCTTTTAAAATCAGGATCCACTCAATTCATTATCAGAAATTAAAAAGAGGTTGCAAGAAAATTGCGCCCAAGCGTGGGAAAAAACAACTTTTCAAGACGCCGCAAAAAGCGGGCGAGTTAACACCGTACAAAAAGACGCAGTCTACGTGGGGCGCAATTAAACACCTTTTCATAGGCTACAAAATGACACCACAACGTGCGGGCAAGTTCCAATGTTACAATATATGTATATATATATATGTATATATATATATATATATATATATATATATATATATATATATATATATATATATATGTATATATATATATATATATATATATATATATATATATATATATATATATTTATATATATATATATATATATACATATATATATACATATATATATATATATATATATATATATATATATATATATATATATATATATATATATTATATACTTATATATACAGATATATATATATATATATATATATATATATATATATATATATATATATATATATATATATATATATATATATATATAGTTATTGTGGATTTCTGGGATGAAAATATGACCGTTTAACTGAACTATTTTAGTTTTACTTAAGTAGCTTTCTTTATAATTGTACTATTTGTACAAGGGGTTTTCTGAGGTGAGAGAGCACTTGAAAATCCCAAATGAGATTTTGGCGAAACGTCGTGCAAATTCATTGTTAGACGAACGGATTGAAACCGGAATTTTAATGTATTACATTCCACCATCCGTGAAAACCTCTATAGTAACATATATATATATATATATATATATATATATATATATATATATATATATATATATATATATATATTAATTCCATTGTCAAATTCGCTTATATACATACGGAATTAAAAAATATGGAAACAAACATCCCGCTAGTGCTCGCAGCAACAGTTACCAAAAGAGCTTTTTTAGACAGGAGAAGGTGAATACAAATATTTAATTAAAAATATCATACAGAGTGGTATAAAATAGTCATGACTATTTAAAATTATACACAGTGCAATAACTGTCGCCCCCCTACAATTTACAACAAAACTGTGAGCTGATTTCGATTTCTCATCTCAGAAAACACCTTAGCACCGAATCTTGTACAAATAGTGCAATTATTAAGAAAGCTACTTAAGAAAAACTAAAATAAAAGTATAACTTTTACACACTGTATCTCAAAAATTACGAATTTTTGAACTAAGGTATTTATATATATATATATATATATATATATATATATATATATATATATATATATATATATATATAATATATAAATTGATCTCATTTCATTCGAGAGTTATCGTTCCAGCAGACACACAGACAGACGGACATGAACAACTATGTTTTTCGTAGTGTAGAAACTCTGAAACAGGAAGGAAAGCAAAAATCACGTATTGTGATTTTTTCACAAATACAATACTTTTCTTTAGCTAGGAAACTATTTTTTTTTGTGCTTGTCATTTTGGTACTGTAAGATACCATGACAAATGAGTGAATCTTAAGCTTTCCCTTTAACTTCAAAGTATAGTCCACTCACAATCTCGTAATTTCGCAAAAATTATTCACCAATAAATCTAATTTTCGTTATGTATATAAAATAACTTACATGCTAGGAGGAACAGATTTGTGTCAAAATATGGTCTATGAAAAGAAATATCACTTTTCACACGGACATTAATGTGCACACACATTTTTATTTTTGCGGATGTACAGAACATATGTTTTCAGTATTGTAAGGGCTGCCATTTAGGATAGATTTATATCAACTATTTGAATATTAAAAAAACACCTTCTGCTTTTTTCAGGTTTATTTAATAACCATTATTTTAAGCGTGGTTTGATTTTCATTTTGATAAAATCTTTATAAATTGTGTAAGACAAAAGAAATAATAAAAAAAGTATTCAATAAGCGGGAATTTAAAAAAAGTATTAATATTAAAATGATTCATTTTACCTACTTGCAATTTTTACTCGAAGCAAATATTTAGTTAACATTATTAACAAATTTTCCTTTTGAATTGCTTTGCAACATACTATGTTATCTTTTTAAGTTAGAATTACAATATAATCCCCTTTTTCGCAATATCTTCCACATTTTTTGGTTTTAAGCTGCTTTAAAGCTGTTGTTCGATGATAAGTTTTGAGATAATGAGACTGACTGATAAAATCATATTTTGATATGTACCAATATATAAATTTTAAAGATTGTTGATAGACTTGATAGGTGGATATCCGTCACCCTAAACATTTGGCTTTGACTTAGAATATAAAGATACATTTTACTATCTGCCATAATTATAAAAAATTCGTTCCAAATAGTTTTCGGAATTTTCTAGTCTAACACTCCATTTTCGCATAGAGTATCATTTTCTTGAATTTTGAAGCGTAAGTAGAAATTGCAATTAAAATCTTTTAATTATTTACTATTCGATAAATGACTTAAGAGTGTTATACAAAATATTTCTAAAGATAAAATTAAAATTACTTACGACAAACGTATACACTTAAAATTAATCCAAATAATTTTTTTAGGTATATTTTATTTTTATTTTCTATATTATTATTTAAACTGACGAATATTAAATTAGCTAACTGATCAGCTTAAACAGCTGACCAACTGAAGTTTTTTTTTAACTAAAATTACCGAACATTTTGAATGGTCTCAATGTCCACGAAAAGGCATCCTTTAACTTAATTTAAGTTCTGGATATAGTGAATAGTCTCAAGATGCTAAATTAGGTGAATTCAGTGAAAGGTTCAATACATATGGTAGGCTTGATCTTGAGCCAAATATTAAGGAACAATGAGCAAATTGTGACTCGGTGCACCATCCTGTAACAAGCACCAGTTTTTGTTTTTTTTTATTGGGGTTCACGATTTCCTAATAAAAGTAGTTTACCCCAATGTAAATACAATCTATGTAGGGTACCCGAACTTATCCTGGTATCCTACATAAAATGATTTTTTTAACTTTTAGTTTTATTAAGCAATTAATTCTACAGAACTTTCTTCGTTTCTAAATTGTATAGTTATCAAATTCTCAATAGTAACAGAAACAATATATTATACTTAAAATAAATAAGTTTTAATTTCAATATTTCAAGAGTTATTTTTCATATCTCTAAAAAACAGATCGGAATATGATAAGACAGTAAAAAAGAAAAAACAATTCAACATCGCACTGTTAAATTATTTTTAAAAATACACTATTTTTTAAAATAAAACACCCTGTACATCCATCGTATATGTATATAACGAATTTAAAATATTTAAAATGTCTCATTTGATATGACCTAGGCAATAAAATATTGCAAAGATCTAACTTTGAACACATCACAAAAGTTTTCACCACTACACCAAACACTTTATTTTCGCACTCGACGCGTAGTTCGCTAACCATATTGGCATCACGTTGACTGTTAATCATCGCTCCTGACGATGCTTACATTGTTAGTGAAACCCACGGCAAGGGCACAAATAAAGTGTTTGGTGTAGTGGTGATAACTGTTGGGTAGTGTCATTGTCCCAAAGATTCTAAAATCCCAACGTAATGCTTAGACAGTGTATCTGGCATTTTGAGTTGTTAAAAAATTCAATTTATTTACAAAGAAGCTACCATAAACAAAACATTGTTGAATTTCTTTCATTGGTCACCGCTCTGTAACGTTAGGATAAAATGCGACAAATATGCATTAATTGAGAAAGACATTTGATATTTAATCAGCAGTAGAAGATTATTACAAAAAAGTATATATTAAATTATGTACGTAATAATTCAGGGGGCTTTTATCTCTGAATATACAAATTAAGTAAATAATATTTTTTTTTTTTCAAATTGGCCTGACTTTCCATCAAAAATATTTTGCAGGTTTTTTTATAAAATTAGGTCAAGTTTACGATGTAACTACATAAAAGATTGAAGATTGTTTTTTGCAATACACCTGTTATTTATTTCTTATTAGCCATGTTTTAAAATCATCTTCGCAAATTATAGTCCACATTCAATACTCACAGTATTAACATTAGAAATTGAAAATAAATTATTCGGTTTCACAACTAATCAACCATTCCATTAATTCCAACGATTTCAATTAAAATCTAGTAACGGGGGTAAAATCATAGGTTATTATTTAGATTTAGACGCTAATATATTTTTTGAAGATGATTTAGTAATAGCTAGTAGTATTCGGACGTGTAATTCAAGGCAAAGAATGCAAAATTTGTTATTATTGTTAGTAGGAAAACTATTATTCTATATTATAATTTTAGTCACCCAAAATATAATAATCGATTTATTAATAAAATTTTTGTTTATTAAAAATAATAATAATAATAAAATTCTTTGATACGCTACTGAACTGTCCCTTTTCATGATGTTTGGCTTTAATAATCGTTACCTTGAACTAATAGATGAATGCGGAAGTAAAAGCAGCATGTATTTATATAACATAAAATATTTTTTAGTTTAAACAAGATCTTTTAAGATGAATCGCCACTGGCCTGTAGAAGGACCTTAAGTTCGCACTGGGACTTAAGAGCATTTTAAGAAGCAGGGAAAACGCACACGCATGCTTTTACAAGGCAGAACGACAGGAAACTATGAACACGAGGAATCACAGGGCGGTGAATGTCTCACTCGTCCTATCGTCGCTGTCCGCTTATTCGGACTCTAGCAGGCTGAACACTCCTCGTTTCGTTAGTTTAGTTTGACGTGGCGCCCGAGCCGGGTCGCCCTTTAGTCAATAAAATGCCTTTAATCACTGAAAAAACCAATACAAATATGAATAAAGTGGCCGTGTAGGTTTATTATATGAACTTAACCTTATTGATATATAATTCTTCGCGTTGTCGTAGTATAAACTAAACCTTGAAATTAAACGAGTTTGTTTTCATAAAATTCAGTTCAGATACAAAGAAGATAATGAAAATAACAATTAAAGTACCTTGTTTTTAAGATATTGTGTATTTGTGTAACTTAAAAACTATAAAAGTGACGTGATTCACTGACCTATCTTAACATTAAAAAACAGTTACATAGTCAGGGACGATCGTGCAAACGCAAGGTTATTCCTCTAATTTTTAGTGAATATTAATTAATATACTGTTTTATTCTCTGAGACATTATTTATTTCTAAATATATAAGAGTGATTTTGATAAGGATAAACAGAATTTATGCGTTGTAATTATGTCAGCCAAGCGTAAATCATCTACTGCAATTCAACATCCTAAGGTGAGGTCAGATTCATATTGCTTTTGGAAAAATTTAGGTTAATATGATGCAATTTAAATTGACTATATGTTGTTGCAAGCTACATATATTCAGGTATTAGAGCAACTGATAAATAACCGTAAACGTACTAGCTATACCTAAAAAACGAATTATTATGTCGGACCACATATTAGGCGCCACATCATTATATATACGTATATATATATATATATATATATATATATATATATATATATATATATATATATATATATATATATATATATATATATATATATATATATATATATATATATATATATATTATATATATATATATATATATATATATATATATATATATATATATATATATATATATATATATATATATATGAAGAGTTCAAGAGTAAAATTCTTACTATAACTACAACTTCAATTATCACAATTTTAATACTACTATGTATTTGAAAAATATATACCTACATCAGTAGGTACGCTTGTTTGGGAAGTGTCGGGTTTTAATTTTGTGCGTTAATATGGCAAAATAAATAAAGGGAAATTTAAATTTTTTGTCGAAATTTACTTGGGAAAACAAATCCGGGGCAATAAGTAGGCCAATTTAAATAACAAATAGTGTTGAAGATCTTAAGAATTTATCCAAATGTAAATAAAAAGACTATGTATAATCCAGTATTACTTCCAGATACATTATTTGATTAGTTTTTGTCAAGGTCGCTTTATGAATATGGTAGAAGTGTTCAATGAAATTAAAATTTCATGTTAATCAGGACCATTTGGCTATATTGAAAAATAAACTTTTGCCAGCACAATACTCGGTAAGTCTGTCAAGACTTTCATGAATTTTAAGACATTCCTCAGGAGTACCTATTATGTTTTACATATAATAAAAATTGGAGTGATGAAAACAGTTTTCAGTATCCTTCATATACAATATAATAGAAACCGGCACACACGAATGAGTTTGAGTATTGATACTATCAATCTACTTTCAGTCCAAAAAAAATATATGCCCATTGATAGAAACAGTCTAGTTTCGGTCACAAATGCAAAAGCGCACCCATTTGCGCAGACCGTTATGAAGACTGAACTTCATGAAATCTTCTCATTAGTATTTTGTGGTCGATCTTATGAAAAACTGTGATGATATCGGTATATATATGTATGTATATATATATATATATATATATATATATATATATATATATATATATATATGTATATATATATATATATATATATTATATATATATATATATATATATATATATATATATATATATATATATATATATATATATATATATATATATATATATATATATATATATATATATATATATATATATATATATATATATATATATATATATATATATATATATATATATATATATATATATATATATATATTATATATATATATATATATATATATATATATATATATATATATATATATATATATATATATATATATATATATATATATATATATATATATATATATATATATATATATATATATATATATATATATATATATATATATATATATATATATATATATATATATATATATATATATATATATATATATATATATATATATATATATATATATATATATATATATATATATATATATATAAATATATATATATATATATATATATATATATATATATATATGTATATATATATGTATATATATATATATATATATATGTATATATATATATATATATATATATATATATATATATATATCTTAGCTTTTATTTTAAAAAAAATAAATTTAAACACTTTTGGACAATTTCGACAACAATAACTTTTATTAACAATTGCATTCAGACATCTAACGGGGGTTTTTCCATATAGAAAATGCTGACAGCTAATATATATATATATATATATATATATATATATATATATATAAATATATATATATATATATATATATATATATATATATATATATATATATAAATATATATATATATATATATATATATATATATTATATATATATATATATATATATATATATATATATATATATATATATATATATATATATATATATATATATATATATATATATATATATATATATATATATATATATATATATATATATATATATATATATATATATATATATATATATATATATATATTATATATATATATATATATATATATATATATATATATATATATATATATATATATATATATATATATATATATATATATATATATATATATATATATATATATATATATATATATATATTTATATATATATTATTATATATATTTATATATATATATATATATATATATATATATATATATATATATATATATATATATATATATATATTTATATATATTTTATATATATTATATATATATTATATATATTTATATATATATATATATATATTATATATATATATATATATATATATATATATATATATATATATATATATATATATATATATATATATATATATATATATATATATATATATATATATATATATATATATATATATATATATATATATATATATATATATATATATATATATATATATATATATATATATATATATATATATATATATATATATATATATATATATATATATATATATATATATATATATATATATATATATATAATATATATATATATATAAATATATATATATATATATATATATATATATATATATATATATATATATATATATATATATATATATATATATATATATATATATATATATATATATATATATATATATATATATATATATATATATATATATATATATATATATATATATATATATATATATATATATATATATATATATATATATATATATATATAATATATATATATATATATATATATATATATATATATATATATATATATATATATATATATATATATATATATATATATATATATATATATATATATATATATATATATATATATATATATATATATATATATATATATATATATATATATATATATATATATATATATATATATATATATATATATATATATATATATATATATATATATATATATATATATATATATATATATATATATATATATATATATATATATATATATATATACATATATATATATATATATATATATATATATATATATATATATATATATATATATATATATATATGTATATATATATATATATATATATATATATATATATATATATATATATATATATATATATATATATATATATATATATATATATATATATATATATATATATATATATATATATATATATATATATATATATATATATATATATATATATATATATATATATATATATATATATATATATCTGGCCAACTTTCGAGAGTAGTGCTGTGCAAAAAAACTAAACTTGAGAGTTTCTGCTGGAACAGAGAGATATCCCTAAAAATATATACATAAAACAGGTTTTTATTAGGAAAATCGCATCCAAATATTTACAAACACTGATTTCATAGTGAGAAGGTGCTCCGTCCTGTTGATACCACAGATTCCCGTTAGAGGATCCAAATTATTTTCATCGGGAAAAAGACCTGCACAAGTTTGAATAACTTTCTCTGTAGAATGGCCTGCAAGGAGTCCCGACCTTACGCCATTCGATTTTTTTTATGGGGTCATTTGAAAACCAAAGTTTACCGAAGTCGACCTGAAACTGTAGAAGATTTGCAACAAAGAATTCAAAATGAAATAGCACAAATCACTCCGGATTCTCTGCAAAACCATGTTCAGGCTGTTTATGAGAGATTTGGTCATTGTCTCGCTGTTAATGGTAGACGTTTCGAGCAATTGTTATCCTAAAAATAAACCTAGAGTATTTATTAATAGCTTTTTGTCTTTTTTTTAATTTTAAATTTCAAATGAAAATAATTCCAAAACAGTTCAATTTCGACAAATGGTATGTTAGACAAATAATATCTAAAGTTTTTAGTAGGACTCAAAAATAAAATAATATACAGGGCTTTGCATTTCAAAAAAATCAAGATGGCTTAATTTCTTCGAATTGATAGTTCAAAACATTTTATTGTCAACGTCAGCACGTGCGCCGTATTACACCCTATAACGTTTATTTAAATATTTTTTGATACGCTGATTAATAAATGCTGTGGAATCATGATTTCATATATATGGGGCACCCTATATATATATATATATATATATATATATATATATATATATATATATATATATGTATATATATATATATATATATATATATATATATATATATATATATATATATATATATATATGTATATATATATATATATATATATATATATATATATATATATATATATATATATATATATATATATGTATATATATATATATATATATATATATATATATATGTATATATATGTATATATATATATATATATATATATATATATATATATATATATATATATATGTATATATATATATATATATATATATATATATATATATATATAAATATATAAATATATGTATATATATATATATATATATATATATATATATATATATATATATATATATATATATATATATATATATATATATATATATATATATATATATATATATATATATATATATATATATATATATATATAAATATATATATATATATATATATATATATATATATATGTATATATATATATATATATATATATATATATATATAATATATAAAATATATATATATATATATATATATATATATATATATATATATATATATATATATATATATATATATATATATATATATATATATATATATATATATATATATATATATATATATATATATATATATATATATATATATATATATATATATATATATATATATATATATATATATATATATATATATATATATATATATATATATATATATATATATATATATATATATATATATATATATATATACGAGGCTGGTTTGAAAAGTCCGTGCAAAGTCCGAGAGATGGCACCACCGGCGCGTATCGAGGTCATGTTTAGTTAGTAGCATCTCTTGAATGAACGCACACCAAGTTTCAGCCATATTGGTCTATTTCTTTGTGTTTGGCATTCGTGTGAATCAAGGAAGTCGAGTGATTTTCAAGAAATGGACGAAAAAGAATTTCGTGTGGTGATTAAACATTACTTTATGAAAGGCAAAACGCCTCAGGAGACTAAAGAGAAGCTTGATAAACATTATGGTGACTCTGCACCTTCGATTAGAACAGTTTATAAGTGGTTTCAAAATTTTCGGACTGGCCATATGGGCACAAGTGACGCTGAACGTTCTGGACGGCCTGTGGAGGTTACGACTCCAAAAATCATGATATGGTGATGGATGACAGAAGAGTTAAGGTGCGTGAGATTGCTAGTGCTGTGGGCATCTCGACTGAACGGGTACATAATATTGTGCATAAACATTTGGACATGAGAAAGCTATCCGCAAGATGGGTGCCGCGATTGCTTACGCTTGACCAAAAACGGAACGTGTGAAGTGTTGCAAGGATGGTTTGCAGCTGTTCCAGAAGAATCCGGAGGACTCTAAGGGTCGTTTCGTCACTGTGGATGAAATATGGATACATTACTATACTCCTGAGACCAAACAACAATCTAAACAATGGGTTACCAAGGGGGAATCTGCACCAAAAAAGGCGAAGACCGTTCCTTCGGCCGGAAAGGTTATGGCGACTGTCTTTTGGGATTCGCAAGGGATAATCCTCATCGACTATCTGGAAAAGGGTAAAACTATTACAGGCGAATATTATTTATCGTTATTGGACCGTTTGAAAACCGAGCTGCAAAAAAAACGCCCGCGATTGGCCCACAAGAAAGTCCTTTTCCATCACGACAACGCACCAGCACACACCTCAGCAGTTGTGGTCGCAAAATTAATGGAAATAGGATTCCAACTCGTTTCACATCCCCCCTATTTTCCAGACTTGGCTCCCTCGGACTACTATTTGTTCCCCAATTTAAAGAAATGGCTGGCGGGACAAAGATTTTATTCAAACGAGGAGGTGATTGCAGACACTAATGGATATTTTGCAGACTTGGAGAAATCCTATTATTCGGAAGGGATCAACAAACTAGAACATCGTTGGACGAAGTGTATAAGCCTAAAAGGAGACTATGTCGAAAAATAAAAAAGGTTTACTCCAAACACATAAGTAGTTTTTATTTTTGCACGGACTTTTCAAACCAGCCTCGTATATATATATATATATATATATATATATATATATATATATATATATATATATATATATATATATAATATATATATAAAACCCATTGTTTAGATTGTTGTTTGGTCTCAGGAGTATAGGAATGTATCCATGTTTCATCTACAGTGACGAAACGACGCTTAAAGTCCTCCGGATTCTTCTGGAACAGCTGCAAACCATCCTTGCAACACTTCACACGATTCCGTTTTTGGTCAAGCGTGAACAATCGCGGCACCCATCGTGCGGATAGCTTTCTCATGTCCAAATGTTTATGCAAAATATTATGTACCCGTTCAGTCGAGATGCCCACAGCACTAGCAATCTCACGCACCTTAACTCTTCTGTCATCCATCACCATATCATGGATTTGATCAATGATTTCTGGAGTCGTAACCTCCACAGGCCGTCCAGAACGTTCAGCGTCACTTGTGCCCATATGGCCAGTCCGAAAATTTTGAAACCACTTATAAACTGTTCTAATCGAAGGTGCAGAGTCACCAAATGTTTATCAAGCTTCTCTTTAGTCTCCTGAGGCGTTTTGCCTTTCATAAAGTAATGTTTAATCACCACACGAAATTCTTTTTCGTCCATTTCTTGAAAATCACTCGACTTCCTTGATTCACACGAATGCCAAACACAAAGAAATAGACCAATATGGCTGAAACTTGGTGTGCGTTCATTCAAGAGATGCTACTAACTAAACATGACCTCGATACGCGCCGGTGGTGCCATCTCTCGGACTTTGCACGGACTTTTCAAACCAGCCTCGTATATATTTATATATATATATATATATATATATATATATATATATATATATATATATATATATATATATATGATATATAGATATATATATATATATATATATATATATATATATATATATATATATATATATATATATATATATATATATATATATATATATATATATATATATAATATATATATATATATATATATATATATATATATATATATATATATATATATATATATATATATATATATATATATATATATATATATATATATATATATATATATATATATATATATATATATATATATATATATATATATATATATATATATATATATATATATATATATATATATATATATATATATATATATATATATATATATATATATATATATATGGCCAACTTTCGAGAGTAGTGCTGTGCAAAAAAATATAAACTATATATATATGAGAGTTGCTGTGCAAAAAAACTAAACTTGAGAGTTTCTGCTGGAACAGAGAGATATTATCCCTAAAAATATGTACATAAAACAGGTTTTCAAAATCTAAAATCATGGATTTTTTTTGTATTTATTTACGTTTAGGTCCAGAAAAACATATATTCCAATTTCAGTGAATTAGTCGGTTTATCTGTTTATTCTCTCGAACGAAATGAGATAACATTTTTAAATCTGATTAATATCCATCGGTTAGCCCTAGTTTCGGTGAATGCACCAAATCAGATACATATATAATACTGAGAACGTCACTGGAGCTGTTCCTACTATTAAAATTTAAACAACCTTTTAAAAGTTTTCAAAAGTTTGTGATGCATTGGAATAATGCTGTTACGTTTTTACGAATTAAAAAAAATCAAATTGTATATTTCCCTGGTAAATGAATTGAAATTTACTAACCTTTATGATATCGATCAAAAGGGTAGCTTTAGTTTTTGAAATTGGTTAAAAGTCATGGAATTTAAAGTGTTAATTTCCTTACTATTTGAAACAGTTTTTCATGAAGCCGACAATATGTAAATATGAGCATACAAATCTATCACACTATAACAGTTTTTACATTCTAAATCAATAAACATTAACATTATAAATAATTTTCTTTGTCAGTTACAGTGGTTTTATCAATAGCTACCAAACTTATCTTTGGAATCTACGCTACAGGGAAATTATTGATAACAAATACAGAATAAATATGATATAGGTGTTTTTCCAGAGTTTTTTTTTTAAATAGAAGATCTAGAATATATTATTAAAAGCAAAATTGACGAAACAAAGATCTATGCTAGTTCTAAAACGTTAAACTTATATATATATATATATATATATATATATATATATATATATATATATATATATATATATATATATGTTATATATATATATATATATATATATATATATATATATATATATATATATATAACATATATGTATATATATATATATATATATATATATATATATATATATATATATATATATATATATATATATATAACATATATGTATATATATATATATATATATATATATATAAACTTATATATATATATATATATATATATAACATATATGTATATATATATATATATATATATATATATATATGTATATATATATATATATATATATATATATATATATATATATATATATATATATATATATGTTAGCTTTTATTTTAAAAAAATAAATTTAAACACTTTTGGGCAATTTCGACAACAATAACTTTTATTAACAATTGCATTCAGACATCTAACGGGGGTTTTTCCATATAGAAAATGCTGACAGCTTATATATATATATATATATATATATATATATATATATATATATATATATATATATATATATATATGCTACAATATGGTGAAACGTAATACATTAAAATTTCAGGGTTCAATCCGTTCGTCTAAGAAGGAATTTGCACTACGTTTCGCCAAAATCTCTTTGGCATTTTCAAGTGCTCTTGCTGCTGCTGCTCGATACTGTGATCTTGCTGCTGCTGCTACTCGAAGCTAACTCACTCAGAGTCCTTCGGTAATGAGATCCAAGGTTTCAGTTGTCATTCACTCCTTTTGGCTTTATACTTCAGAGAACTTAGCCTTTACTTTATTTAAGGTTGTTTCTATTCCCATTTGTTCTGATAATTTTTGCATTAAAATCTCCAATGACCACGGTTAGGTATCCTCTTTTTGTAAGCCGCACGGCTTCGTCTACTTTGTAGTAGAACTTTTTGATTTTTGTTAGATACTGGTAGGTACATTGTTTCGACTGATAGAATAGTAGCTGATACCGGTTCCTCGTTTATGTTTACCAAGCTATCTGGAAATTTTATCTTCGATATTTGCCAGTTTTCTTGCCATATAAAACAACATCCATTCCAGTTGGCCATTCGCACGGTTTTGTTGAGTACTTTGCTCTTGTACTTGCTTTGATTATTTTTAGTAGTGGACGATGGGGAGATTCATAGCCTCGGACTGAAAATCGTAGTTTTCTTATTTCTGCCAGCCATTAAAATACTTCGGAAATGTTATTATAGTTATGGTTCATTGCCCTAATACCACCTATATCTGAAGGGCATTTCCCTATCTGCCATTTATAGAGGTGCCTCATAAACCATCAAGTAACCCCATATGAGTCTGAAGAGTGGACAGAATTTGAGCAAGTTTACCACAGCAAATTTTGCTAATCATTTAATTTCGTAATATACTCGTATGACAGTTAAGTTTATTAGCCAGGGTCAATATTTCACATAAAATGGGCAGCGTTTTAATAAATGCTTTATTGATAAAAGTATTTTACAATTTTTATGGACAAGTTCCAGCGATATTATTGAAATATATTTATTTACTATGTGTCACAATTGATCAGATTTACATGTCAACACATGTGATATCTGCTCGTAACACAAAGAAACCTGTGAATTCATATTGGATGTTTCAGAATGTGGCTGATGTGACTAAATGGAATTAAACTTGTTTTTATCATTTTTTTAAATAGTTATTAACGTAAAAAATTTTTTAACAATCGATTTCTAAAATAATTTTAAAGCAGCTGGAGTGTTATATTTAGAAGATAAATTTCCCTACAGAAATATTGCTATAATAGTAGGTTGAAAAATAAAAATATTTCTGGTTATAGAGTAGATATCAGTGCATACCAAGCTGTCAGAAATGGGCCTAAAAATGCTCCATATTTCTTTTTTTTTTTTGACGAGCAGTTTAGTTTATATTGTTCTTATTTCTTACGTTTTCACTGAACATACAAACCGATTTGCTATGTCTGGCGAGTTGAATTCTGCATAAAAATGAGTATTAAATTTGTTTCGCGTCTCAAGGTTGATTCAGCGTTTTTTTGATGATATCAGCATAGTGTATTTCACTATAACTAGAATTAACAGCTCTAATAAAAAAGGGTTTAAAGGCTTACCGTTATTTTTTATCGAAAAATTAATCTGAATTTGACCAGACACTTTTAAGATAGACTTGCACATAGACTTGCACATAAAAGGCACTAGGGCTGCCTGTTGGTGTACACTAGTTTATGGACACGTTACCAACATCTTTGACTGTTGCTTTATTGCCAAAACCCGTATGTGTAAAGCCATGTTGTGGCTTAATTAATCTCATTCGTGTCTTTATTATGTAGTTTTTTATTGTCTCCGTAAAAAACAGATTAATTTGGAAAATTAAAGATATATAAATTATGTTTTTTTAAAAGACCTGACACCAAAACTTAGTGAAAAGCTTCCTGGGTAACATGCAGATGGTAAGGGTACTGGATCGAGATTTGCGCTTTACTAATATTGCATTGCTAACTATAAATGCTTTTTTATTACAAAATTTATATCTGTTTCAATTTGTTTTGAATTGAATTGGAGATAGTATTTTACGAAGCCACAGTAATTATTATTTTAAAAGAGAAATCGGAAGCCACAAATCCGGTTAATCCAGCTCACACGAGGTGCTAAGCAGTATGAGCAGTTAGTGAGAATTATGTTCCACGCCTATT
Organism: Pachyrhynchus sulphureomaculatus; assembly: GCA_019049505.1. Taxonomy (NCBI): domain Eukaryota; kingdom Metazoa; phylum Arthropoda; class Insecta; order Coleoptera; family Curculionidae; genus Pachyrhynchus; species Pachyrhynchus sulphureomaculatus. The sequence continues at coordinate 107,998,552 of CM032446.1, read as the reverse complement.
CGGTTAGTGATTGTAGACTAAATTCATCTGCTTGAGTAATCTAGAAAGACCAAGGATAACGTGTTTCAACATTTTTATTACAAGCTAACTGGAATCATTTTCAAGAAATGTGTTCTAAATTTCTCCAATAACTACTATAGTAAGAATTACAATTGTTTTTCAGTTGTGTGAAACCGTCAACAACTATTCATATTAACTATTATAGATGAAAGGAAATGCAATACCCTATATTTAATGTCCACCAGGTCATTAAATCGACTACGGTACTGATTACATTATCATGATAATTACGAAGAACTCTCTCGGCTTCTAGCTTGATGACTGTAGGAAACTGAATATTAGCACGATGTTCCTGTAGAATTCATCATATTGTGGCTTTTTGTATGTTGCCTATAATATTGTTGTTTTTATACTGTTTTTATAAACTGTTCTAAGTCCAAGCGGATCTAAAATATTAACCTCATAATTTTATTACTTGATAATATTAGCAATGTTTACCGTCAGATCAAATTTTTCAGCTACAGTTTCTACTACCTTAAACAGGAAGGCACCCACATCTCACTGTTCATGGCCATAGACCATCTCCAGCACACGATTCGAATTTTTCGCGACACTCAAAACTCAAAAGAGTTCTCTCCTACCGCGATGACAGGCAGGGTATATTCGAAGATGATTCATGTACATAATTTCTCGTACACTAATATCCTAATGCAATCCTTGCAATTTTTCTTTTGCGACTCCAAAGGTATGGGGAAGTATCGAAAGTCAGCATATTGATAGCAGCAATCTTATTACGTAAGGAGATGATCCGATCTTTTTTAGTCGTTTCCTATACTTGCTGCAGGAAATGTTTTTTTTTTAGCTACAGTACCTTGCAAGCCATATTATATAATGCCTAGGCAGTTGTATTTTTATTCAGTGTTTAAATAATGTAAAATGCTTTATCGAATAATTAATAGTGGTTTGGTTATTAAGAATACCGTCCTTATTTATCATTTTTATATGGGCATAACACACATGCTACAGGCAAGTCCCTAAAGCGCTACAGGAGCGACGCGTGCGCAGATAAAGCGATTCATGTTGGTCTTGAATTGCTGTAAATTACACTTGGAGGTAAACATAGTTCTGGGCAAATCATTTTAAAGGGATGAGATTCTTCATATAAAAGACTGCGAGGAATGACAAGCTGAACTTCATACGAATGTGAGGTATTAGCACGACGTATATTCTTAGCCTGCACCGATTGGAGAAGCGAGTTACGTTACATCCATCGAACACTTTCCATGAAAATACTTATAGAATGTTTCAAGGAATCAAGGTTACTAGTCAGTTCTGGGTCTCCAGTCAGACGAACGGCTCTCTTTTGAATTGAATCCATCAAAAGCAGTGAATGTTTGGGAGCAGAGCCCCAAGCATGGGAGCAGTTGGTCTCGTTTCTTTTTCTCGTCTCGTTGGTCTAATGTGAGTTTTGTATAGAATGAGAAGTTTCTGTGACGTGTAAAACTTTTTAGTTCGAAATAATGTTCCTAGGTTTTGAGAAGCTCTCTTTGATATGCCTGCAACATGTTCGTACCAAGACATATTTGCTCCCAAATTATTGATCAGTAAATTGAGTGAGGACTTTAGAGAAATGGAGGGCCCCGACGTAACTATGTAAGGTTCAGAAACTTTTTTTACGAAAAACTAGCGCGTGAGTTTTTGTAGGGTTAAATTCTACTTGGTTACTGTCACTTCAAGATAAAATTTCTTCCAGGTTTTCGTTAAATTAAACGATTTCCTGCGGATCTGCGGATATTTGCATGAATGTGTGTGTGTGTGAATAAAAAAATAAACGTACTGTTACCTGCCAAGCTCTAGATTGGATTCTTGGTCCTTTCCAGCAGATCGTTAAAGTAATTAAGAAAGAGAGTAGGAGACAGTATGGACTCTTGAGACTCACCGTCGACTGTCACCTGTAAAGAACGCTCTCTGAGGAAACACGAGATCCATAAACAGAACTTTTCAGACTTATCATAAGAGCGTAACTTACCCAACAATGCATCATGCCAAACGCGGTCGAATGCCTCGGATATATCAAGTGCAATCGCTTGAGATTCTCAAAAGTGTTCAATTACGTTGTTCTAAACATATGTTATATAGGTTAGAAGATCTCCTGTTGATCTTTGCTTATGAAAGCCACATTGATGGTCCCTGATAATATTGAATCCTTCAAAATATTTTGGGAGATGCTGATATAACTTTCGATATTATTGAAAGCAGTGCGACTGGTCGGTAGTTGTTTGGCAAGGTCTTCTTGCCTTTTTGGGGATTAGCTGAACTGTAGTGCATTTCCTGCAGGAAGAAAATATTCCCTTTCTGTAGGAGAGGTTGAAAAGTCGACAGCAAACTGGTGTTAGTTCTCTCGCGCAGTTTTTGAGTACTACGGCGGGTATTCCGTCAGCGCCAGATGCGTTTTTGGTGTCTAGCTTAATTAAAATACGTTTTATGATACGCTGTCTACAGACAATGTCGTCATTCGGAAATAAAGACAATCATATTAGTAAGTTAAGTGTTATTAAAAAATATCCAATAAAACACGTATATATTTATTTTTATAGCATTAAGAAAAAAATTATGATTAAGATAGCTTGTGTGTTGTGGGAAATATTCTAGGTGTCCCGTCGATCCTTATCTAAATGTCAAGGAATAAGTAACAGTTTCAAGGAAATAATGATTTTCTTTTATATTCACAATGAAAACTAAGTTTCGTTCTGAAATACATGTAGGAAGTTAAAATAATAACGCAGTTTTCGGAAAAACTTTGGCGTAGAAATTTTAGACTGCTGTCAGTTGCAATTATATATAATGGATTAAATAAATTGAAAATAGGTATTTGTTTTAAACTTTTTGTCCACTAATTTATTTGCCCAATATCTTTAAAATTGTATGATTTCAGATAAAATCAAAATATTCTTATTTATGAGGATTTTCTTGTCTGTTATAATTTATACTCTGATTGAGTTATAATTGAAGACCTTTTGGCAAAAACAATCGTCACAATTATAAAATTTTTCAGGATGTAAGAAATACTGAATGTGCTCTTTGGATTTTAAATTTCTGTATGTCTGTATTAAAGTTTTATAAGTTGATTGTGTCTTAAATAAGACAGCGTGTTAAAAAAAATGGTTCACAAATTTTATCGTTTTTGAAAATTAAGCGAGCAAGTTGTGGACTATGGTTATTTTTGTAAAAAAAGGGAAACAATTTTTCGCAAATGATTTTATATTTTAAATGATATATTATTATTATATTAGTAAAATAACATGGAGTATGTATATTTCATAAGAAAAATGTTAAAAACAAGAAAAATATTTCGTTCAAACTAAAAAAAATATTCGGCGAAAAGTAAAAAAAATAATATCAAAAAATAAAATATGAAAAATAAAATAAAATAAAAATGAGTATTAAGTTTTAACATTCACTATTCATCATCTGCCGCACTACTATTATCATAAGATTCATCAGTTTAATCCCTGTTTTGCGGAACACCTGTTCCATGCTCTATGATGTCATAATACAGTTTCTTGGCTGGATTGCTTAAAAATCCAGACAATCTGCGAATATCATCGATCCTAGACTATTCCAGTGGTATCGGGCCGTAAGTGTTTTGTAAGTTTATCGAATTTGGGAGCATAGTTTTGTTTCTAATACGTATGTCTTCGAATGCTCCATTGTATGTCCGACGTACACAAATATGAGGATGACTGATATCAATCCTTATTTCCCTTACAGATTTAATCTTTAAAGGCGGCTTAGGAACCTTCAGAAAATAATGTTCTATGGAGCTATTAATATTAAAAAAATTGTCTTGTGGTACTTTGACCAAATTGAAGGGTTAAGCTTTATCATGAACTTCTCTAATAATCTTGTCCCAGTCTTCCGCAACTTTAGCAGAAAGTTTTTTCTTTTTAATTCCAATATAACTAAAATCTTGGTCGTTTGATAAATACGAATGCCCCCTTATTGGAAATATGTACTTTATGCTTTTGAAAAGTTGTAATGAGGACAATAGCATGTATAAAAAACTTTACCACGCAGTTCTAATTCTGGCCCGGGCATCCGGCGTTAATGAGAACTAAGTTTTCATTATGTACACCTTATACATTAATATGATTTAACAGTAGTGAAGTAGCGTCATTTTGGCCTTCTCTAGCAACTGTCTTATTGTAAACGTTCATATAGACAGTATTCGTCATGAATTCCAAATACAAAATACCATAACTGTCTGGTATAGAAAACATAACTTGTTCTGATGTGGGGTAGCAGTAAATTTTGCATATAATCAAAGAAAGCATTTTTCCTTGTTCGGCTTGGCCTTTATACAAATTTTTTATTTCATGGACCTCTTCTGACTTTTTAACATGAAGTTTTTTTTTTATTTATTGTTCATTTTTTCCTGTATGTTTTTTTTCCAATTCCAACGAATCGCAGAGAGAGCAAGTGTTGCTTCTTGGAGGTCCCATGTGCAAGTTGTATTGGTTATGGAATATACTGTAATATGACTGATAAGGAAGGTTGTATATATATATATATATATATATATATATATATATATATATATATATATATATATATATATATATATACATACATATATATATATATATATATATATATATA
>CM032446.1:107935600-107993793 GCA_019049505.1 Pachyrhynchus sulphureomaculatus | reverse complement strand
TACAGAGATTGTTTAACGATTTATTTTATCTTTCCAGATTTTATTTCAAAATTGTGATAACTACATTTTAGTCATTTCATTTAATACTGCCTGAGATACAAATTGTAGCTAGTGTGGTTGTTCTTTGATAAAATATTAACTCTATATTATTGCGCAAGGAAAAAATAGAAATTTTAGGCTTCAAAGGCTTACAGGATATGTATTTCAATCTTTCATTCAAAATCTTATGAAATTTTCATATTATCTATTTATAATTTATCAAAATATTAAAGATTTTTTTGTAGTTGACTGTCGTTGACTGCTGCAGTTTTTATACTGTTTTTTCTAAAGGTCTCGAATTATCCTGATAAACGTAAAATATTTTTCAACCATTTTATTTTCTATTTTATTTTTTCTTAAATAATATATAAAATCATTGTATACATTAAAAAAAAAAACAAACATAAATGAAGTAATTAATTGAAAACCTAATATCTTGCTGTATTATCGAGATATAATTACGTAACCATAAATTTTGTCTTTCTGAATTGTCTAAATTATTTATTTATTTTGCAGCTAAGTAAAAATTGTTGCTTGCAAACACATAGTTATAAAATAAACAATAAATTTAATTCCCTCACATTAAAGAATTCTTTAATCCAAACATTAGAATTCGGTATTTGACATGATAGGTACATATGGAGAGATATTAATAAAAAAAAAGTTAAGCAGAGGAAGGGCTTCCAGTAAATTTGAAAATAATATAATTTTTATATTTCTGTATTCCAAGAACTCTGAAATGTTCGTATATTGTGATAAATAAGCAACCACAACTACAAACTCTCTTCTATCTCTTTAACACTGTAACGTATAATTGTAAATAATTATACGAAAATCTTGTCCATGATCGCCACAGAAGTACACGAAAAATTCTCATAATGCTTTTCAAATTAAACATTACTTAATGATCCTCAAGCCATTTCATTCCTGTGTTACAATTGTAAAACAAAAAATAAATAATAATATTTTCAGATTTCCCGACTCTAAGAGCCTTGAAAAGGATGTATAAAACGTTATATAAGAAAGCATCTCTCTAATCCCTTCCTCATTCTCTTACCCTCTTATATGCTCTGCTTACTTTACAACATTTATATTTTGTATTTATGTATTTATGCTTGAAATTTGCCCGTTATCCTAACCAAAACCCAGAAATATTTGCCGAAACTATTTACTATTTAATTACCCCCACCCATTTTATCCCTTTCCCCTGTTAAAATTAGAAATAATGAAAAAATAATATAATGTCGTGATTCCTTGACTCCAAGAACACTAGAAAGACCAATTACATACGGAATACGAAGCCACCCTTCTAACTTCCTCCCCCGCACCTCTTAAATATTTTACTATAAATAATTGTGTTTAAAATTTCATTTAAAAAAGCTGGAAAATTCTCTTACTTTTATTGAAACTATACAATATTTAACAACCGACATCCCTTTCACTCTCTTTTCCTGTTAAAATTGAAAGTGCAGCAAAAATAGCTTAATTTACAAATTTTCGACTGCAGGAACCTCCTCTTTAACCCCCTATTAAAATAATTACGCATAAAATTTTCTTATTATCTACAATACAACATTTATCGATGTTTACCTCTTTTACCCCTTTTCCCGTAAAGGATATCGGTCAAGAACTGTAGGTGTCATCCCTACTTCAAGAATTATATCAAATTTATAACTGATACCTTATGATATCCTGCCAATAGATTGACACACAGACCTAGCGATGAAAATGGAAAAGTAGGCTTTTCGTGATCAAGGATATAGGCATATTCTCAGAAATAAAATATTTCCCCTTAAGGCATTTCTTACGAGAAGACAGGAGTTTTCAAAGCATAATGAATGTGGTAACGTAGCTTCTCGCTTGTTTCCCGCCGCACACAATCACGTGTTATTTATAATACCCTTGACACTTCTACATAATATACAATAAAAATTATGTATAATTAATTATAACGATACTTTGGATTATTTATTAAAAATATATCAATTATTAAGTATTGACAACTGAATAAATGCGCGTAAAAGATACGCGTTTATTCTAGTATTTTTTTAAAAAAAGTCCCATCAGTGCAATGCGTATTTGTGATTCAATATTTGAAAGAACTCCCGCGTTCGCGCGTGAGCTGTCTTCTTCAAGCTACGTTGCCACAGCGAAAATTCACTTCATAAAATACATGAAAAAGTAATATTTATCCAATATTTTTGCAACAATTAGGAGACAAACTGCCTTCATATTCTAACAAACGAAAGCAAAGTAATTTTTCTATGTATATATATTTTTTTGTGACTTTTTTTACTTTTTTATGCACATACGATAACAAAATTTGTAAAAAAACGTATGCTTTTGATCGAAGAAAAAGTATGGATTCCTATCTTTTAGGTGTTAAATATCTGAAACTTTCACAATTAATTATGGGGTTACATCACCTTGGCGGTCGGAAAAATTGGTATAAAAATAAAAAATTTAATATATATATAATAATTTTTATTTTACACATACACATAGTAGTTTTATGGATAATTTGAAATAATAACGAATCAAAAAAATTAAAAAATGACGGAGATATGGGCCTCTTTTGAAAATTCTTGCTGATGGTGTACTTATTTTCTCTGTTAGGCATCGTCTAGAGCTAGAAATGACAGCTGTTTGAAAAAAAAAACTCTGATTTTTATCGAAATTTTGAGTTTAAAAAATTTATAACTTATAAACGTGGCACCCAATCAAAAAATCTTGTGCTACACCTTAGAGAATATTATAAAGAACATGTTTTGTAAATTTGAACAAAATCGGTTAAGTAGATCTTAAGATATCTTGTACACCAGTCAGGGTCTTAAAACCAAATATTTTTTTAAGTTACCTTCAATCTGCGATTCCTGGACCGTACATGAGGTCTTCCACTGTTGCCGCGATATCCTCCGACTCCTTTTGAGCAGCTCTTTTCAATTTCCTGGCCTCTTTAGTCTCCTGTTGGGCTCTCATGTTTGCTATAGATATTAGTTGAGAATCCAAGTTCTCGGTAAATCGCAGCGCGCTTGGACCAATTACAAGGTTTAATAATTGCATCATTTGTAATACACTAGTATACCCATCATTAAATATGCCAGCTGCAATATAAGATGCTACAATTTTTGTGCCACTGTACTGCACTTTTGGAGCCATAGACCAAATGACAGCGTTTAGACTTTCGTTGTTATTCTGAGTGTATACTTCTAAACAGCGTTCTAACAAATCGGTATCAGTTAATCTATCGCAATCTACCGTACTTTTTGGATAACTACAGGAATAGAATTTTTATGCTTATAAGAATCCAAAGTTCCAGAGGCCTTCGCTTCCTGATACGAACACCAGGTATCTTCGCCGGACGGGCACTTGTCATGCTGTGGCTTTTCATCAGTGGATATTTCACGGTAATAAGTTGCCTATATCGCATTTTTCATTGTTTCAACTTATGTATTTATACTTCTTCTAGTTGCAAGACCATAGTAAACTGTTAACTCATCAATAAGCTTGGCTGTCAACTTCCCTTTGTCACCTATACCAGGATTATCTTTTTTTACTTTGCGTAATTGCGTACCCATTTGCTTTTGCACGTGACCTATACATTCCTTTTTTTTAACAACTAAATTTTCATATGGATTCGAGTCAACAATTCCTTTATACTAAGTTGGGAATGGCACAATGATACTACTCAGTATATATCACCACTACACCAAACACTTTATTTTTGCACTCGACGCGAGTCAATCATCGCGCCTGATGAAGCTATCATGGTTAGCGAAACGCGCGTCGAGTGCAAAAATAAAGTGTTTGGTGTAGTGGTGATATATACTGAGTAATTCCTTTATAAGTCTTACTGTCTCCATCGCCTACGTAATTACCATATCGTACGTTATAAAATGTTTCGGATCTTTTGAACATTTCTACAATACTATCCACTTCCATCTTTCCAGCTGACCCTTCTTGATTGGCAGAACATTTACCCGAGTGTTCATTGCTCCACTCATCGTACTCCTCAGTACCTTCAAAATTTTTCCAAAATTCACAAGCTTTACAGTATGAACTTTTTACTATAAGATCAAGAACTTTTTCTGAGTAAAATGATATAAGAGTAGAAACGCATAAAAGGGATGAGAATCCAAGTTCCATCCCTAAAACTGCATTATTTAATTCTTTTGCCTCTTAAACAGCAGTTTTCATGGAAAATTCACAAATAATTTTTGTAGCAGTGTTAATGTCATTCACAACTTTATCGTAGAACGATTGGAAAATTGGTTTAGGTGAGCCCATAATTCCACAGAATTTCTCTATTCCTACTAAACCAACACTAAGAAGTCTGAACGCAAAAACTAATCATCTATTCACATCATATGCTCTACCACTGATAAGAGGGCATGAGTTTATTAGAACTGGTTCACATTCAGCACAATTCACTTTTAGTTTAAAACCAAGACCACGAAGAGAAATTTCGGTAAATTTTATATCACCGCCACACTCTTTATACTTTACCACTTCACTTATAGCAGAAAAAACAGATACAAAATTAACTAATCGGTACCCGAGAGATGCATCCCCATCAAAATCAACGGTTTCACTGCTCTTTAATTTTTAGCTGATGTCCTAGTGCTAGCTTCCTCTCTTTCCTTTAAATAACGATTTATCGGATGATGTCATATCTTCCTGCTCCGATAAGGACGTCCAGCTGCTTTTCGGCAACCTTTTTTATCAATATATACTTGTTTCGACATTTCAATAATAGTTTTCTATTAAAAAATAATAAAAAAATACAATTTTTGTAATACACGTGGCGGTATGTACATTACTGCCTCACAAAGCAAACCGATTCTGTGACGTTGAATGTTCAGCGAGTCTAAACTAGTTCCATCTTTGTGTACCTGAGTTACTTTTAGCTTCCAAAATTCCCCAAAGGAATTATTGTTATAAAGGACTGACTAAAAGAACAATAACCTTTGTCAAGGCTTTGACCACTCGTGCCGGTCCGATCGTTACCTGAGTTTCGGGCCAACTCTCTGCCGCGCTCGCTTCTAATTACTATAACTTCGAAAATAATTTATTTAGCCAAAAAAAAAAATCGAGTTTTTGAAAATTTCAAGGTGGTGTAACCCTTTAAGGAAATACAGCGTGGGAAACCATCTTTATATTGAAGCAGTGAATGCATGTTGCTAAAATCTATTATTTCTCAAAATTTTAAGCAAAACTACTTTTAATAGTTACTTGTAAGCAATACCTTAACAAGAGAAGTATAAAGTTTGTAATTTATACAATTACACATTGATTTCAAAGTTCGGGTAACTGATTTAAATACCAATCGTTGACAAACTCTATATAGGTTTACATAGTATATGATTTTTTTTTAAATAGTTAACAATCCTTTTCACGTTTTGTTAATATGTGAAATGCTTATAAAGTTTTTTTTTTTCATATTCTAAATCAAGGTCATATTTTTTGAAGGATGGATTCCTAGCCTGTCGAGCAAAACAAAAGTCCCTAAATATTTTTTGTTCGTACATATTAAAATTTGATTTTATCAGTCAATGTCATTTTCTCAAATCTAATATTTTACCAATAATAAAGGAGCATTGTACCAAGTGTGAACAAAATTGATAGGGTCGATTTGGATAAAATCTTCTTTTTTTATGTTTTTACGATCAATAAAGTACCCTTACTTTGAAAATAAGGGGAAAAAATGGGCTGCGATACTTCTGTCCACTTTATTCAAGTTTGAACAATATGGTGCTAGTAGTTTAAAAGCTGAATTGAGTGAAATGCATACACATATACATCACACCCATACGAATACACAAGGACACACAGTACAGTTTATATGTTATGTTTTACGCGAACCTTAGCCTTTAAAACATTTGATTATTTTTAAAGTATACTGAATATGTAAGCTTGGGAGAAGTGTAAGAAGAAGAAACATTCTGTTTCAGTAAAAGAATCAGCCCGATATTTAATGTAGTTTGAGAAATCATCCCCCTAAAAATACTTTACACTGGGGTCTATTGCTGATCGTAGAGTCTTAAACTAATATAACATTTAGTTCATGTCAGTGTCTTCTTATTATTTTTACTGATTAATGTTTTTTTAATACCTATACGGCCAAAAAGTCCCACATCATGTAGTCTTCGTGTCACAGTACTACGACTAACATTAGCTAGGTTTTCATCCTTTAGCTCGCGTGCAATTTCGGCAGCAGGTTTCTTGACATCCGCAGTTGATTTGCGTTTAATGATACGATCTACTTTTTTTTAGACGTTTTTCTTGGTCTTCCACTAGGAGGACGATCTTTTAAAATCATATCCACAACAGTATTTTACAATAATATCGTTCACGGCTGATTTACCTATCGATAATAATGAAGCAATCTCAAGAGAAGGCTTTCCTTTTGAAAATTTTATTACTCTATCACGAATTTGGATTTGCATATGCCGAGCCATGTTTATGCTCCCACGACCTTTTATGAACTAAATGTGAACATTCAACGCGCTATTATTCGTAAATACATCTTTGAACGTCCTACTGCGTCAATATATATTATGTGGCCGGAAACTTTTGCACATATAAATATAAGAATAATAATAATAAATATATTCACAAACATAAATAATATTCTTTTACTATATTATTTTATTTCCTATATCTTATACTCACATCTCATAATGATTAAAAATCATTAGTCTTTTTTTAATAAATTAGAGTACGAAATGTCACTGGCCGGAAACTTTTGCACGCCACTGTATATATATCCTTAAGAGCTATTTCAAAAATATACAAAATTTTCTTGTAACTAAGCAACCAAACTGCAAATAGCCAACATAAAAAGCAGTGTTTAATCTATTGCGCTATTTATTTTTTCAGGAAAATTTGCCAACGCCTGAATCATCTGAAGAAAACGGAGAAGAAACATATAATGGTAGGTTTCAAATATGTATATTCATGGAGTTTTGTGCTTCCAATGAATGGACTTTATTGTTTAGATTATATTAATAAGAGATTTGTAAATAGTTTAAAAATGGTGATTTTAATATTTATTTATGATTACGACAAAATGGTTTGTTATTCATAATTATTGAGCAATGTTTTGAAGGAATATGTGCAACTTTAGCACATCCATCCATCCAAAGTTAGTAAAAATCAAGACAAAGTTCTTTTTAATACATAGATAAATTTTGTGGTATATTGTGGCGCTCATTCACACTGGCGAAATCTTCGAAGAATGATTTCCACACTGCACCACTGTGAGTTTGTTAGTTATGCTCAAAGTTAACATTATAAGCGTGAAATATTCGTTTATTAGGGATTTTGAGTCTTGAAATTATATAGAAATACGTGCTTTTATGCTACTGGATTATGCTTTTATATACCCTTTAGAAGTCACTCTCATTCGATTTAACAACAAAATATGTACGTTAATGAACAAGCTATATCATATATATAATGATCGTTACTCTGACATTGTCTAATAAAGTTCCTAATTGAAATGCTTTCTTCAGCAGAGTCTCATCATATCTATCTTCTTACTACGCCGTCTCCTCACGAAGGTTGGCGATTCATATAACTTTAGAAACTGTTGCTCGAAAAATATCACCCGAAGTACATCCAAACTACCTTTGAATGTCCTTCAGTCAAGAATTTTGTCGTTTTCCGATCGAGCGCTTATCATTTATTTTGCCTTCAATAATTAAAAGTAACAATTCGTATGTTGGGCCCCTTTGTCCGAAGTATGGAGTTTTTATTATCTTATGGTTGTTAGTGATTCTTTGGCTTTACTCACTCTTACATGTACTGCTGTATTTTTTATTTTCTGTACCCAGGAGATGCAAAGAAGACGTCTATAAATGTACATATCAAATGCTTCCAGTCGTTCTTCATAGCGATGGTGAAGGGTCCAGCATTCGCATCCATACAATAGCATGAAGAATGTATACGCTCTCACTATTCTTATTCGGAGCTCGAGACTGCATTGGATAAATTTATTTATATTCATGGATGTCACTCGGGCTTGTTCAATTCTGAAATATATCTCCTTTCTTGGATCCCACATTTCATTTATATTAGGTACTAAATATTTAAATGTGGGGAGCCTGTTCTAAGGTGCTGTATATATATATATATATATATATATATATATATATATATATATATATATATATATATATATATATATATATATATATACACAGTCAGTCTAAAAAGTCTCTATACACCACCTGTTTTCTATTAATTCTATTAATGAAACTAGACACTAAAACAGCTTCTGGCGCTGACGGAATACCTTCCATAGTTCTCAAAAACTGTGCAAGGGAACTAACACCAGTTTTCTGTAGACTTTTCAACCTATCCTACAGAATGGGAATATTTCCTTCCTGCTGGAAATGTGCCACGGTTCAGCCGATACCTAAAAAAGGCAAGAAGACCTTGCCAAACAATTACCGACCAGTCGCACTGCTTTCAATATTATCGAAAGTCATGGAAAAGGCTGTCAGTCAGCGTCTTCTAAAATACCTTGAAGGATTCAACATTATTAGCCAGTATGGCTTTCGTAAACATAGCTCAACAGGAGATCTTTTGACTTATGTAACACATGTTTGGAACAACGCAATTGAACACTTTGGAGAATCTCGAGCGGTTGCTCTTGACATATCTAAGGCATTCGACCGTGTTTGGCACGATGGACTGTTGGCTAAGCTACGCTCTTATGGTATGTCTGAAAAGTTCTGTTTGTGGCTCTCATGTTTCCTCAGAGAGCGTTCTTTACGAGTCGCAGTCGACGGATTTCTTTCTAACACCTTTACTGTTAACGCCGGTGTGCCCCAAGGCTCCATACTGTCTCCTACTCTCTTTCTCATTTACATTAACGATCTGCTGGAAATGACCGGGAATCCAATCTACAGCTTTGCAGATGACAGTACGCTTATCTCTTCATTTACTTTGAACGCTCGGACATCGGCTGCTCAGGCGAATATCCGCTGACAGCAGGAAGTCATTCAATATAACAAAGGCCTGGAAGAAATTCTATCTTGGGGTGACAGTAACCAAGCGGAATTTAACGCTATAAAAACCAAGGCGGCAATTTTTTCTAAAAAAGTCAACGTTGCTGAACCCGACATAGTTATCTCGGGGTACTCCATTATCCTAGCATCGTCACTCAATTTGTTGGGCGTTAATTTGGGAGCAAATATGTCCTGGCATGAACATGTTGCAGGCATCGCAAGGAGAGCTTCTCAAAAGTTGGGAATATTATTTCGAACCTGAAAGCTTTACACTCCACAACAACTGTTAATTCTTTACAAAGCTCAAATTCGACCAACTATGGAATACTGCTCCCATGTTTGGGGCTCCGCTCCCAAACATACACTGCATTTATTGGATTATGTTCAGAGAAGGGCTGTTCGTCTGATTGGAGACCCAGAACTGACCGGCGGCCTTGATTCGCTGGAACATCGAAGAACGGTTGACGACTTGGCGTATTTTCATGGGGAGTGTTCGAAGGATGTAGCCCGCTTAATTCCTCCCAGAGCGGTGCATGTTAGAAGTACACGTCGCGCTGATACTTCACATCCGTATGAGGTTCAGCTTGTTACTCCTCGTACAACGCTTTTCAAGCAGTGTTTTATATGGAGAACATCATCCCTTTGGAATGGCTTACCCAGGACTGTGTTTCCCACCGAGTACAATTTACAGCGTTTCAAGAACAACGTGAATCGCTTTTTCCTCACACGTGTCGCTCCTGTAGCGCTTTAGGGACTTCCCTGCAGCACGTGTGCTAGACCCATAAAAAAAAATACTATTTTTCTGTTATGTTAAACTAATTAATTGGAACTATGAGAAAACATGTTTAAATTAATATTTGAAATTTAACCAACGAGTAAGTTGGGAATGTGGAATCTTTGGCACAGTGATACTACTCAGTATATATCACCACTACACCAAAACACTTTATTTTTGCACTCGACGCGCGTTAACGAAACGCGCGTCGAGTGCAAAAATAAAGTGTTTGGTGTAGTGGTGATATATACTGAGTATTAACCAACGAGGATTAGTATTAAAAACAACTACGGAACATTTTTATATGGAAGTTACATCATTGTTATAAAAATGTAAACAAAGTTAATGACAAAAAAGTCTCCATATACTTAACAATTACCAATAATAGTTTGACGGAGTTTAACGGAAAATAACAACTTCGTTTAAACTAATATTTAGTGGGACCGCCGTTGGCCTTGATAATCTCCTGTAACTTTTTTGTCATGCTTGCAACCAGCTTTCTAGTAACTTCTGCTGGCAGATTGTCCCATTCATTCAATATTCTGTTTTTAATTCTTCTCTATTTGAAACATTATATTTACGAACGAGCCGTTTAGGTTCCTCCCATAAATGCTTGATGGTGTTAACATCGGGTGATTGTGGAGGTATATGAAGCAGCTGTCGCACATTATGGATCATCCATTCTCGCACCAAGTTTGCGGTATGTTTCAGATCATTGTCCTGTTGGAAATTGCCTCTCAAAATGTTCAGATAAACATGTTGATCCATGGTACCATTAATAAAATGTAAATTTCCAACCCCGCCGATGGACATGCATCCCCAAAGCAGAACACCCTCTTGTCTTACGTAGAACAAATGTTTTTAATATTGAATGCGGTATTCTTCTTTCTTCAAACTTTAGTTCTGCCATCAGACTCAAAAAGATTAATTTTAGTTTCATCACTAAAGATTACGGATTTCCAAAATTCAAGAGGTTTAGTAACGTATTCCCTAGGAAAAGCTAACCGCTTTTTGCGATTAGCTTCCAAAATTAACGGCTTCTTCCTGGCTGCACACCCCTTATAGCCTGCCCTGTGTAAACAATTTGTCACTGTTTGCGAACAAACATTTTTCAAAAATAGTTCCCGTACTTCTTCTTTTAATTTTGGTGCACTTTTCTTGGAATCTATAATTATTTGTTTAACAATACTGACCTCTTCACGTGGAATCAGTTTTTTGGGACGACCGGATCGTGGTCGAATTTTATAGGAACCCGTTGATTTATACTGATTTACAATGTACTGAACAGTAACACGCGACTTTTTAATAATTTTTTCCTATATTTCTGTATGATTTTCCATCTTTCCACAAATCAATTATGATCTTTCGAACTTGAAATGGAATTTCACAATTTCTCTCGCTCATTTCTAATACTACTTTGAAAACCCACTGCAAAATTACGCAACAAGTGACAGATTATAAAGTATGGCCGAAAATTATTCATTTGTTTTCAGTTTAGCGAGCAATAGATAGCTTGATAAAATGCAGCTGATTATAATGTGTTTTTTTTAATGCAGTTCTTGAGTTTATGGAGACTTTTTGACATTCATTTTGTTTAAAGTTTTATAACGATGATGTAACTTCTAAATAAAATGTTCCGTACTTGTTTTTAATACTTATCCTCGTTGGTTAAGTTTCAAATATTAATTTAAACATGTTTTCTCATTGTTCCAATTAATTAGTTTAACATATCAGAAAAATAGTATAGAAAGGGGGTGGTGTATAGAGACTGTTTAGACTGACTCTATATATATATATATATATATATATATATATATATATATATATATATATATATACATATATATATATATATATATATATATATATATATATATATATATATATATATATATATACATATATATATATATATATATATATATATATATATATATATATATACATATATATATATATATATATATATATATATATATACATATATATATATATATATATACATATATATATATATATATATATATATATATATATATATATATATATATATATATATATATATATATATATATATATATACATCACCTTAGAACAGGCTCCCCACATTTAAATATTTGGTACCTAATATAAATGAAAAGTGGGATCCAAGAAAGAAGATATATTTCAGAATTGAACAAGTCCGAGTGACATCCATTAACATAAATAAATTTTTTCATAGTTCCAATTAATTAGTTAACATAACAGGAAAAAGTATAGAAAGCAGGTGGTGTAAGGAGACTTTTTAGACTGACTGTATATATATATGGTATATATATATATATATATATATATATATATATATATTTATATATATATATATATATATATATATATATTCGATTCATAGCGATTTGTCAGAAACGATCATAGTGGATTTGTCAACAAAGGTCGATTAATATGTTAATTTGAAATAAGCTGCGGAGCTAGCTGATATATATATATATATATATATATATATATATATATATATATATATATATATATATATATATATATATATATATATATATATATATATATATATATATATATATATATATATATATATATATATATATATATATATATATATATATATATATATATATATATATATATATATATATATATATATATATATATATATATATATATATATATATATATATATATATATATATATATATATATATATATATATATATATATATATATATATATATATATATATATATATATATATATATATATATATATATATTCATATGCATACTTCTACAGCATTACTCTTCTGTAAAAATTCGTATGCACGCTTAAAAGAGAGAAATAGAACAAAATAAATAAATTTCAACATTAGAGCACACCTAAATTAGTATCTATTATTTTTCTTATAGGCAATAAAAATGGTGCAAGCGATGTTGCAGATTTATCTTCTATGTCAGGAAACGAAGATATGGCGGGTTTATGGGCTCACTACCATTCTGCTTTAGGATTAGCTAAAGGCAAAACAACTCCACCCTCATTATGTGATCAACCTGTAAGTAACTAAACTGGAATTTATTCTCGTTTGGCAGCAAAAGAAGATTAGAAAAAGATTTTTCCACTATTTTAATTTTGAACTAGTATTAACATTTTATGATTATTATTAATTCCTAATAATCAATTCAATACAACGTGATAAATGCGCCAAAAATTTTTTGAAATAGGTGGAAAATTATCTATAAATTAATAAACTCTTTAACTCTATAAATGTCAACAATAATGAAATATCTAATCAATTTTTGTTTAATTTTTGACATGCTTAAAGACAGATGAAGTTCTACATACGTTTTTGATAGGTATACCTGCAAAAAAACTGCATTAAGTCTGGCTCAAATTACAATAAACCATGAATAATTAACAATCTGTTTATTTCTATTGTTAGCTTTGTTATAACTTCCTAAATTATAATAATTTATTAACACCGAGCAAATTTTGCAATATCATATTTACTGCCAGTGTCTTACCAACTATCCCACCTAAAGTACATTTTTAGACCTACGGCAGCCTTTGCCGATCTGGTTTCACGAAAAAGGGCAAGAATAAATATGCTGTATATTGAAGTTAATTACATAATTTTTCCGATATAAAATTAACAATTAATTTTCTAGTTGTCATGAAAGTTTCAGTTTTTACGTTCAGGAACCTTAAAAGTTGGCAGGCTTGACACCTTAAATAAGCGTATATATTCTGTTTTCTTGTTTTAATTTGCAAAGCGCAAGAACCATTTTATTTCAACAGTTGGATAAACGCCAAACATATTTTTATGGAATATTTTAAAATAAAGCTTGCCAGTATTAAAAGAAAGTTTATATATTAAATTTTTTAATATTAAAAGCTTTAATCCTAAATGTTGGCCTAATTGAACGGAATTGTTTTTGTTTACTTATTAAGATTAGAGCTTTAACCACTGAAACGGCTAGTACTCGTACAATTTATTATTCCTTATCATGTCGAATTTTAAACAACTTTTTTCGACAGAAAAAAAAACATGGGGGGGCGGGAGTAGAGTTGTCTTCACGAGAAATAGCGAAAAGGGTAAGGTACCCTCAATTCACTGTGGTAAGAGATTTAAAGAGAATCTTTCTCAGGGGTGCACAGTGCGGAAGAAAGTTACTGGGAGGACAAGAAAGACAGAAGAGCGATTAAACCGCTTGATGATGCGATTGTCTTTAAAAGATCGCATCAAAACTGCTAAGGAAATATTAAGGGATCTATCAGGTAGGAATTTAGCTAATATAAGTCGAGAAACTGTCGGCGGATGGTTACGGAAAAAAAGTTTATGGGCAAAAAACCAGCCAAAAAATCATTTCTCAATAAAAAAAAAATGAAGGAATCACGCCTGAATTAGGAGAAAAGTGATGTTTTCAGATGAAAGCAAATCATCTTTAATTCTGACGGTACTCTTTATGTAAGATGTCGTCTACATGAAATATTTCATGAATCCTGCACATTAAAAACAATGAAATATTCGGCAAGTGTAATGATTTGGGGATGTTTTTCCTACTTTGGAATCGACCAAATAAACTTTAGAGATGGTACTGTTATTGCAGGAAACAAAAAGAAACATTTTGGAGGAGATTGTGATTCCCTTAAAGAGAAACCATTTTTCACAATGTGAAAACTTCGTTTTTCAAGATGATTCTGCTCCATGCCACAGAGCCAAATCTGTAGGTACTTAAATTTATTGATTAAAAGAATGTTACCACCTCAACGTTTCGCATTTTTTATTTTATGTATGGTTGTATTTTGGGATAGGTAAGGCAGTTTTTAACGGAAAATGGGATCTCAGCATCGCCATGGTCAGGAAACAGCCCCAAGGAACACTTGTGGATGAGCATGATGAAAAAAATTAATGCAGCTAAGCCTAAAAGTAAAAATGAGCTAAAGCAAATAATTGAGAAGTATGAAATTAAGAGATCACTGATGAAATCATAAAAAATTTGGTTGACTCGATGCCAACCAAAATTGCATCAGTGATAAAGTCCAAATGTGGCTCAAGGAAATTTTTTTTTTTTTTTTTGGTCTAGCACACGTGCTGCAGGGAAGTCCCTAAAGCACTCCAGGAGCGGCACGAGTGCGGAAAAAGCGATTCACGTTGTTCTTGAATCGCTGTAAATTGTACTCGGTGGGAAACACAGCGCTGGGCAAATTATTCCAAAGGGATGACGTTCTCCATATAAAAGATTGCTTGAAAAGCGTTGTACGCGGAGTAACAAGCTGAACTTCATACGGATGCGAGGCACCAGCGCGACGTGTATTTCTAACATGCACCGCTTTGGGAGGAATTAAGCGGGCTACATCCTTCGAACACTTTCCATGAAAATACTTGTAGAACAGACTCAAGTCGCCAACCGTTCTTCGATGTTCCAGCGAATCAAGGCCGCCGGTCAATTCCGGGTCCCCAATCAGACGGATCGCTCTTCTCTGAACAGAATCCAACAAATGCAGTGTATGTTTGGAAGCGGAGCCCCAAACGTGGGAGCAGTATTCCATAGTTGGTCGAATTTGGGCTTTGTAAAGAATTAACAGTTGCTGTGGGGTGTAAAGCTTTCTGGTTCTAAATAATATTCCCAACTTTTGAGAAGCTCTCCTTGCTATGCCTGCAACATGTTCATGCCAAGACATATTTGCTCCCAAACTAACGCCCAACAAATTGAGCGACGATGCTAAGGGAATGGAGTGCCCCGACATAACTATGTCGAGTTCAGCAACGTTAACTTTTTTAGAAAGAAAAAACTGCCGCTTGGGTTTTTGTAGCGTTAAATTCCACTTGGTTACTGTCACCCCAAGATAGAATTTCTTCCAGGTCTTTGTTAAGTTGAACGACCTCCTGCTGTCTGCGGATATTCGCCTGAGCAGCCGATGTCCGAGCGTTCAAGGTGAATGAAGAGACAAGCGTACTGTCATCTGCAAAGCTATAGATTGGATTCCCGGTCTTTTCCAGCAGATCGTTAATGTAAATGAGAAAGAGAGTAGGAGACAGTATGGAGCCCTGAGGCACACCGGCGTTGATAGTGAGGGTGTTAGAAAGAAATCCGTCGACCGCCACTCGTAAAGAACGCTCTCTGAGGAAGCATGAAAGCCACAAACAGAACCTTTCAGACATACCATAAGAGCGTAACTTAGCCAACAGTCCATCGTGCCAAACACGGTCGAATGCCTTGGATATGTCAAGAGCAACCGCTCGAGATTCTCCAAAGTGTTCAATTGCGTTGTTCCAAACATGTGTTACATAAGTCAGAAGATCTCCTGTTGATCTATGTTTACGAAAACCATATTGGTGATCGCTAATAATATTGAATCGTTCAAGATATTTTAGAAGATGCTCATTGATAACCTTTTCCATGACTTTCGATATTATTGAAAGCAGTGCAACTGGTCGGTAGTTATTTGGCAAGGTCTTCTTACCTCTTTTAGGTATCGGCTGAACCGTGGCACATTTCCAGCAGGACGGAAATATTCCCTTTCTGTAGGATAGGTTAAAAAGTCTACAGAAAACTGGTGTTAGTTCCCTTGCACAGTTTTTGAGAACTATGGCAGGTATTCCGTCAGCGCCAGAAGCCTTCTTGGTGTCTAGCTTCATTAAAATACGCTTTATGATGCGCTGTCTGAAGACAACATCGGGCATCCTTGACTGCAATATGGGAATAGTAGGTGGTGTTTTTCCTTGGAAATCGACAGTAGAATGTGAAGCAAAGAGTGCAGCCAACAAGTTCGCTCTCTCAACAGGTGTGGTTGCAATGGAATTATCTGGCCGTGTGAGTGGTGGTATGGTGGATTTGGTAAAATTTTGACTAACTGCCTTAGCGACTGCCCAAAAGGACCTGGAATTGTTGGGACAAGCGAGAAGTTTGTTTCTAATTCGTTGATTGTGTGCCTCCTTGGTTTCGTCGATAATTCCCTTGCATCTGTTCCGGGCATGAACAAAGATGTTACGATTTACGGTGTTAGGATTTTCACGCCATTGTCGATAGGCAATATGTTTAGAAGCAACAGCTTCTTTGCATTTTCGGTCGAACCAAGGCTTGCGCCGTTGGAGGAGCATTTCTTCGAAAAAGGGATGTAAGCTTCCATACCAGCCAAAATAACATCGGAGACCTCCCTGGCGCAGTCAGATGGGTTATCGGATCGAAAACAAATGTCCATCCAAGGGAAAGTTCGAAAGTATTCCGTAAGATCTTCCCATTTAGCAGATTTGTAGTGCCAAATCTTGCGCGGCCTAGGCGCCTCTCTGTCACTGATTGGCAGGATACTCGATGTCGAAAGCAGTTTATGGTCGGAAGAACCTAACGGCGGATTTACGGTGACCGTGTAAATCTCCGGATTGGTGGTTAAAAACAGATCAAGAAGACTGGCGAACTCCCCGTCTCGATCAGGGATCCGTGTTGGTTCGTCAATAAGCTGAGTTAAGCCATAACTGATTGAGAATGATTCAGCTTCACGACCTTGTTCGTCGGTAGTATTTGAATATTTAAGCCAGTTGATATTGTGGACATTAAAGTCGCCCAGGATGGCAATTTCGGCACTTGGATAGTTACTTTGTAAATGATCGATGGTGTCTGCAAGAGAAGCGAAAAGTGTTCGAAAATTGGTATCACTTGGTGGTCGATACAGGATACAGATGAACCTTGTGGTTTGTTGAGTCGTTATTTTTAACCACATAACATCAAAGTTTGGGGGCTCCAGAGCTTCTTCTCGTTGACAAGAGAGGTCTCGTCTGACAAAAAGACAGATTCCAAAGTTACGCCTAAATCGGGAATAGAAGTCGTACCCAGGATAAAGATAGTTGACCGTGCTGGTCGATGGACTGACCTTGGTTTCACATAGAGCGAGTACATGAGGTTTATTTGATTGCAGGTGTTGATGCACTGAATTTATGTTCGAGTTTATACCTCGTATGTTGCAAAAATCTATCTTAAAATTATGATGTCTGCAAGTCGACGCCTCCGAACCAACCCCCACCCGGAGATCCGAACGGGGGGCCATTCTACCTCCAGAACTTCTTGCATCCAGGCGCCTCATCATGCTCTTTGGTCCCACAGTAGTTAATGTGGAATTTTCCTGTTCTGTCACATGTGTATCTTTGCCTTCTTTGGCTTTGATCCGGGGGGTGTTATTATTGAGTAGTTTGGGTTCTGACCAGATACTTTTCCAATGATCTGTGAGTTCTTGCTTGTTTGGTGGTTGGGTCACTGCTGTCTGTTTGCTGTGCATAGTTTTCCTGTAGAACTGTGTTTGGCTTCTTCGGAAGAGGATGTTGGTATCTTTCCTCTCGTTTGGTTCTTTGTATCTACGGAGTCTTGCGGCATATACGGATAATTTTTGTTTTAGAGTATCCAGGATTTCTGGCAGTGTTCTGTTGTGAGACCCGGACTTGATCTTGTTTATACTCTGTGTGACTCGTTTGGACACGTTCCCGCTGATAAACTGGGTAAGGTGTCCTAGATATCTCCTGATGTTGTTGATTTTGTTTTCTATTCTTATTTGCCGTTTGAATTTTGGTTTTGTGCTGTTGGGATTTCTTTGTCGTTGCGGGAGTTTTTGATTAAATACTTCCTCGATTGCGTTTGGGATTGATGATGGTGGGTCTAGGCGGCGAGTGATTCCCTTCTCAGTGGTTTCTTTGTCAGGACTTGTGCTTTTATCAAAGCAACGCATGGTGTGTTCGTTTGTTTCTGTAGTATAACTCATGCGTTGCCTTGATTTTCCCGCCTTGGTGGGTGTCGGCTTACTCGTCGTCACAACACTTTTGGCAGGTCCATTGTCAGTTGCCCGGTCTTCATCGTTTTGGTCGAGCTGCCATTTCCCGCGACGTCCTCGACCGTTACGTCGCTCGCCCGATGCTTCTTTTATTGGTCTACTGTTGTTTGGGATGTTTTTAGTGTTTTGTGGTGTCAGAAGCTCAAAGTGTCCCGACATTGGGTTGCCTGTTAGTAGAAGGTAAATAGTTTCGGTGTGTTTTCTTGTGCTTATTATTGTTGGCTTGTCATACTTGGAAATACTAGACTAGACTAGATGTTTTAAAACATATTTTCGATGTTGTGTTTTCTCCTAAGTTCAGCCATATTGGTCTATTTCTTTGTTTGGCATTCGTGTGAATCAAGGAAGTCGAGTGATTTTCAAGAAATGGACGAAAAAGAATTTCGTGTGGTGATTAAACATTACTTTATGAAAGGTAAAAACGCCTCAGGAGACTAAAGAGAAGCTTGATAAACATTATGGTGACTCTGCACCTTCGATTAGAACAGTTTATAAGTGGTTTCAAAATTTTCGGACTGGCCATATGGGCACAAGTGACGCTGAACGTTCTGGACGGCCTGTGGAGGTTACGACTCCAGAAATCATTGATCAAATCCATGATATGGTGATGGATGACAGAAGAGTTAAGGTGCGTGAGATTGCTAGTGCTGTGGGCATCTCGACTGAACGGGTACATAATATTTTGCATAAACATTTGGACATGAGAAAGCTATCCGCAAGATGGGTGCCGCGATTGCTCACGCTTGACCAAAAACGGAATCGTGTGAAGTGTTGCAAGGAGGGTTTGCAGCTGTTCCAGAAGAATCCGGAGGACTTTAAGCGTCGTCTCGTCACTGTGGATGAAACATGGATACATTACTATACTCCTGAGACCAAACAACAATCTAAACAATGGGTTACCAAGGGGGAATCTGCACCAAAAAAGGCGAAGACTGTTCCTTCGGCCGGAAAGGTTATGGCGACTGTCTTTTGGGATTCGCAAGGGATAATCCTCATCGACTATCTGGAAAAGGGTAAAACTATTACAGGTGAATATTATTCATCGTTATTGGACCGTTTGAAAACCGAGCTGCAAGAAAAACGCCCGCGATTGGCCCACAAGAAAGTCCTTTTCCATCACGACAACACACCAGCACACACCTCAGCAGTTGTGGTCGCAAAATTAATGGAAATAGGATTCCAACTCGTTTCACATTCCCCCTATTCTCCAGACTTGGCTCCCTCGGACTACTATTTGTTACCCAATTTGAAGAAATGGCTGGCGGGACAAAGATTTTATTCAAACGAGGAGCTGATTGCAGACACTAATGGATATTTTGCAGACTTGGACAAATCCTATTAAACGGAAGGGATCAACAAACTAGAACATCGTTGGGCGAAGTGTATAAGCCTAAAAGGAGACTATGTCGAAAAATAAAAAAGGTTTACCCCAAACACATAAGTAGTTTTTATTTTTGCACGGACTTTTCAAACCAGCCTCGTGTATATATATATATATATATATATATATATATATAAGCAACTGCCCGCGACTTCGTTCGCGTGGATGCGTTATTTTTTCCAAACTTTGGTTTTTAGTTTAGGTACCTATGTTAATTGGTCAGAGGTTCTTTGTATACAATGTTTAATGTTTTATTATTTTCTGGTAGCAAAATATATTGGTTTTCTAGAGTTCAGACTCTCAAATCGATTCCCTTGAGTTTGAAAGTTTGTCCCTGAGACTTGTCTATTGTGAGAGCAAACGAACCTTTCACCGGCAACTGCACCAGCTTGAAATGAATTGGTAGATCCGTTGGGATCATAGAAATAAGAGAAATATACGCTATCTTTCTTATGTTTTGCCTGTCGAGCCGCTGTAACCGTTCGTCGCTAGACTCTGACTCTCCAATTTGACGTATTCTAGCTGCACTGGCCTCAGACGTATTTCTAGAAAGTTACGATTTTCTTTTCGGCATAATGTTGTTTTTAGATACAACTTAATCTTTATTAGCAGCCATACATGCATAGTATCCAAAAAGTAAAAAAAAAACGGTCAAGGGCAAATTAGACTTGCGCAATTAGCGTTCCTTACCGTCATTGCCTTTAAAATAAAATGAAATCCTTAAGGCTAACTATTTAAAAAAAATATACCAGATAAATTAGCAAACGTAATGCACTCATGATAATTTTTCGCTCAATCTACACTTTATGAACACTATTCCCGAATATTTTCAAAATTTTTCGATTAATACTTTTCGAGATAGGGTGGGGTGTCAAATGAAAGCTTGTGAAAATACAAAAATATGTATATATGATGTAATACTTGGCCATTTTTTAAAACATTATACAAAGAAAGGCGTGTGCAAGTATTACATCATATATATCGTGTTTTCACAAGCTTTCATTTTGTCACCCCACTCGATGACCTGGTAATGTTTTTTTTCACTTTCGATTTCATCTTCCAAAACTAATCCCTTAAGTTAAAATTTAACTTTCAAAACTACAAACCTCTTGGGCCATTAATTCTTATATTTGTGCCAAATTTCAACTTTCTATGTCAAATAGTTTCGGAAAAAATCGGGTGTGGCAGACAGACGGAGGGACACCGACGTAATCCCGTAAGTATTTCTTACGGAACACTAAAAAACTACTTAGTAATAATTAAACAATTTTACTAAATAGCAGAGAATTCAAAACTAAATGGAGTAGGTAGGTATATTTAAATTAAGGCAGACTACTAAAATAATATTTGTTGCCTAAATGAATCTCACCCTATTAGGCATTTATTGAACAAAAATACACTACTAACAATAAATAAATGTTTTTATTGTTATTTAATACCAATTGATACCAACAAAGTACCTACAGTGTGCCTACAAAAAGAATGAAAGAATCGTGAAACTACAAATAACAAAACGACAAACATTTTCGTTTTGAAAAACATAACATCAAGTGATCGTGTTACTAAACTTCGAAAAAATCAAATTATAGACTGGGACTGCAAGGCAAGATAAACACAACACTCCGTCAACGCTGGTCTGGTAATCGCTGTCTCCCACCACGCCACGAGCGAGCCGCCCTGCAGTTTCTTTCCCCACCGCGTCCGCTCCTCTTTGTCACAACCTTATAAAATGTAGCCTATGTTCACCCCAAGAGTACAGGCTGCATACCAGTAATTAACTTTACTTCTTTATTATATATATCTATATTTATATATATATATGTATATATATATATATATATATATATATATATATATATATATATATATATATATATACATATAAAATAAAAACAGAGAGCAAAAGTTGCCGTATCTAACAAAATTTTTTCCAAGGTGAAATGCCCAGTTCCTCAATATATATATATATATATATATATATATATATATATATATATATATATATATATATATATATATATATATATATATATATATATGTATATATGTATGAAGAGTTTTTGTTTCAGAGGCTAAACAAAAAAATCATCACTTTTGTATTAACTCTTCTTAGTACTGAAAATATATTTGATTGTGTGCCTATCACACCTGTTCAAATAAAATTGCTATGCATTTTAAAAAGACTTGCTTGCTATGTATTGCGAAAAAGTATAAAATCGATATTCTGAGAACAAGTGAGGATTCTTCGATCAAATTAAAAGCATTAGAGTAGCTCAACAAATATAAACATTTGGAAAATCAATATCTAGTATATACTAGTTACATTAAAATTTTCAGAAACTATAGAATGTGTTTTTTGCAGGAACTACATTTTCTCATCTAACCAATGTCGCAACAGCTTCCGTTCCAATTCATATATTGTTCACACAGTTATAAAAATAAAAACATCTCTTACTTCTACATGTCCTATTTAAATAGATACAAAACATAAAATAGCAAAAAATTATTCAATGTCAGTGCTAGTGGTGTTTTAGCATAATCCGCTAGAACTGGTGACTTAGTAAATTTTTTTATTAGCATTGTTAGAACGTTCTTTTAGACCCAAAAGGGTGAAAATACCTCTCACCTACCCTAACCATGTCACTGAGTACAAGACTTTCTTTTTGTCTTTCGTGGTCGTTCTGTTTTTATAGTTGTAATCACGCTAAAATGCTTTTTTTTAAAACATTTCTGTCATACAGTATTTTAAGATATTAAAACTGGTCAAACTGACCACCCATTAATTTTGTTATGGTAAATAATACAAACTAAAATCTTAAATGTTAGAGTCCATAAAGGAATATGAAGATCCCTAGATAGATTAATATTACGAATATATCATGGCGCATTTACCATGTTCCGTAAGATCTTATTGTGAAATCTCTGTCATTGCAATTTTCGTATACCATAGAGCCATATCGGTATACTAATATGGTTGTAATTTAAAATTTTATTTTGTATCAATAATTTGGAGCTCCTCCCCAACAACCAGTGGTATTGTCTGTATTATAAGTCCAATTCTACTATTTTCTCTTAATATGCTCTTCGAGAAAATCTTCGCATCTAATGCCATGCCCAGGTATTTAGCGTTACTACACTAGGGTATTACGTGTCCATTAATGCTGATAGGTAATGAATTTATTCCATTTTTGTTCGTAAAGTTAACGTGTACAGATTCGAGTTCCCTAAGTTGAAATCCATGCTGTGGTTCACTCACATATACTCATATATACGCTGGAACACTGACACTTTATTATTACAGAGTCCAGTTAACGCAGAGACTGGATCTGCTCATGACGAAACCAGTTCTAGCGGAAACAAAGAAGATGAAGATGATGACGATGATGACTCAGATGATAAAATTGATACTCAGGCACATGATCCGGAAAGACTTAAAGCATTTAATGTAAGTATCAATCACATAAAACTAAATGGAATGTTGTCCAATTCTTTAATGTTTCACTAAGTGATTTTTTCTTTCAAGACCACAAATGCCAGTAAAACTACTAAACACAGAAACACATGTTATTTTAAAAATTGTCTTAAGAGAGAGGAAAAACGAATCTAGCCTTTATTTAAATTTTACTTAATAAAAAACGCATTTATAATTTTTTTAAAAGTATTAAAATAACCTATGTGAGAAGGTAAAAAGCTTAAAATTGACTATATTTAAACCAAAGTAAGATACAAGAATTTGTAGGTCAAGCGATGTTAGATTGAAGGCGATCTGTCCTCTATCGGGGACTGTTTGAGGCCACAGACTGATAAAGGAATTGTTTAGCAACTTGCTGATATATACCGCTTGGTAGTGCTGTAGTGCTTTATAGGGTTCTACCCCAAGAATATTGGACTGTAACATTGATGACAAAGACTTACAAATAATATCAAGTTTGTACTGGAACCAGACTGCCAAAATAAAAGTTGAGAATCGCATATTCAAAGAAATAAAAATAAAGGCGTACGTCAGAGTTGTATTTTGTCACTCTTGTTATTCAATTTGTATTCGGAGGAAATCTTCAATAGAGCACTTTCTGATAAAAAAGATGGAATTACAATTAATGGTGTGTTTGTGTAAATAACCTTCGCTACGCTGATGATACTGTCATTCTAGCAGACAGTGATGAAGGCCTACAAAGACTCATGAATGGAATTGTTGTGAGGAATATGGAATGAAATTGAACACGAACAAAACCAAAACAGTGGTGGTCAGTAAGAATCCTAATACAAACATAAATATTAAAGTACATCAACAAACACTTGAAAGGGTTACAAAACGGGTAACGTACTTACGGAACGTAATTAGTGAAGATTGGGACCCCTCTATTGAAATACGCTCAAGCTTCTTTAATAAAATGCGCAGCCCACTCTGTAATTATCAACTAAACTTAAAAACAAGACCAAGAGTGCTAAGATGCTACGTCTTCTCGGTCATGTTTACGGTATAGAAGCTGCCACAATCACTGAGACAACCCAACAAAGAATAGACTCATTTGAGATGTGATGCTATCGCCGAATGCTGCGTATTCCTTGAACAGCGCATACCACAAACGTGGAAATACTTGATCGGATGGAAAAAGAACGATTGATTCCAGCTGTTAAAGAAAGAAAAAGCACTTACTTTGGCCATGTCATGAGAAGCCAAAAGTATGAGCTCCTGCAGTTTATAATTGAAGGAAAAATAACCGTTAGGCGAGGACCAGGAAGGCGCCGCAACTGATGGTTGAAAAACTTACGACAGTGGACAAACATGACATCTGCTGAACTGTTTAGAGCGGCAATAGATAAAATCAGATGGGCAAATGTGATCGCCAACGTCCTTAGAAAATAAGGCACACTAAAATGAAGAAGAAGAAAATTGGACAGAGTCCGTTTTTGACTATTTTCTCATCTGTCAATCCGTCTCGGGACGCGTTTCACGGCTCCTAAGCCGAGCTAGGATCGACGGAGAAAGAGAATAAAACTTGAAAGTACTAGCGTAAAGAAAAGTAGGATACAACAATTTGCACCTCTGGCCTAACTTTGAAGGTGTACCTGCCCTCTGTCGGGATCTATTTGAGGCCATAAACCGTTAGAGGAATTATCCAGCGAGTTGCTCACTATTACAGCTAGGCAGGGCTTTATAGGGTACTACCCCAAGTATGTGAAAATCAATATAAACAAAACATATAAAATTGGACAGAATCCATTATTCAGCAGTTTTTGCCTGTTCTCTTATCCAGCCAGACATTAGCTAGAGATGCAAATTGTTGTCAGTCAGGAACTGCTGAAAAATGGTGTGTGTGGCGTGTTTAGAATGATGACTTGTTCGTTAATTTTATCTACCCATTAAACTGACACTAGTTTTTAAATTTTATGTTACTTGCCTGATAAGCAATAAATTCTTTATCGGTTTTCTTTTTTATATAATGTCCTGTTTAATTATTCCTCCGGATTTAGGGTATATAACTACCATACATACAGTGTTATTTATTGGTCAGATATTTGGTCATTTACTCAAAACTTTATATTTTATTTCAGATGTTTGTTAGGTTATTTGTCGATGAAAATTTAGACAGAATGGTACCTATA
The DNA here is from genome assembly GCA_019049505.1 of Pachyrhynchus sulphureomaculatus. Taxonomy (NCBI): domain Eukaryota; kingdom Metazoa; phylum Arthropoda; class Insecta; order Coleoptera; family Curculionidae; genus Pachyrhynchus; species Pachyrhynchus sulphureomaculatus. The sequence continues at coordinate 107,968,154 of CM032446.1, read as the reverse complement.
AGTAAACAACCAAAAGAAAAAATTCAAGCAATTATAGACTCATGTACGAGGCAGTTTCCAGAATTTGCTGAACGGGCTAGAAAAAGGATACGAACCTATTTGAAATCGTGTAGACGGAATAAAAGAGCACGAGATCCTAATGCACCATGGGATGCGGTAAGTAAGTAAAGTAACGTGGAATTTTTTTTAACTTGAAAATGATGAAATTATTTAAAACTTTAGAAATTATAACATAAAAAAAGATGAATATATTTTTCCGTGTAAAAAAATGTGTAAATGGAAAAGAAAGGATAATAATTAACCAATGGTGCGGAGATTCTATAAAACTGAAACTTTGATAGTTGGAGATTTTGCAGGATAACAAAAAAGACACTGACTATTGAAAAACAAGACACAAATATTGAATTTTCAATTAGCCAGCATTGCTTAGTTTTTGCTTTTTCTTTACAGTCGAGACCTACCCCTGCTCATTTAACGTCTGTTCAAGCTGAACAAATTTTGGCTACAGCATGTGAAAATGAAAGTCATAATGCAAAAAGGATGAGGTTGGGATTAGAACCAGTTAGTCAACCTATGCCTGTTATAACTAATATCCAAGTAAGTAATGATTTCTTACTGATCTCTTTTATGTTTCGCATAGTTCTTGAGAACATTTCTAATTAATTCTTTACCTATTTCGTTAAAATTTGGGTAGTTATAAAACATTTATGTTTATCCTAGTCTCTAAAAGAAAATTATTAATACTAAGAGCGTTACTAAATATGGTTCTCTCACAGGCATTCGTTAACTGTTAATGTAGTTATCAATAAACTAGCTACTACTATCGCATTGTACTGTAATTTTAATGAGAATAAGACACTGCAGCAGTCATCTCAAGAAAAACCATATCGCTGCAGTACCAGTAGTTTTACCATGTTCGATTGGACCGGACCGTCTTGTATTTATGACAGAATTTATATAAGTATTGCAGGTGACATTCTTTACGTTAACGTAAAATTATTACTTAATTGCGATTTAATTGGGGTTACGGCAGTTTCTTTCCTAAATTTGAAGCATAACTTGATATATTCTTTTCGAAGCATCTTAGCAGAGATTTGGCTGAACTGAATTCTCGTACTAGATAAATTAAGTGTTCAAATAAATTGAGCGGAAAATGTCAGTTTAAATAGCCTCCCTGATATAAATTTTATTGACCCACCTTTTATCTTATTTAAAAAACAAAATATTTTTTTTACAAATTTGTGAATCATTCAATTTTATTTACTAAACACTTTGGACATTAATGCAACTCGACGCAAAGTAACAGCCGGTGCAACTTTTTAGATATAACTTCTTATTTTTTCACACCAGTCATGAAATTTTTTTTTTTTTTCAATTTTGGCTTGGAAAGTTCTGCCAAACAGCCATCGCTAATAGGAAGATTTTATACTGAATTTTCAGCGTATCAAAAACTATTCGCAGAGATTGAGCCATTGCTACTTATTACAGAATGATAAAAAAAACGACTTTTTCTAGCAGGATTATAGACAGGTTTACACTCTTCTCGTTCTGAGCCGATCTGAGCGTTTTAAAACAAACAGGTAGGCCCGGAGTAACATGTAAATTTGAGATTACATAAGAATTTTTTACAAGCAAGGCAATAGTTATATCCAGAATTTAAGGTTTAATATTATTTTCGTGTAAGTAAGACATGACGATACTTTGAGTTCGAAAATTGTCTAAAAGTGCGAGTACATGTAAAAAATTTAACAATCCTGGTGTACAGTAGTTCTTTATTAATTTTCGATATAGATCAATATTATTTTTGCCACATTAAAAAAAAATATGAATCAAGTCACCACAGTTCTATGTAAGTCGCATATGACATTATTTTTTTAAGATGGGCAGGGTGACATGCATAACCAAATTTAAGTCTTATAAAGTACTTTTTACTTTGATATTGTTCCTTCAGTGATTACGATATGTTAAAATTTTATTTTTATAATAAATTAAAATACTAGTGTTAGTATCGAGAACTTGCAAAAATTTGAAAATATGTGCGTGTTTTATTACTATTTTTATTTTCTCTTATTCTAAAAAAGATTGATTTATATTAAAATATAGTGAGTCTGTATGTTTCAGCCCACGGACTCATCAGCGTCATTAAACAGAACTTTAGATTTTCCTAATAGTACAAAATTGGAAAACGATGCATCCGCGACATTTCCATCTACAACAACCGCTTCAACAACTTCTAGTTCTATAACAAAAGGATCGATTCTTCCAGATATTAAACCATCATTAAGGTAGGTTTATTTCATGTAAAAATACAATATATGGTTATACAAGGTGCTTTTTAAACCCAAAATTGAAATAATTCACTTCGCCAATTATATATATATATATATATATATATATATATATATATATATATATATATATATATATATATATATATATATATATATATATATATATATATATATATATATATATATATATATATATATATATATATATATATATATATATATATATATATATATATATATATATATATATATATATATATATATATATATATATATATATATGTATATATATATATATATATATATATATATATATATATATATATATATACATATATATATATATATATATATATATATATATATATATATATATATATATATATATATATATATATATATATATATATATATATATATATATATATATATATATATATATATATATATATATATATATATATATATATATATATATATATATATATATATATATATATATATATATATATATATATATATATATATATATATACACTGGTGAGCAAAAAAATCGACTTAAACGATTTTGCTTCATTTAACACCGATCCTTGAATTTAATTTTTAAACAGTGATATTATTTTTGGTATCATTGAAATACCGATTTTCTACTCTTTCCAATAATACCAAAAAGTATTACTGATTAAAATGGTTTTACTCGCTCAGCAACGTACTCGTTGCACGCTATTCATCCCTATAAAAACACATGCAACTGCATTTTCATTCCTTTATCGGAACTTGAACCGTCAACATCTCTGCTATACCTGCTCACTAATTACGTCATCGGAAAATGGATACCACCCCGGAAGAAACGGTACAAGTCATTGCCATATTGCAAGAAGGGTATAGCCAACATGTAGTCGCTGCGTAACTGCACCTGAGTCAGTCAGCTATCTCCAGAGTCTACAGACGTCACCAAGAGACCGGCGCCTCTACACGGAGACTAGGATCAGGAAGAAGAAGATGTACCTCGTAGCGAGACGACCGCTTGATTGTCAACACAACTCTAAAAAATAGTCACTCGACCGGCGTTGAGTTCCAGTAGAAGCTCCGACAAGACGAGTCTATAGGAGGCCTGAGGAGCGTTATATGCAGTGCTGCATTATTGAAACGGTCGCCTACGGAGGAGGTTCTGTCATGGTGTGGGGAGACATCTCACCAGATGCGAAAATCGATTTGGTTTTCGTGACTGATGAGACTCGTAGCGGTGGACTAACTGCTCACCGGTACATCGAGGAGATCCTGCAGGAACACGTCGTACTTACGCTGGATTTGTTGGCGATAGCTTCGTGCTAATGCACGACAATGCGAGGCAACATGCCGCTGCATTGGTGCAGTAATACCTGGCGGAAATGGGAATATCCACATTAGACAGGCATGTGCGGAGTCTTGACCTCAATCCAATCGAGCATATATGGGATGAGCTCAAAAGAAGGGTTCGAGCCAGGAATTCATCCTCTGCCTTGCTAAGGGACTTAAAGGTTGCGATGGCGGAAGAATACCACAGACAGTGGTGAAAAAGCTCACCCGCTCCATGAACAACTGACTGGAAGCAATAATAAGACCTGGGGGGTAATACAAAATGTTGGTTTTGGTTTTTTCAATAAATTTAATTGTTCAACTTAAAATTTGTTCAATTTTCCCTTCCGTTACCCCTATTTTCAATCCTTGTTCTCCTCGTTTTCCCTTTCAATCATTCTAATCAATAAAAAGCATGAGATATGTCGTGGAATTTGGTATCATTAGAAAGAGAATAGAATGGGCTTTCAAATGATACTAAAATCCATAAAAATATATGAACACTAAGTTCTAGGATCCATGTTAATTGAAGCCAAATAGTATGAGTCGATGAGTTCAGTAATAAGCGAACTGTAGCCCTTCGAAATTATTTAAAATTAGAACAAATTTTATAGAATTCTAAAATTCTTGATTCCTCTTTTACTTTCATTTCACTGCCAACTATTTTTCAGCTTGAAAGCTTAAGGTTTTGTCAATAGAATGCGTAAGGCCGGGGGTGAGTTTTTAAAGAATTTATCACGACAAGACTAAATATACTTTTACAGTAGCTTTTCTTTAATCGATTTTTGAAAAACTTTTCTGTATGCTATATTGGGTGACTTAATTTCGTGAGAGCCATAAAAATGCTTGAAAAATTTTCTATATTAGATTTAATGACGATATCATGATAGGATATATTTATTTCTACTAAAATATAACAAAAAGAACAAATATGTCAAATAATTCCATTTTCGAAAAATTTGGAAGCTGATTGGAATACAGTTCTGTAATCACATTTTTTGATATTGCTTTGGCTTATATTTTTTAAGAGAGTTTTATTATGACATTTGGGAGAAGTAACAAAAATCCTTAATTTGACAATAGTTTTTCTTTTTTTTCTGTTCAGACGCTTAATCCTGCTTCATTTTTTTTTTATAAATCTGACTAATTTTCTAAAATTTATCCGATGCAATTCCATTTTATTAGGCATCGGTATTTTATTAATTATCATATATATATATATATATATATATATATATATATATATATATATATATATATATATATATTATATATATATATATATATATATATATATATATATATATATATATATATATATTTATATATATATATATATATATATATATATATATATATATATATATATTTATATATATATATATATATATATATATATATATATATATATATATATATATATATATATATTTTTATATAGGGTGTCCCAAAAAACCAACGTATTCCCTTCGAGGGCTAATAGGCCAGCTCGTAACTCGCCAGAATATGACCTTAGTGAAAAATCGTTAGATTTCGAGATATGGACACTTATGAATTTCTTGAAATTCTACACCATAGATTAGTTTCTCGAGTGCCACAACAAATTTCCATATTCTAAGTTTCTAATTATTTTTACCTAATCCTGAATAACCTTGCTGTTGATCACGGGTCCAATTAAAATTGTGCTAAGCCTGTGGGAAAAAATACATTTTTGCAAGTAACATGAGTAAAAACATTTTGATGAGTTAAATTTAACTCTTCATACTCTTAAAAGAAGTACCAAGCATCTAAGGTGTAATTTTCGCGAAATTCATAAAAGTGTCAAGAGAGAAAGAGGGGGGGAGAGAGAGAGGGAGGGAGAGAGGGGGAGAGCGAGAGAGAGAGGGGGAAAGAGAGAGGGGGAGAGAGATAGGGACGAGGAGAAAGAGAGAGGGGGAGCGCGAGGGGCAGGGAGAGAGAGAGGGGGAAGAGAGAGGGGGAGGGGAGATAGGGGAGGGGAGAGAGAGAGAATCATATATGTCATTATGTATTTTCCAATCTACCATTCTAAGTCAGATTGAAATGTTTTTTAAATAAATTAATAAATGATTAGTTTTTTAAAATAAGTTAGTAGTCAAATTTAAAAAGTCCTGTTTTACAATAAAGCTTTATAGCCTTCTCACCACCATCAGTCGAAAACCGAGGGTAAGGAACTTTCCAAAAAAGCATATAGTATCTAATGTAATTAATGAAACTTTACAAACTTAAAAAATCGGTAAACAGAGGCTTTCTAAAAAAAAAAACAATTGAAACATATTTTTTCGATTTTGTTAAAACACTTTAGAAATAAACTAACTTTGTGGCAAATAGTAGGTAACTTTAATTCAATAAACAATAAAAACTATGACGATAAAGTCCCATATTACACTGAATTCCCCTACATGGTTTTCGTAATGTTATACTTTTAGCACTTCCACAAGCTTAGGAGTTACCCCAATAAATGGAATTGGGACAAATGCCACAGGCACTACTCCAACGGCGATGTATCGACCGAACTTTTCACAAGCTTTTCAAAGAGCCGGCCCTTATCCTCTTTTTCCAGGACCCTCCTTCGGAACAACAGGGCTGTTAAATAGTGGTAAGTTTTTAAGGTACAGGGTTTTCATTAGTTGTGTGAAAAAATGTAAATAAAAAAAAATCGTATATTCCTGTATATTTCTTCTTACAAGCCGAGACCTTAATAATAATTGATATTTTCAAATGTCTGTACATTATTGTTATTAATTGACTAGATATTAGTTTCTTTGCTGTTTTTTGATTTATTGTCAAATTCTATTATGTGTGATTTACCCAGTAGTTCACTTGCAAACAGATACTTCTAAAATAAATACAGAATTTGACTTCATACTAAAGAAAAGAAGAACTCAGTTGTATTACAACTCAAAATTTTAAATACAGAATACTTTATGACGACATATTAATCATAAAAGAATATATTTATGTACTAAATTCGAAATCGAGATTTTATTGCATTTGAAAGTTATCTTGCTAACCCCCAGTCACAAAAAAAATGCGTACCGGTGTAGTCACGTATATTTGTTAATTTTTAGAACAGGTTATATGTGGGTATATATAACTTAATAAGGTACAAGTTTAGAAAATATTCAGCTGTTTCTTATAAATATATTGTTATTTACATTAGCTAAAATTACGTATGATAACTTTACTTCATTCAAATTATATTAGACTAAACTATAATAATACAGTGAAACCCCGTGAACCCTTGAATATATATAATAATTTTAGAAATCTGATAATATATTTAACCAAATTGTAACTTATCATTTTCAGTCGCCCTTCCTGTTAATCGCGGATCGCATTTAAATGTAAACAAGCGGAGCTTTGTTGCTAACAGACAGACTGACGAAAATGAGGAAGTGTTTTTCGTGCTCTAGGCACCCTGAGTTGTGCAGATGGAAAAAAATTTGATGGATGAAAGAACACTACAGTGAAATTCTAACAACCTACACGGGATTTGAACATTTTTCACATCTTTGATACTTCGATTTGAGTTCTGCATAATATTTTTATAACGAATCAACATAATGTGGATGCTAATATTTTTTTAGTTTTTTTTGGGAGCTTTTTCTTCTTCTTATCCTTTTTTTCAGGACACCTACTACACAAATTATTAGCCTTTATTTTGCCCGTTAAGTCCTGCTTTCCTGCATTTTTGTATTTTGGACGGCTTAGAAGACATCTAGCAAAATGTGACAAAGAAAATATTGGTTTATGCAAAATGCTGTACACCCTGTATTAGTGAGGTCAAACGACCAGACGCATTAAAAGAAATGTTTCGTACTTTTTTTGAGTAATGAAATCTACTTTAAATTTTTATTTCCTTGCTCAAATACAAATGACTTAAATTAATTTATTTTTAGCTCCGGCAGATTTAACTATCAAGCAAAAACCTCTTGTAAGTCATAAATTAAATACAGGAGAAATGGCGGCTGTTCGACAACTTATAACAGGATATCGAGAATCCGCAGCTTTTCTTCTAAGATCAGCAGATGAGTTAGAACAACTATTACTACAGCAACAGTAATAAAATTCTTTATTAAAATTAAAGAGGTTGTAATTTATAATACGTCTTCAAACCGCATCCATATTATTACAGTATTTGTTAAAATTTACTTAAAATTAAAATTATTTATAATTTGTGTCTTAGTAATGATTTGGTAGTTTTAAAGGTGATGCCACTGGGTGGTATCGATGGTAAGTGATACTTGAGGTGAAGCACCAACAGATAATTTTTCGTGCACTACATTTTTATTTATTTTTTAAACAAAAAGATAAAAAGACAATTTATAATAATTAAACCAAAAAAGCAAATAACATTTGATTAATTCTTTTTGTTAGAGTCTTAAAGTGCAGATAAATGATGTGTTCCGTGGTAAGCGGATGAATTTATTATCTTCAAGTCAAGTGTTTCTTAAATATAATATTTAGGTGTAAAAACTATTAAGTTTTGATACTGGTTTCCCTCTCTTGTCAGTTTAAAGAGAACAATTAAACAACAAATAAACTGTGTAAAATATACCAAGTAAAATCTAAGTCTTCACTTGGCTCATTGCAGGAAAAAACTTTTGTTTAAATAAATTACTCTTCCTATTAACATAAATTGAGATTGGGTATTATAATATGGATATGGTAATAAAGTAAATCTTTTTAATATTAAACATTAAATATGTAGTGTAGGGAAAATGAATAGAATTCTCTAATTATTTGAAAATTGTATACACGTGTATTAGGGCTAAGGTGTCTAAGGTGGTAATTTCACGAGAAACGTTACCAATAGCTTTCCGATGAATTACCCAGAATTAGAGATTGCACATTATATAAATATATTTTGATTTATCTTTATTCCTGAATTGCATTTTTTATGTTTTTAATTATTATTCTTGTTAATATTTATAACTTCTTACCTTTTAGCTCTAATACAAGGGATGCGTTCTGATTATTTTTCTTCGTCTCGGTTTTAAAAGTAGCAACTTGGAGACCAATATAATAATAGCTTTTTACCTTTTGAAGTATCATTAAGATGCAGAAAAAAATACTAGAAAGGCACACAAGTATGCAGTAATGACAATAATTTAATAAAAATAAAATTTATTTTAAGATAAAATATTTTTGGTCACTTAATGAAAATTAAAAGTATTTACTTGTAACATGAGATTCAATAAGCGGGACTAGATTTGTAAACAAACTGAAAACGAAACTGCTAGTCAGTTTTTAACCGTAGACTCATTTAAAATAATCAGAGAAAAATTTTTTGGAACATATTCTGCCAAACTTCCAAATTGTAGTCTGTTTTGATGTATTAGTTCTATTACGTAAATTTAAATAAAAAAAAGTGGATAAATGGAAGCATGCACACATTCTCACCTCGTAGGTGCCAATACATTTTGGATTATTCTTCAATTACTGCAAAAAGAACAAATTTACGAAGAATTGGCAAAATTACCGGTAATTTACCATTTTTCGTTTCTGGTACTCTACCGATACAATTTTAACCCTATAGGTAATTTTAAAATCCCAGCGCTCCCTAATGGAACTTATTTAGGTCTTTGTTCAATTTTGCCAATTGCATCAAACAGAGAATACGAGAAACTAAATAGAAATATTGTTTTTTCTTTGGAAGACCCGAGTGTAAACATAGAACTGCTGAAATTAAAGTAAAACACTACATGTATGTACCGATATCAAATAAACCAAATTAATACTGATTACCATGATATGATATCCAAATAAGGTAATTCAAATACTTTGCAAGTTTACTAAATATTTAGAATAGCATTCATTTTTCCTACATTTTGTTAAAATAACTCTAACAAACCTTGGGGAAAATTAGGAGTTCAATAAGCATACATAGTATTATAGGATTGCTTATTTTTTTATTACAGTTTAAAATTTAAGCTCAGTATAAATACTTTTATCATTATCATTATATACTGAACCTTTAACTATTACGATGTTCTACCATTTTTATGCTCATTCTATATACAAAAGCTGATAAATAATTTATAATCTTAAATATTTTCATTCCTTTTAAAAACTTTATTTTTCGCAAGGTTTGCGCTTTTGTTATTAATAGGTTATTTTATTTTTATCTTGTAAAGCTTAATTTTCAGCAGCTATTATACTTTAGGATAATTGCATTCTATTACGTACATAACTTATGTTTAGTAATAACCATTTAGTAAGAATAATCAAAATTTTATAATGTAGTAACACCGCGTCCTGAGATTTTAATAATATATATACCATACTAAAGTAAAATCAGAAAAAAAACAGCTAAAACAAATGATAAAACTTCTTTCGATCTCAACCAGTAATTTTAACCATTGTTCTAGGGGTCATTCTTCCAATATACTCTGAAAATGGTAATAAAATTATTTTTCTATATATTGTTACGATTCTTAGTTAATATTTTGTAAATTCGTTTACAAGTTAAAACTGAAAATGATAAATATAACATTATTTGCTTTACATAGTTTTCTTACATTGTGGACGTTTGAAATGAAATTGAAATTAATAATAATAATATATATTGTTTTATCAGGTTGCGATGTCATTACAAAAGTGATAATTATGTATCCTTTATTTTCTACGTGTGCATTGAGTTCAAATTACCAAAGAAAACTTTCTAATATAATCTGTAAAAGTTTGTAAGTGTGAGTGAATTGATATAAAGATATATTTTGAAAGTGAATTGTTTTAATATATGTATTGTATATAATTCATATAATTATAATTATTTATATATACGAGAAATTCCTGTGATTATAAGTAGATGTGTACCTTTGTTAAAATGCATAAAAAATGGTCCACTCTTAGTATATATCATTGTAAATAGTCTTCAAATTAAATGTTGTGTTGTCAAAACTCACTGCCAGAAATTATATATTCTTAGTGGTAATAAAAACATACCAACTGTAGGTGTAATTTTTTATTATTATTTTAGTTGTAGAAAGAAATGGGCAATTTACTCTTACAGTGACACTTCAATTACTTTAACTGAACATAACTGCTACCAGGGATAGTACTTATTATCGAGACAGGTGACCTTGAAAAGATCATATCATTCGGATGATTATTTTGTCGATAAATATCAAAACAGAAAGTTAAAAAAAATCCAAACCTTAAAATTAAGAATAAAGTGGCAAAATGTTGAACAATTCACTGAACCAGAAACACCCAATATTGGACCGAAAAGAAAACCAACATAAACAAGCTGCTCATGGAAATTAGTGCTATTAATAGTATGGATATTAAGAAAATATTTCAAAGACTTAAAAACTGGACTTCACCTGGAGTAGATGCATGGTTATTTGTGGAAACTATTCATAACGTGAAAGAATCGTTTAAGAGGTACTGTTAGAATACGCCACGCCGGTCCCGCAAAAAATTCCATTATATACATTATATCCAGGACATCTAAGCTTAGCAAACAACCGACTTGACTATTCTGATCCACGTAGTTTGTGTAGCTGTATTTCTTGCTTAAATTATTCTGTTTATTTTTATCGTTATCGCTAAACATGGTAATGGCGGTATTAGTGCCTTATTTGCCTCTGCCAATAGTAGTATTATATTTCTGGCTGTGGAATTAAAGATTCTGGCAGTTAACATCAGGTAGCGTTGAGGTATATTGGGTAGGATAGGTTTCAGCAATTTTTTCCGTATGTTAAACTAATTAATTGGAACTATTGAGAAAACATGTCTCCACAAATTGTACATAGGACACACAAACAGAAGAACCTCCACCCGGTCCAAAAACATAAAACAAGTATCAAGAACAAACAAACAACATCAGCTCTTTTTCAGCACCATCATGATACTGGTCACAACATCAATTTTGAGGGATCTAAACAAATAGTCTCGATTTCACATTATAAAACACGCATAGTCAGAGAAGCCTTGGAAATCGTAAAGAATGGACAGCTAAATAAGCGAAAGAATGCGCTAAATATCTCCACTACATGGAAGTGTCTACTAGCTAAACCAAGGAATAATGAAAACATCGAGAAGGCAATAGTCAGCATAGCGCCGGAACCCGTGATTACCACCCAGCCGGCAAACACCGATACTCGGACGAACACTTCCGACTTGGAATCTTAGAATACGGAAATTAGTAGTTGTGGCACTCGACAAACTGATCTAAGCTCTAGATTTTCACGAAATTCATAATAAAAGTGTTAATATCTCGAAATCTAATGATTTTTATGCTGATTTATAAGATGATCTATCAGCCTTCGAAGGGACTACGATGGTTTTTTGGGACACTCGGTATATATATATATATATATATATATATTATATATATATATATAAATATATATATAAATATATATATAAATATATATATAAATATATATATAAATATATATATAAATATATATATATAAATATATATATAAATATATATATATATATATATATATATATATATATATATATATATATATATATATATATATATATATATATATATATATATATATATATATATATATATATAATTAATACATTAAAATTCCGGGTTTTAATCCATTCGTGTAACAATAAATTTGCACGACGTTTCGCCAAAATCTCATTTGGCATTTTCGAGTGCTCTTGCTGCTGCTGCTGCTACTCGATACTGTGATCTTGCTGCTGCTGCCGCTCGAAGCTAACTGAGAAACCGAAGTGCGGTCGCCATCTTTTATAGGTCGGCGTCTACGACCTTTCCTATGTTATGTATTTTTGGGTATATGCAACAATTGCAAAATTGAGTTATTACTTTTGCAATATTTTTCAGCAAGGGAATAAAATGAAAGCTGTTTTAACAAATATTTTATCAATTGTAATTTAAGTTTCATAATATGAATTACCCTTAAGTCAACACAGAACTATAATTAATTTGATTAATCTGAGTTTCTGAATTTCGACACCCTATATTTGAGTCACGAATATCTTTCTATTAATAAATACATTTTGTGTAAAGTAATCTGCTAGATGTGAATTTTCAGTTCTTTTTTTAATTCAAAATTTTAGATATGGTCAAACATATAAAATCTATTAAGATTTAAACGAGAAAAAACAACCACCACCCTTTTCACCTCACGAATAATACTCTCCTACTACAAGTTTTATAAATGTAACAAATTTTAAATCAATATCTCGTTTCGTTAAATAATTATCGCAGCAAGAGACAAAAATTCGAAATAATTTTTTTTTCATGATCTACAGGACCTCAAATAGTGTTTTTTTTTTCACGAGTATATCCCTTAGCGATGCGATGGAAGTAAAAATAATTAAAAAATCAATATTAACTACTACAATTGAACAAAGCCCATATTTCAGCAGTTATTTATTATTTTCTTATCTGTCAAACCATCTAGTTATACATTTCATTTTGTCACGACTCGTCCGTCGAGCTGGGATTAACAGAAAACAGGAAAAAGCTCAAAATACTTACCATAGTACTAGCGCAGAGATACAACAATTTGGATCTTTGGCTGCTGTAAGCCTATTTTTGAAGGTATATCTGCCCTCTGTCAAAGACTATTTAACGCCACAGACCAAGAGTTAAAAAATATACATATTTCGGGTTTACTTTTAAAAAATTATAGTAAGATGTTAATCACAAAAAAAAAATAGCACAGGACTGGCTTCAGGGTATATACAATTGGAACCTGATATTTTTCTCTATATACTATTTCTGTGGAAAAAAAGTAATGAAAAAATAACACAATTTTTAGATTCTTTGACCCCGAGATTCGGAAAAAAGTAATACAACACGACATATATGAACCAACCCCTCTAATGCTCTCCCTTACTTGATATGATTGACCAAAAATAACTAAACATAATGAAAAAAAAAATATTTTTTTAGAGTCCAGAAACCCTAAACATGATATACAACATAATATATACGAAACCGGTCACATATATTATTATGCTTTAAATGTGTTATTTTAACAAAACCCAAGAAACATTATCAACTCCCACCCCTTTCTATTAAAGGAATATCGCTTAAAACTATAGGTTCCATTCTTGTCTCATTTCATTGAAGAGTTATTGCTCCAACAGAGACAGATAAACATACCGACAGAAATGATAGATTATGTTTTTTGTAATCGCTCCTGATATACATATGTAGAAATGCAAAATGTAATGTTTCGTGACTACAATAGCCCGCTTCTGGAAAGGAAGTAACACTAATTCTCTCTTGCAAATCCTAATAAAGTGCATGTAGAATATTGTTCTCGACTGGGTTGAACAAATTTTTATGTGTTCCCTAACCCGAACTTTTATATACTTCCTGATTTTTAATTTTAATCCTAAAAATAAAAATATTTTTAAAATTATAAAGCTACCTACATTTCTTCCAAAAGAATATTTATAAAGACTCTAGAAGAGAGAACGTTTATTTTAAACGTAATTGTAAAAAAATTAACACACACACTTTAACTTTTTCGATTATAAAAATTTTTATGAGCTCAGAATTCACAGTTCTTAATGTATCAGAAGACAAGATCTATATCACCACCCATTTCCCGTTCAAAACGAAAATAAAAAAAGAGCTTAGCTGATTTCAATCATTACTTTAATCATAATATTAGACTTTATTATTTTTATTATAATAATAAGCTCCCAAAAACAAATTTCCTGTATTTTTCCGTATACGTCCAAAACTTTCCGGACCGGATTGTACTGTATAATGTAGAATCAAAATGTATTATATTTATCATTGTATCTTCGATCAATTACAGAAAGAAATTTCTCTCTCCCTAACGGCGGAAAATTCTTTACTGTCAAACTAATAAATACTGCTGATTCATTTTTTGAAAATCAAAACAAAATGGAAGTATTTTTTATCGAATGCGGAAAAATTATCACTTTATCTTATACAACTACAGTTACAAAAAGAGACTTTCCTCAAGAGTTATAAATATGTTTCTAGAAGCTTGTGGTTACTATCTTGCAACAGTAAAATTTGTATAAAATAATATATTAAAAATAAATAACAATTGCGTAGGGAAAGTAAATGCTTGCAAAAACAAATACTTTCTGCAGGCTTTTAGAAAAGTATTTTTAAATAACTGTCTTTCAACGACAAATTTTATTTCCCTTTTAATAATTTAACTTTTGAACAATGCTTTTCCACACATTTAGGTATACAAAGTCAAAGTTCTTAATAACTGCATTACCAGTTTAAGTACATATTCCTGTTAACAATTTTTTATAATAAAATGAACAGTGGTTAAACAATTTTTACAGGAAAAGTAACAATTTTGTATTTAATCTTTTATTTTAAAATTTTAAATAGTACGATATTAGATTGTCTTTTCTAATTTACATAATAATAATACGCAAACAACATTCAGACACATCAACCAAAATTGGATTAATGAGTTGTTACTGAGGTTGAAATTGCCGGTAGTTGCTTTTGAAATAAAGACAAGGGCTGCTTCGAATTGATATTTTTGAGAATTACGCAGAAATATAAATTCGAAATTTTGCCGTTAGAGGGCAAACCAGTTAGTCATAAGATCAATTGAAATTGATCTAACATAAAATAACGTATCTCATGCACTCATACCTTTATTTGTTAGACATTTGTAATGATTTTAGTAATTTAAAAATAAAAATATTATAGTCATAGTTTACTCGGTATTAAAATAAGTTCTAAAACGACGTGAATTACTTAAATTTTCTCTACTTGGTAGTCCATCAGTCATCTTACAAGATGAAGGTCACTCTCTTTTGCATTGTTTAGTTTTATTTGAAATACCTGCCTAGTTAAAATGCATTTTCGATATCAATCTTTTGTGGCTTTGGTTATAACAGTGAGGAGTATATTCTCCAAATAATTTAATATGCATATGAAACCCTAGTACCGTTGGTTACTGGCCAGGATGTTACGATTACTATGACATTAAATTTTATAATACGGGTCAAGTAAATGTTACTGAGTTCACTAGAAATAGTGTCTCTTAGCAATCAACACTTTGCTGTTCTTATTTCTATGACAAGAAAAGATACAATCCATGTCTATTAGCAGCACACGAGTTAAAAAACATAGACACAGAGGATGGACTGAGCATTAACTTCATAAAATTGACCACTCTCTAGAAAGAGACAAAGAGATTGTGAAGCCAATACCTGTCTCTTATCTGTAGGCCTGTAATAAACAAGGCGTAGTACCCCAAGACGGGATTCAAGGCGAGAAAAGTCCCATACCCGATTTTAGTTCAAATAGAACACTTAGAAATATTATTTTCAAGAGAGCCGTAGCTTAGCGGCATTTTAAAAAGAGATATCTATTGGCCGCTCATTCGCTTGTCTCTCTCACTTTGCTGTCCATATTCTCAGAGGAATACGGAACACTCAGGCCATCCTCTATGTCTATGTTAAAAAATGTTAGGCTTCGCGCAATTTGCATTGTACGGCGAATTTGTACGCTTATTTCGTGGCTTCTTAGCATGCTGTACGCTAGAACTATTATTATCAATTGTTATCTAATATTAATTCTGAATCGGTTAAGTTTGAATTTCTGGTAGTAATTGCGAACTTATATTTCTTTCAAAACTGCTTTAAGCTATTGTTGAAACAGACGCATTACAATAACTAGTATGTGTCGAGTGTATTTACATCCTTTCTTGTATTATATTGTTGAAAAAGAACGGAAGTTTATTCGGAGCGCACTGGTGAACATATGAAAAGCTTGAAGATGTTACCGAACGCTACTTTTCTTTTAACAAGCTCGATGGGCGTTTCTAATTAAGAGAGACAAGAAATTCAACACTGTAAGCAAATGAGCGCGGGGAATATGTGTATTAATAGTATAGGAATCGACAAGTATTTGGCCCGAAACTTAGCTGAATGCATATATGTTACCTTTGATCTCAAGGGGTTCGAGTTTGTAATGATCACATGACCTGTCGCCATATTGCTGGTATGATGCCCGCGAGTTTTAGAAATATTCAAATTCCTTCTTTCAAGAAAACTAACTCCTTTGGGGATACCAGATATATTTTTACAAGCACTAACCGCACAACAAAAACTTCCTCTTGACATCTTTTTCATAATTATTTTTTCTTTGAAATCCAGATGTAAACACAACCCGCGACCGCGCTGGCAGCCATGTTGTCGGTACGATAGGGGATGCATGCCTGATACAAAACAGGACCTAAAAATTTTCTTGAGCGTCGATACTGTTTTATGTTTACTGTGTTAATACTCCTATATGCTAGCGCCCTTTCTTCGCCTATAAGCGAAGCGATTGCCATTAAAGAGAGAAGAAGAAGAAGAAGAACTTGTCCGAGTGTTGGTTCGTGCATAAAGAAAAAAAGAGAATGGCATATTTTTATGAATTAATCTAATAAATTATATAGTTAAACTAATAGTAATTCATCATAATATATTATATTATATATTAATTACAATATAACTGATATTAATTGTATTAATTGATATAAAATAAACAAAAATGGAAGATTCTTATAAAATATAAGTTTTCGTAAAATTTGTAGTCGCTTCATGAAATCTATTCTCCTTCATTAAAGTAAAGTCTGCTCCCTGGCTAATTATTAAGTAATTATTTATATACCTTTATGCTAAAAATTTAAATTAAACAAAATCTTTTTTTTTCTTAATTTGTCATTTGTAAACCTGAATTAAGTTCTTCATAGTTGTGATGAATCTTTACATAGTCAAAATATTATTCACATGATAAGAGCTTTTTAAGAATTTCTGAAAACAAATTTTACTGTTCACAGATTTTCTGACTTTAGTAAAAATCTAGAAATAGTAATATTGTTTTCTTTCGTAAGAAGTGTATATTTTAAATATCTTAAATGAGGGGTGTATTGGTTCTTATTTAAAAGAACATTGAACCTGGACTAGAAATAAACTGATATGATAAAAATTCAAATAGTTTAGTTACCTATTAAATAAATTGCAGTGGCTAAGTTACAGGTAGCCTAGCTACTTTTTATATCAATTTTTTCCATTGAATTTCATTATATAAAAGTATCATAGTAGCCAACTATGTTCCAAAGTATCTTCATGAATATTCCAACAAGGGAGTGAAAACTACTGCTAAAAGTTACTATTTTTAAAAGTGGCTTTTTGCTGAATAACTACTAAAAATTTAGCTATGTTAGTAGCTTAAGTATTCAGTAGTTCGGTACAGTCACACTCTATATACAGTGTCACCAATTAGCTACATAACTTATGGGAATACGCTTTATTATTAATTTTTCCAAAAAGTTTATGCTGTGTAACAGTTCTTGTGGGATAAAGAACTATGGTTCATAGGAACCAGTATTTATAGACCACGCAAAGAAAAAGAAAATACCACATTACAAAATTAAAAATTTCGGGATAAATTCCTGTTGTGTTGGTCAACAAAAGAAGTATAAAAAATGATAAGAAGCATATGAAAGTTTTTTATATAACCGAAATTGAAAAACGTTAAATATATTAATTTATTCAGAAATCATAATCAATATGAAAAAATTTGATTAAGCTTTTCCACATTATTTTTTTTATTATCTACCTTATAAACAAAATTTTTATTTTGCACAGTGTGAGGAAAAATTATTATTATCCCCTTTCTGTACAAACTAGTCAATATATTAATAAAATATGTAAGTAATTTACAATAAACTCAATTTTATTATTTTTACCTTTTTATTAATAGATCCTAGTATATAACTTTAACAACATAAATTTCTTTCTATAGTAGCCTTCTTATAATAAAGTTACAAAAAGTTTTATAGTCACTTTAATTTGTTTTAATGTTTGGGTAATAGAATATCTCTTTTGTTCAGCATTACTCCTATAAAAAAATAACGCTAACCAAATAATACAAGTTGTACTTAAAAAAAATTATATTAAGATTTAAGTATATCTAGAATCATACAAAGAGTTCAAATAAATAAAAATATTCTAAGAAAATAAAAAAAATATAATCAAATTTTTGATGTTACTGTACAAATGCAGAACTTTAAGGCACCTTGTATAAAATTTGCATATTTTTAATGTTTCTAAAACATACCTGATTTCTAATAGCATGAAAGTAGCAAGAGCCTATTGCATCAAAATTTGCTGATTTCAACATTCAGATTATATGTGACTGGTTTGAAACTGCCACATGAACAATTCTATAAGGTTTTTTTTTTCTTACAGGGAGAAACCCACCTTATGGATTCAGAAGCAGTTTGCATCACCTTAAGGGTGCCCCAAAATGCTCCAGATATGTGGGGCCCTCCAACCTGAAGGGTTGGCGTACCCAATAAAACTCCTTGTGAGCTGGGAAAACCCTTTACTCCTTTTACAATTACTGAACTTGTTAATGACTAGATATTTTTGACATGTTTTAACTCTAGGTTAATTTTTCTATGAGTAGATCTAACCTAACTGAACGCTAACCTATACCTAATGCCCCCATTCCAGGGGGGGTGTCGTGTTATAATTGTGTTAGTGGTGTGCTTTGTTACACTTTTAAAACTGAAGGAGTAGCTCAACTAAAACTACGGCCTTAACCTTAAACTAAGTCAAGGGTAGTCCTTGTCTGAGTCTAATGTTAGTCTCGTGGTAGAATGTCTGTGGTCGTAAGTATCGATTGCCGACATTTACGTTGCCTCTGAAGGTGTTAGCTATCTCGGGGTTAAAATGGACCGCTGCTTTCTCAAGGAAGCAAAGCTGGGCATTACGCGTGAACTCTTATTGTGGGCATATCAAATTCCCTGTGCAACTGATTGTTGCGGACGAACCAAGGAGCTCCTGCTATGATACGGAGGGCTTTGTTCTGAATTGTCTGGACCTTAGCCCGATGAGTTTTTGACATCTGAGGCCTGACAGGCGTACGTAAGCCCGGCCCTGATTATCGATTTGTAAATTAGCAACTTGTTAGTTGACAATTTACTACGACGGTTCAGGAGCGGGTACAGCTTCCCAAGAAGCTGATTTACCCTACGCACGACCATTGGCACTTGATCCCTCAATATAAGACGTTTGTCCTTAGAAGGCCTAGGTACTTGATGTTGTTGGCCCATCTGAGCCTAGTTCCATTCAGGGGGGGTTGAGGAGGGGCTGTACGGGTACCTAGGTCTTGGCTGGATTGACCTTAATCCTCCATCGGTCAAGTCAATCGGAAAGGAGCTTAAGATGACGTTGGAATCGGGCCGTGACGCGATCAATCCTCGCAGCAGAGGCAGTAATGGCAGTGTCATCAGCGTACAATTGGAGGTTGGTGATTGATCCCTAGGGATATGAGAAGATGTTGAAGAGGTGTGGAGATAAGGTGGAGCCTTGTGGGACTCCGGCCCTTATTCTCTTTACCTCAGACAAGGCCTGCTCAACCCGGACTTGGAAAGTCCTATCGGAGAGGAACGACTGAACCAGAGTGATTAGGTGAGGGGGGTAACCAAAACGAATAAGCTTAAGAATTAAGCCTTCGTGCCACATTTTGTCGAATGCTTCGGAAATGTCAGGGAATACAGCACCAACCCGGAAACCACGTTGAAACTGCTGGAAATGAACTGGGCCAATTTCGCGGCATGATGAATGGTGCCATGTTTTGGTTGAAAGCCAAATTGTTCATCAGGGATGACGTTGAGCTCGGTGCTTTTCTCTCTGATTTACTCAAGGATGATCTTTTCCGCCACCTTGCCCAATGTGGATAATAGGCTAATCGGCCGGTAACTGTCAGCCTCGTGGGAAGGTGAGCCAGGCTTCTGAATCATCACAATTTCAGCTTTCTTCCAGGAGATGGGAAAATAACTAAGACGAAAAATGGCATTGATGATGTTAGTAATCTCCGAGATCTGCTTAGCAGGTAGCTCCTTCAGAGATTTCGCAGAAATTTTATCATGACCTGGGGCTTTCCTACTCAAACAAGTTTGGATGATGGACTTGACAATTTCTGGAGTCGTGAACATCAGAACTGGAGGCACGGGAACTTGATTGAAAATGTGAATGGTTTCAGCCACCACCGCATCTCTGCCGAACCTTGGGTGAGTGTGAGGATTAGGTTGAAACCTATCCTCAAGCATTTCCGCAAATAAACCTGCCTTCTCCAGAGGAGACGAGGCAGTACCATTTCCTTGACGCAAGGTGGGAATTTTACTAGGACCATCATTGGAGACAGCTCTAGCCATTTTCCAGACTGACATGAGATCAGGGTTCAATTCTTCAAGTTTGGAATTCCATTTATCATTATGAAATTGATAGAAGGCCTCTCTGACTATTTCGACCTGTTGATTTGCGAGCCTCTTGATATTAGGGTCCAGCTCTCCGCCGGATGCGATTCTTCTCCCGAATTAACTCTTTGATATGGGCGGGAAGTTTGCCCTGCGTCTGTGCTGGGAAGGTTCGAGTGACAGTGGCACCAGAGAACGCCTGCTGAATATCTGTGGTTAACTTGTCAACTGCAGTATCCAGTTCTTGAGGGGTGTTGATCCTAGGAATTGGACCTGTATTGTGAAGTTTTCTTTGGAAACGAGTCCAATTTGTAAACTTTCGAGTGACAACGTCGGGAATCCTGTCAGCCGGATTTCCGAGCGTGAGAATGACTGGAAGATGATCTGAAGAAAGTTCATGAAGAACTGTGATATTATAGCGGAGAATCAGATTCTTGACTAGAAACGTGTCAAGAAAATCTGGTTGACCTCTACCAACAAAAGTGGGCTCGTCTGGAGTTATAGGACTAAACAGAACTCTTTGCTGAAGGGCGTATAAATCAGTGCCATTCCTGTTTGTTGTTAGGTTTCCCCACAGAACATTCTTGGCATTGAAATCTCCGCCCAGGATGGATATTTGGTCATTAGGACCGAAAAGTTGCTTGTAATCATCAAACACTATAGGATGGGCTGGAAAGCTCCTCTGGTAGACAGAAGAAATCAAAACAGAGGTGTTATTGGACATATTGACTGCAACCGTAGATGCCTCGGCAGAGACTAAGTTGTGGCTTGGGGGAGGGGAACTATGACTAAGGGAACGCCTGACAAGGATAAGAGTGCCACCATTCAGGACACCAACCTTGTCATCCCTGTAAACAAGATAATTGGGCATTTTGAAACGTTTGCCTGGTTTCAAAAAAGTGTCTTGGATGAGGGCAATATTGATATTATGCTCCTGAAGGAAGTGGAGCAATTCTTGTTTTTTATTAGAGATGCTAAAGCAATTCTAGAATATGATGTTTAACGTCGACGGTTTATGTTGAGTATTCATGTCTGTTTGTTAGTCAGAGTTTGAACCCTGAATGTCTTCATCTGCTCTGCAAACATCTTGACTATTTGAACAACTTGCACATGGGACAGAAGAGATTCAATGGATGGGGCAGGCTTGGGAGCCTGTTTTTGGGGCTTGTTGGGGGCAACACAGGAGTTGTCTTGGGTCCCCCAACCACGAAAACTGGACTGTTTTTGGGTCCTAATTTGAGATGGGTGAAAAGGACCCACTATAAGAAGTATGATCGCCTGCATAATTTACACATTCTGGCGGCTCTTCTTTGGGCTTGGTACACTGCGAAGTGTGGTGATTATCACCACACTTAACACATTTGGCTGGAACATGACAACAAGGAGCAGCATGCCCGTGATCTTGATAATTATAACATTGGATACTACGTGACTTGGACTTTTGTGCCTCTACATGCACCTCAAATGTGCATATAATCCAGACTTTAAAAATATCTTTCTCGGATTTTGGCAGAAGTACGAGGATCAGGGGCAATTCTATAAGGTACTGAGTATTCATTTAAAAGTAATGTGATATTGTATCCAAAAAAATATAAGATTGGGGATACACACTGTGCACTTATAAATAATATAAGTTTACCTTGAAATATGAAGTAAGTATTTTCATAGTGTCATGATGTAACAATATATTACGAGAAAAATCCAAAGACTGCAGTATACAGAATCTGAATTATTTTTTAAGGTACTGACTTCATTTAATATATATCTTCTATGATGGTTCTAGGTACATTATATTATTGCTGATTTTTTCATGCAGATTAGCTAAAATTAAATATAAATCTTGATAAACATTAAAAAAAGGCAGTCGTATAAGTATTTAAAAGCTTACTACAATCATAAAAATTGGTAAGTAGGTACTAATTTTTTTATATCATTTTCAATTTAAGTCTATACTTAGTACAAAATAAGTATTTTTTTGTAAATTTTAAATTACAGGTATAGTGTTTTAACATTTATGAAATTTCATAATGGCAGTAAAGATAGATTCCTGGAGCAGTTATTGAATAACCTCATATTTAGTGTATACACTCTGAGGGCCATAATCAATCAATACACAAAATAGGATGCCATCTCTGTCCCCAGCATTTTGTTAAGGTTGCAGACCTAGTTCACAAAACATACACATAAGAGACCTTTTGGTTTTAGCTTGGGTTGTTAAAAAAGCATGCTACTTTTTAAGGCTGTAGAGTCCCATTTTACTATTGGTCTTAGAGGGATGCTGTCCATAAGAGCTGAGGCATCACCAAATTTTTTTCTAATAGTTTATTATATCTCCCAGACTCTATTTCAACAAAATAAATTAAAGTATGAATGTGAAAATATACCTAATTTTGAGCAAAACTGTTGTATATATGAAACACTAGTGATATGTAAATAAACTTATTGAGAAACTGTAAGTATTAAAACAAAAACAGTCACATTACAAAAAACCTTGTTTAGAGATCTTTTAGAAAACTGATTCCTTCTTATTTGAATATAGATTTTGGTATAACAGGTTAGTTAAGCACCCAATAAAAGTTTTACATATTAATTATCATGACTTACTTCTTTTTATTAGCATTTTCTCGCTGGGATGTTACAATCATATCAATATGAGAAATTCAAAGTCAACACTACAAAAGGCCTTGTGTATTACTTGTAAATATAAAACATTCGAGCTCAAACTTGCATTTCCTTAATGGCAATCTTAAGCTATATTAATAGCCTTCTGTTCTTATAGTACAAATAATGGACAATGTCTCTCCATTTTATATGTTGCATTAACGCTACACTTTAACTGTTTATTAAACATATTTTAAAAGTTGTCGAGTACTTTATTACCAAAAATGGTGTGTAAATTAAAGGTTAAGTAAAATAGGTGAAGACAAAAAGGGTACATCAGTTCGAGTTCTAGGACACTTTCGAAAACGTTCAAAATTTACAATGCTCCAAGAATATTTTATTTACCGCAATTAATGTTTCATGTACATGGTATTTTCAAAGATTATTGTTTAAATTCTAGGTTTTGTTCAGGTTAAAAGCTTCGTTTCTTCTGTATGTAAAAGACACACTGCACGTGATATACAGTCAGTCCAAAAAGTCTCCATACACCACCTGCTTTCTATAGTATTTTTCTGTTATGTTTAACTAATTAATTGGAACTATGTTTAAATTAATATTTGAAACTTAACCAACGAGGATTTTATTTAGAAGTTACATCATTGTTATAAAAATGTAAACAAAATTAATGTCAAAAAAGTCTCCATACACTTAACAATTACCGATAATAGTTTGAAGGAGTTTAACGGAAAATAACTTCTTTGAAACTAATATTTAGTGGGACCGCCGTTGGCCTTGATAATCCCTGTAACCCTGCTGTCATGCTTGCAATCAGCTTTCTAGTAACTTCTGCTGGCCTGTTCTCCCATTCGTTCAATATTCTGTTTTAATTCTTCTCTATTTGAAACATTATGTTTCCGAACTCTCATAAATGCTCGATGGGATTAACATCGGTAATTGCGGAGATGTATGAAGCTGCTGTCGCACATTATGCATTATCCATTCTCACATCAAGTTTGCGGTATGTTTCGGATCATGGAACCGGAAAATGTTATCTTTTTTCGAGTGCTAGTTTTTTGGATACTTTCTCTTAAACTGTCTCTCAAAATGTTCAGATAAAAATGCTGATCCATAATACCATTAATAAAGTGTTTTTTTTTTTTTTTTTTTTTTATTGGTCTAGCACACGTGCTGCAGGGAAGTCCCTAAAGCGCTCCAGGAGCGGCACGAGTGCGGAAAAAAAGCGATTCACGTTGTTCTTGAATCGCTGTAAATTGTACTCGGTGGGAAACACAGCGCTGGGCAAATTATTCCAAAGGGATGACGTTCTCCATATAAAAGATTGCTTGAAAAGCGTCGTACGCGGAGTAACAAGCTGAACCTCATACGGATGCGAAGTACCAGCGCGACGTGTATTTCTAACATGCACCGCTTTGGGAGGAATTAAGCGGGCTACATCCTTCGAACACTTTCCATGAAAATACTTGTAGAACAGACTCAAGTCGCCAACCGTTCTTCGATGTTTCAGCGAATCAAGGCCGCCGGTCAATTCCGGGTCCCCAATCAGATGGACCGCTCTTCTCTGAACAGAATCCAACAAATGCAGTGTATGTTTGGGAGCGGAGCCCCAAACGTGGGAGCAGTATTCCATAGTTGGTCGAATTTGGGCTTTGTAAAGAATTAACAGTTGCTGTGGGGTGTAAAGCTTTCTGGTTCTAAATAATACTCCCAGCTTTTGAGAAGCTCTTTTTGCTATGCCTGCAACATGTTCATGCCAAGACATATTTGCTCCCAAACTAACGCCCAACAAATTGAGCGACGATGCTAGGGGAATGGAGTGCCCCGACATAACTATGTTGGGTTCAGCAACGTTAACTTTTTTAGAAAAAAACTGCCGCTTGGGTTTTTGTAGCGTTAAATTCCACTTGGTTACTGTCACTCCAAGATAGAATTTCTTCCAGGTCTTTGTTAAGTTGAACGACCTCCTGCTGTCTGCGGATATTCGCCTGAGCAGCCGATGTCCGAGCGTTCAAGGTGAATAAAGAGACAAGCGTACTGTCACCTGCAAAGCTATAGATTAGATTCTCGATCTTTTCCAGCAGATCGTTAATGTAAATGAGAAAGAGAGTAGGAGACAGTATGGAGCCCTGGGGCACACTGGCGTTGATAGTGAAGGTGTTAGAAAGAAATCCGTCGACCGCCACTCGTAAGGAATGCTCTCTGAGGAAACATGAGAGCCACAAACAGAACCCTTCAGACATACCATAAGAGCGCAACTTAGCCAACAGCATCGTGTCAAACACGGTCGAATGCCTTGGATATGTCAAGAGCAACCGCTCGAGATTCTCCAAAGTGTTCAATTGCGTTGTTCCAAACATGTGTTACATAAGTCAGAAGATCTCCTGTTGATCTATGTTTACGAAAACCATATTGGTGATCGCTAATAATATTGAACCGTTCAAGATATTTTAGAAGATGCTCATTGATAACCTTTTCCATGACTTTCGATATTACTGAAAGCAGTGCAACTGGTCGGTAGTTATTTGGCAAGGTCTTCTTACCTTTTTTAGGTATCGGCTGAACCGTGGCACATTTCCAGCAGGACGGAAATATTCCGTTTCTGTAGGATAGGTTAAAAAGTCTACAGAAAACTGGTGTTAGTTCCCTTTGCACAGTTTTTGAGAACTATGGCAGGTATTCCGTCAGCGCCAGAAGCCTACTTGGTGTCTAGCTTCATTAAAATTCGCTTTATGATGCGCTGTCTGAAGACAACATGGGGCATCCTTGACTGCAATATGGGAATAGTAGGTGGTGTTTTTCCTTGGAAATCGACAGTAGAATGTGAAGCAAAGAGTTCAGCCAACAAGTTCGCTCTCTCAACAGATGTGGTTGCAATGGAATTATCTGGCCGTGTGAGTGGTGGTATGGTGGATTTGGTAAAATTTTGACTAACTGCCTTAGCGACTGCCCAAAAGGACCTGGAATTGTTGGGACAAGCGAGAAGTTTGTTTCTAATTCGTTGATTGTGTGCCTCCTTGGTTTCGTCGATAATTCCCTTGCATCTGTTCCGGGCATGAACAAAGATGTTTCGATTTAAGGTGTTAGGATTTTCACGCCATTGTCGGTAGGCAATATGTTTAGAAGCAACAGCTTCTTTGCATTTTCGGTCGAACCAAGGCTTGGCGTTGGAGGAGCATTTCTTCGAAAAAGGGATGTAAGCTTCCATACCAGCCAAAATAACATCGGAGACCTCCCTGGCGCAGTCAGATGGGTTATCGGATCGAAAACAAACGTCCATCCAAGGGAAAGTTCGAAAGTATTCCATGAGATCTTCCCATTTAGCAGATTTGTAGTGCCAAATCTTCCGCGGCCTAGGCGCCTTTCTGTCACTGATGGCAGGATACTCGATGTCGAAAGCAGTTTATGGTCGGAAGAACCTAACGGCGGATTTACGGTGACCGTGTAAATCTCCGGATTGGTGGTTAAAAAACAGATCAAGAAGACTGGCGAACTCCCCGTCTCGATCAGGGATCCGTGTTGGTTCGTCAATAAGCTGAGTTAAGCCATAACTGATTGAGAATGATTCAGCTTCACGACCTTGTTCGTCGGTAGTATTTGAATATTTGAGCCAGTTGATATTGTGGACATTAAAGTCGCCCAAAATGGCAATTTCGGCACTTGGATAGTTACTTTGTAAATGATCGATGGTGTCTGCAAGAGAAGCGAAAAGTGTTCGAAAATTGGTATCACTCGGTGGTCGATACAGGATACGGATGAACCTTGTGGTTTGTTGAGTCGTTATTTTTAAGCACATAACATCAAAGTTTGGGGGCTCCAGAGCTTCTTCTCGTTGACAAGAGAGGTCGCTTCTGACAAAAAGACAGATTCCAAAGTTACGTGTGTAAGTGTAAATTTCCAACCCCTCCAGCGGACATGCATCCCCAAAACAGAACATTGCCACCCCCTTGTCTTACCGTGGAACAAATGTTTTTAATATCGAATGCGGTTCTTTTTTCTCCAAGCGTTAGTTCTGCCATCAGACCCAAAAAGGTTAATTTTAGTTTCATCACTAAAGATTACGGATTCCCAAAATTTACGAAGTTTAGTAATGTATTCCCTAGCAAAAGCTAACCACTTTTTACGATTAGAAGCCGTAAATTTTCCAAAATTAACGGCTTCTTCCTGGCTGCACACCCTTATAGCCCGCCCTGTGTAAACAATTTCTCACTGTTTGTGAACAAACATTTTTCGAAAGTAGTTCTCTTACTTCTTTTAATTGTGGTGCATTTTTCGTTGGATTTATAATTATTTCTCTAACAATACTGGCCTCTTCACGTGGAGTCAGTTTCTTGGGACGACCGGAACCCGTTGATTTATACTGGTTTACAATGTACTGAACAGTAGCATACTTTTTAACAATTTTTCCTATATTTCTGTACGATTTCCCATCTTTCCACAAATCAATTATGATCTTTCGAACTTGAAATGGAATTTCACAATTTCTCTAGTTCATTTTTAATACTACTTTGAAAACCCACTGGAAACTTACTAGCAACAAGTGACAGATTATAAAGTATGGCCAAAAATTATTCATTTGTTTTCAGTTTAACGAGCAATAGGTAGCTTGATAAAAAGCGACTGATTATAACGTGTTTTTCAGTGCAGTTCTTGAGTGTCTGGAGACTTTTATGACAATAATTTTGTTTACATTTTTATAACAATGATGTAACTTCTAAATAAAATATTCCGAAGTCGTTTTTAATACTAATACCCGTTGGTTAAGTTTCAAATATTAATTTAAAGATGCTTTCTCACAGTTCCAAATACTTAGTTAAACATAACAAAAAAATAGTATAGAAAGCAGGCGGTGTATGGAGACTTTAGACTGACTGTAAATATTTAAAACAGGGCTGTCAAGGTCATGCACAGCTAAATATCTTTCCCGCGAGCATTTTTTTGAGGTCTGCGAATAGATAATAGTCGAAATACCTCGGGAGCTTTTGAATTCATAAAGATCTGTTGGCGCAAATTAAATATTTAGGCTTAAAGACATGTTTACATTCTTCGCGATAGGGTATTAAACTTGCTGACAGGTGTCGCTTAATATCACATTCCACTTGGCGATCAATTCACCTTTTTGAGATGGTGGCTAGTTATTTCTTTAAATTACAAATGTTAAAAGAAAGTAAACAATAAAACTTCTTCGCTCATCACAGTATTATGAATGGTGTTCATTTTAGATGTTCTATTATTTTGTCCATGTTGCCAGATTGCCTTAATTTCAACCGGCCATAGCTGGCTTTTTAATCATGACTTAACCTATAAAGTTAGAATTTGTTTACGTTGCGGTTTACGTGTAATTTTGATAAGAATTTTTATGAAATATTTACATCTGTGATAGTTTTAATTATAGATCTTTAAATTTTAAAAATGTTGAAGGCCGTGGTGTTAATTGGTGGTCCACAAAAAGGTACTCAATTTAGTTTTTAATTAATAACTTTCTAGCATAACAGCTTATACCCTGTATTAGTGCTAATAAAAAATTTTGAAGAATTTTTAAATAATTTCCTTCATAGACAATCACTCTTACATGCATGACAAATAAGTCAGAGCAACGTGTAACTTAAACAGGAGCTAACTAGGAGCTTTCCGACCAAAAAATTGTATCTTATATGTTTGAACAGTATTTTGCTTCCATTGCAGAAAAAAACTAGAGTTTTTGGCTCCTATAACTTCTGCAACTACTTGTGTTCAACCCAAGTTTATTTTCTTGGAACATATTATTAGCAGAGGTATCCTGAGCATAATATTCTGATAAAAATACAAGATGTCAGTTGATTGGATTCCAGTAAAGGTTTTTAAAATGGTAGCAAGTGAAATAGTCGAGCCTTTATGAACTTTAATAAAATCTGCTATAAAAATAGGTGTATTTTCTTTGACCCCAAAAGCTGCCAAATTAGTTTGATTGCTCAAAAGGGGTGACCAAAAAAATGTTGAAAATTGTAGACTTGTCTCTGTTCTGAGTGTCTTCTTGAAGATTTTTGAAAGAGTTCTCTATGACAGACTAGTCACCTTTGTTAACAAATATTACCTTTTTTGTAAGAACATTTATTTAGATCTTGGAAATCCGTTTAAACAACTGCAACCTGTTCTTCAATTTGTCAAAAAGCTATTGACACTCTAAATGACAAGTTTTATGCAGTAAAAGCTTTACCATCTAGGAATAAAGGGAGATGTGCTGCCTCTTATAATGTCTTTCCTTCAACAAAAAAATCTTTGTGTGGGTTAATAGCTTACAGTCGGGTCAATAGGATGTCCACGTTGGACAAACACAAAGTTCAGTGATGGCACTGCTATTTATCTGTTTGTCAATAACTTTAAATTTCTGTTAGAGGCAGGTTCAAAGATACTATAGTGGCTCTATCACCAAGGGATGGAAACACACCAGTCCATCAAAATGCCTGTCAGTGGTGTTTATTGAAAAGACTCATTTTGAACCAGGAAAAAATGGTGACAGTTTTGCACAGCAGCAGCTATGCATAGCAGTGCAACAGCTGTGAAGTTTTTAGGAAGGTGTCTGAATTCAAGAACTGTTTAGGATTCATAAATAGATCATATCTGCTCCGGACTTAGTAAAGCATGTGAGACTGCTGAAATTAAAACACTTCTGGGTGTCTAAGTACTATGCTCTGCCTTATCACTTCAAGGGACATATGTGGAGTTTTTATATCTCAAAAACGTATAATTAGATTGATATTTGGTTT
Organism: Pachyrhynchus sulphureomaculatus; assembly: GCA_019049505.1. Taxonomy (NCBI): domain Eukaryota; kingdom Metazoa; phylum Arthropoda; class Insecta; order Coleoptera; family Curculionidae; genus Pachyrhynchus; species Pachyrhynchus sulphureomaculatus. Next base: position 107,937,929 of record CM032446.1, on the reverse strand, counting down.
GAGACAATTTGAATTATGCATTTACAACTAATAAAATACTCACCGTCACCTCAGTACATATATTAAAATGTGCTACTTTTAATACAATAGTAGATAGATGTCACATTCAAGATCATTAAATGTTAGAGGAAACTGTTACATCAGGAGTGATGACTCCTGTCAATTATTATTGAACTTACACATTTTAATAAAAGGGGCTTTTAAATGATATAATTCTATCTACAACTGAAAAAGATTAGTAGTATTTTGAATGTAGTAAGGCAAATTCAAGGTCGGAATCATTTTTTCTGCTGGTAAAATTAAAGTCGGAATATATTTTATTCTTATAATACTTTAATTCTTGCTAACAAAGTGTTTGGTGTACCGGTGATAACTGTTGTATAGTATCAAGAGTCCAAAATCCCAAATTAGTAATTTAAGCACATTTTAATAGGCCCCATTCTTATTGAAATAATAAACTGATATAGGCTAACAAAAAATGCTTAGATATGTAATGTATAATGTGTGAAAGTATTTAAGATATGATTAGAAGTGCATTTTAAGCTTCTAAATTGTCTACTCACCGAAACATTTGGTGGCAATTAATAATTACAGATTAGTGTCGGTATGCTCAGTTTTAATGTTAACAACAACTTTATTAAGTTACAGTTATAATTAAGAATACTTCTCCTACACATCACATTGTAAGTAATCGTTCTTAGCTATGAAAGTAAAAGTCAGGGTAACAATAAAATTTGATAATGGTAATGCTAGAGTTTTATTTATTTTAATTTAAAACTCTTGACTAGTTAAAAGTAAAGAATTAATGACAAAAGAGAAACTCACGGCACTTTCGACCCCCTCCTGTAACTTCATTGTGGATAAAGCTAGAAGCCTGAATTTTCAGTGACCAAGAGGACATACTATACCAGCTATATTCCTAAATTACCTACTATTTATACCTTATAGTTTACGAACTATCGGCAGTCGAAGTTCTTTAATTTTGTCACTGACACACTCACCGATCATCAAAATTCTAAGGTACTTCTAGCAACTTCAAATTTTGAATTTAGTTAGTATTTAGCCTATAAAGGAAGGAAAAACTGAAACATCCCGAAATTTCAGTCCCGTTTTCTAAATTGTACAGTTACTTAAGCCAAAAAAGAGGGTCAACCTCGAAATGAGAGATAATAAGCTGTAAACTTGTATAAACCTTTATTTTGGCATTCTAAAAGTTGTTTCAAAAGTCTCATAAAATCTCGTGTCCGCGTCTTAAGATATTCATGGTCAAAGGTCACAAAAATCGTTTTTTCGCAAATATCTCGCTTCCTATGGTTTCAATGATATTTGCATCTATTATAAAAATTGTAGAGCATAAAATTCTCCACAAATTTTGTTCCAAACATTTTTTTATACGCTTAACCGTTTTTGAGATTGAGCGCGGAGAGCGCGCAGCGCTCAGCCATACATAGCATAATGCAAGGTCAACCGTGAGTCCCGGCAAATAATACGTCGTATAAAGTTAATTAATCACTAAAAAATCCATAAGTATGAATAATTTCTATTATTTATTAATTAATATATTATATTTAATAATATTTTTCATTTATCAAATATATTTGTTTAATAATACTTACTACTTCGTGTAATTAACAAATTGTGAAGTGAAATACTTTTAAGTATATTTTAATTATAAAAAAGTATGAAGATGATGCGTCCATGACAGCAGGGCTAGAAGAGAATATAGTTATTAAAATAGGAGCAAAGGTCATGTTAAGACGAAATATTGACGTGAGTCTTGGCTTAGTCAACGGTTCTATCGGTATAGTACAAGGAGTAAAGGTTGATCCTGAAAATACAAATAAAATTAAAAAAATACATATTACATTTAATAATGAACATCTTTACGAGCTTGATTCAGTCAAAACTAAATTTGAAATTATTAATAGAGCTTATGTTCATCACGAACAGTTTCCGATATGTATAGCCTATGCTATTACCATACACAAAAGTTAGGGGTTAAGTCTAAACAGTGCACTGATGGACATCGGTTCTTCAGTGTTCACACGCGGTCAAGCATACGTGGCACTTTCGAGAGTGACAAGTCTGGGCGGATTACATCTAATTAATGTCGACTTCGGTAGTATCAAAGCTCAGTAGTCCGCAATCGTTGAATATAATCGACTTAGAAGCACTTATCGTCCAGACTTGTCAAAAATTGTTACATCATAGCCTTTGAGAAAAACCAATAAAGACAGGGAGTGGGCTTTAACAAAATCCATAGCTGACGTACAAGAAATATTACCCGAGAAGAAAAAAAAAAGAGACTACCTACAAAAAGAAATGAGAT
>CM032446.1:107893100-107930600 GCA_019049505.1 Pachyrhynchus sulphureomaculatus | reverse complement strand
CATCCAGACATGCTAAAGTCGCCAGGGAAAACGCTCTGGTTGATCGCCAGAAAACACCTCGGCTCCTCGCCAAGAAAACATTCTGGTACATCGCCAGAAAAAAGCCTCGGCTCCTCGCCAAGAAAACATTCTGGTACATCGCCAGAAAAAAACGCGGCTCCTCGCCAAGAAAATACTCTGTAAACAGTCCTCGACTACACAAAGTCTGCGTTCTAAAAGAACAATCCCGCCTTTAACATAGTGAGCAGCTATAAAAGCTAACAATATCACTATAGGCACAGTGAATAGCTATAAAAGCTAAAATTCACCCTAAACACAGTGAATAGCTATAAAAGCTAAAATTCACTAAACTGAATGATCCTGCTTCAAAAGCAACGTTCACTAAGAACGGAATGATTAGTCTGCGCACAACTAACATTCTAGGAAACATTCCCAATATAACTATATGAGACAGCAAGTCTCGAAATAGGACCTCCCTAGAGTCATAATCCTATATATGGGAGTCCATAAACAAAACGACTCAAAATCTCGCATTTTGAGCACATGCCCTCAGGCAACCAACATACACTGAAATATATACAGAAATATATACAGAAATATATACAGAAATATATACAGAAGTACATACAGGAGTTCAAATCCCAAACTCTTGGTTATGATTACTCCATACTGAGCTTGGTGAAAGCTCTTAGCAAAAGCTAATCAAATCTTCGGCACATCGCACCAAAGCGACAAATCTGCCTAGAAACATGAGCCAGAAAAAACGCCCTCCGTCATTCTTCAGGGTGGCTACTACAGAGATATAAAACTTAACCAGCATTGCGCCTCTTCAAGTTGCATGAAGAACCCTCGTGTACTGGTCTCGCCCTAGAACAACAACGAAAAACATTCAATCCATCCCACATAACAGGAGACAAACACCTCACCACGATATACTGAATGGTGGAGACAATAAAATACTGAAATGGTGACCCTGGTGTCCACCAACAAAAGGGAGTAGATTATAGCATCCACTAAACTGAAACGGTGTCTACCACACCACCATAAGTCAAAAAAAATTTAATCAATAGGGTGTTCCGAAACACACTACTGCCAACAGCCTGTCACCACTAATAGGCTAATTGGAGCTGAGGTCGACTACAGTAGTTAGGCTCTCCTTTGGTTCAAATAGAAATAACCATTGGGTAACAAAACCCCTAAAGGTCCCAAAAGGTCAAACGTTCACCCCCCATAGACTACCCTTCCAATCAGTCTGTTCCTCAGGAAGACTAACTCCCTGCCAAACGTCGTAACGGCATCTGTTAGCACCCGGTGCATCACAGCCTGTAAAAACAGATAACTCATGGGATACAACCTAAAAGGTTTACAAGGTTGACTTAACCAAGCTTCTAACGAAATTTAAAAAAAACGAAAATGAGCTTAAAAAGCTACATGAAGCAAAAATTTCTCAAATTTTCCGGTGGCAACGCAACAAAACTTTTGAAGACGACAAGAGCTTTTCCAGCTTAATCAGAAACAAGAAGAAAACATCGTTGACAGCTAAAATATTCGATCATGGTGTTAATCGTCTCCCTAGACAATAGCCTCTAGAAGAAACTGCTACAGGTATCAGGCATAACCGTTTTCTGTCAGCCCAAACTTCTAGATTACCTCTTGGAAATCTAAAAATTCGGTTAGGAATCTTCCTTCACTGCGCTTAGCCTCCCTTGACAAGGTTCTCATCTCGGTATCAGATTTTGATCATTTCTTTGTGAAACGACTGTCTTACTCTGCTCTCATCTCCTGTAAATGGTCAGCCTTTAGTTCTCCTGCAGGACTTCAATTTCCTATCAATCCGATAGTATACCGAAAAAACTCATCAGACGCCTATGAGTCTATTCAAAAAAATTTTAAAAAAATTAGTGACTCAAAGGTAACGTTTAAAACGGCTCTGAAAAGAATAGAAAATACCCTCAGTTTGTCAATTCAGAAGAAGATCTAAATCAAAATAATCCAAGTTTTAAACTTACTGGATAAACCAAAATCAATTTACTCTTAATTGCACCCAAAATATACCATTAAGGTAATAAAAATACACCCACTCGGGTAACAAACTTTGAAATTGCTCATAATAAAAATTTTTGACTCTACATCACACTACACGACACGAGCTACATCTTGCGCTTGTCCTAACTCAAGATCACCTTGGATTGCCTCTAATCAAAATTTCGCTTCCAAGTGTCAAGAACTGGATATTATTTGGGGTCATAAGCAAATCAGATCCCGCGACCACCGACATACCAGTCTTATGATATATCCTGAGTGTGACTCTTTCGCAAGCTCGCAACAGCTGAGTCGATGCTAAACATCAACCACAATCAACCTAAGTTTGGATATGATCAGTACCCAAAACCTTAGCAAAAACTATAAAAGTAAGCTATCCTCAGCTCAACTTTTATAACAGTCAAAAAAAACGAGGTCGTCACCTCTACAGAGCAACATCAAAAAAAATTTAAGCAATTAAGATAATGTAAATATAAATTATTCTCCTTCTGACAAACTTTCACTAGGGTTAGGTTCATTGAATGGTTTTAAGTCTTTAATATGCCAACGTCCTATTTTAGTTCCATCTAAATTAACTAAGCCATAAACTAAATCTGAAATCTTTTCTCTAATCACGCAATGCACATAGTTAGGTACCAACTTAGATGTGAATTTATCTGCTGCACTGGAAAGAATTTTATTTTTTCACCAAACGTGATCACCTATATTAAAGGCGAAATCCCTTTTCCTAAGGTTGTAAGACTTACTGTTCCGTTCATAAGCCTTATGTATCCTACTACGCACGTCGGTGAAAATATCTTTTAAACTCTTTAAATTTTCGGCGTACTCACCCCTGTTACCCGGAATTATTTCTCTGTCAACATTGACATCCAAATCCAAAATTTTTATAATACGATCCAGATAGAGGTATCCGTCTGCCGTAAACTAAGAAAGACGGTGTAAACCCTGTTACTTCGTGTCTTGCGGTGTACACGGGATTAAAACGGATGTTAAAACTATATGTCTCACTTAAGCTCTTAAGACACTCAGAAGTAAACTGAGTACCGTTATCGCATATTAAGAGCGATGGAACACCGTGGATTAGAAAGACATTATTTTCCAAAATTCTCTCTATATGTTCAGCTTTAGAGCTTTTCAAAGGAAATAGCATGGTATACTTTGTAAACCAGCAAGAAACCACGAGAAGCCATTTATTTCCCTTTTTTGAACGTGGGAATGGGCCTACTAGATCAGCTGCTATGACTTGAAAAGGGTAATTAACCGTTTTCTCTTTTCCCATCAGTCCCATAGGTAGTGTATTTGGAGATTTCTGCGCTCCACATACTTCACAAGTCCTCACAAACTTTACGATGTCAAAACGCATTTTTGGCCAATAATACTGTTCCTGAACCCTGTGAAGAGTTTTATAAAAGCCAAAATGACCAGAAGTAGGAGGAGTGTGACACATGTCTATAACTTCCTCTCTCTGTGGTTTAGGAACTAGTATTTTCCACTCGGGTACATTAACTTTTAAAGGCAACTGGTTTGGGATAAATTTGTACACGAAATCATTTTCCACCTTCCACTGCGGAAAATTTTGAGGAAATTCTTTAATTTGCTGCCGTAAATTGTCGTACCATGGATCAATGCGATTTACATCAACTGTATCAATTCTTACGCCAAACTGTGCATTAAGACTGTTTTCGTCCGCTGTATGATCTGGGATTTTTTTGTTTTTTGGTTTTGTTTTTTTTTTTTTTTTTTTTTGGGGGTGGTTTTTTTATCTTGACAAAGCGTCAGGAATAACATTGTGGACTCCTTTTCTATGAATTAAAGTAAATGTGTGTTGTCTCAGCCTAATCGCCCAACGCGCTAGTTTGCCACTAGGGTTTTTAATAGAATTAAGCCACAATAAGCTATAATGATCTGTTATGACCGTGAAAGGAACACCTTCTATGTAGGGTCGAAACTTTTCGATGTTAAAGAGTACTGCTAAACATTCTTTTTCAACAACCGAATAGTTACGTTCAGCCTTTGACAAAGTTCTACTGGCATACGCTATCACTCTTTCCTCACCATTGATTTTCTGTGTTAGGACGCCCCCTAAACCGGTATTAGAAGCATCACTAGAAATATAAAACTGTTGGGAAAAATCTGGTTGGGATAAAATTGGAGCTGAAACCAATAGCTCTTTAATCTTTATAAAAGATTCTTCGGCTGCCTTTGTCCAATCTATCGATTGTCCTTTTTTTCGTCCTTTCAAAAGATCATTAATAGGCGACAACAAGGTAGAAAAATTCTCGATAAAACGTCTATACCATGAACACATTCCTACGAAGCGCTTAACTTCCGTAGTATTAGTAGGCCTCGCATAATTAACCATGCTTGCTACTTTATCCGGATCGGTACGCAAGGAATTTGAGCCTACAATATAGCCTAAAAACTTTAGAGAAGTTTTGAAAAAATCACATTTGCTCAAATTTATCGTCAGTCCGGCCTCTTTCAATTTATCTTTTACTTCCTTAAGTAAGCGAATATGCGATTCGAAGTCTTCCGATGTTACTAAAATATCATCGAGATAGGTAAAAATATGTGGCTCATATTTCGGACCAAATATAGCGTCCACTAAACGTTGCTGAGTTTGAGCAGCGTTCTTTAGACCAAACGGCATAGTGACGAACTGAAATAGACCTCGGCCTACTACTGCAAAAGCGGTCTTTTCTTTAGAGGATTTGTCTAAAGGAATTTGCCAGAAAGCCTTTCTAAGATCTATCGAAGATACATACTTAGCATTCCTGAGTGATGTCAAAATTCTGTCGATGTTCGGTAATGGGTAGTTATCAAATTTGCTGACCTCGTTGAGCTTTCTTCCGTCAAAGCACAGACGATACTGTCCATCGGCCTTTTTCACCAATAAGATTGGAGAACACCAAGGACTGTTTGATTCTTCAATCACTCCGAGTTTCAACATTTCGTCTAACTCTTTATTTAATACTTTTGACATATAAGGAGACATGGCGAAGGGCCTTGTCTTTACAGGACTGGCATCAGCCGTATCTATAGACATCTTGATTTTATTCGTTCGGCCTAACCTATCTTTGCTACTTATTTCATTGAAAGAGCTTATTATTTTTTCGGCTTTTAAGCGTTCCGTCCGCGAGAGATCATCTAGGGTACATAGACGCGAGAAAAGGTTTTCTAAGGAACTTTCTGAATAACTATCTTTAAAACTTGTTTGAGAATTGACTTCTAGGGACTGTGGATACCACGAATTATTTTTAAAATTTACTAAAATTCCGAATTTTTGTGCAAAATCACATCCTAAAACCAAAGTATGTGATAGAGAAGGTACTACTAGAGCAGAGATTACTAAACAATGACCATTGCAGACTAGCGGCAACTCAACCGTACCTAAAACTTTTAGACGGCTGCCATCTGCAGTGGTAACACTTCTATTTTTGACATGGCATATTTTTATACTTAAACGACTTAAAATTTTAATACCATTCTGACCTATAACGGAGGCATTTGCACCAGAGTCAAATAAAGCCGAAAAATGGACACCTAATAGATTTATCTTGATATGCGGTCTGTTATCTAAATATTTATGCACGAATAAAGGAGACATGTGACCATTTGGAGAAACAGGAGTTTTAACTTGAGAAGGAGAATTTTTATTAGACTTAAAAAAATCAGAAACTTTTTGTAACCATTTAGTCCAATCTGATCTATTGGAATATTTTTTTTCCATCCGTGTTTCTAGAACGTTTTGGATTAGGGGCTTTACTGCGAACGTGAGCTTGTGACTTAGCCGAATGATTAGAGGCTTTTTTGTTGGACTTAGTATATCCGCCTCGGTAATATACCGTCCTTACTCGTTTTTTGTACATTTGGGGGCATGATGCTAGTCTCACACCAGTTGTTCCACATTTGAAACAAAATACCCTCTTAGGTGCTGTACAACTTTGGTAAGTGTGATTCGGACCGTCGCAATTCCAACACGTGGAAATTGCCTTAGGTAAAACCGACTTGTCATTCACTTTAGCTGCAGTGTCGCTAATTTTAGGATCACTATCTTTCCTTTTACCCGTTTTCTGGTTACTCCTAGGGTTCCGATTTACATTCCCAACTTTATTTGTCGAGACTCCACTTCGGCCATTTGGATTATACTCTACTTGATGTATATTAGTTTCGCTTTTTGGTCTGCTCTTTTCCAACAAATAATCGGACTCTTCAAGTTTTCTACATAACCCGGCGAGTTCGGCTACCGAATTAATATCTAGTAGAGCTAACCGATTGACGAAACTAGGCAGAATATTCCTCCGTATAAATTTAACTTTGGTACTTTCCAGAGGCTTGGTGGATAACCTGCCAAATAAAGATTCCATGTGGGCAATAAAAATCACAGTGGACTCATTCTTCTTTTGTAGCCTCCTCTTTATTTCCGACCACAATTCTTCATCCTCATCACAGTGCAAGAAGTCCTTCTTTAGCCTATCTACCAAGGAATGCCAGTCGTTGACACTTGATTTTATGCTTCTAAACCAAATGAAGGCATCGCCAGTGAAAAATTCAACAGCAGAGCTGAAAAGTTCATCTTCCGATACTTTCCTAGCTTGTGCTATTTCAGTCAGCCTCTCCAAAAAAGGATAGAGTCTCTTTGAGTCTCCATTAAATTTCAATTGCCATTCGCTGACAGGAATATTTCTGGCGGCGCAATTCACGATTGGAGCTGGTACGTTTATGACTGGGGTTGTAATAGGCAACTGTGGTAACTCATGACCAGGAGCTATCTTTTCTGCAAGATTTGCTTCCATGAGCACACACGTAGCTATTGTTTCTTGAACATATTTGGAAAACTTCGACGCTTCCTCTTCGTCATCCGGCATGGGAATTCTTTGTACGCGACCCGCTACATGCGATAAACGTGATTTAACCCGGTGTACAAGTGAATCATTTGGATCGCCGTCATAACTATCGATTAAGTTTTGGATAGAATTTAAGCTCTTTTCGATACCAGCCGTTTCTTCTGTAAAAGACAGGGTGTCATCCCCTATTTTTATCGTTTTTCCCGGCTCATTAATTTCTTTACTTAAGATCCTCGTTAGAATCTTTCTTTTATCCGCGACCGGACGTTCTGAGAAAGTACGACGGATTTTCAGTTCATAGTCTAATTCATATTCCAGTAGGTGATTGACTTTAAAATTGAAGGCTTCCATGATAAATGAATAAAATTTAAAAGAATTGTTTAAAAAATCGTAAAAATATTTCTCCTGTGCTCCCAATAGTCAAAATAAAAAATCTGTAAAGGCACTTAAAATATGTAAACTTCTTTACCAAACATAAAAAAAATCTTCGACAATTTCAAAAAAATTTCTAAGTATCGCCTTGTATTAAAATTCCTTTATTAAGATATCTTAAGAATGTTCAACAAAAAAATCTCCAAATACCGTTTCGTATATCAGCAAAGTATTTTTAATATTCATGCAAAACATCGGTGAAAAAAAAAAACGTACTGTTTTTTTGTTCTCGGTTCACCGCAAAATAAATTTAACACTGTAAAAATTAAAGTAAACCAGCACATCTGCTAATCTGAACTATAAAGGTAGCTTTTAAGAAAAAAGTAGGAATCTCTTATCTTAGAGTCAACAACAAAATTCAAATATCTATATCAGATAAATTGAAATAAAAAAATTCTACAAATTTCCTGCTTTTGTCTTACTGCTATAGTGTAGTTTCGTTTAATAAATATTATGAAATAAAAAATATCTGCAAAGTTAGAGCTTTTACTTTGTTCGAAAGCTAGTACACTGAACCCTTTTTTAAAAAATAAAATTCCAAAAGCCCCCCGTTGGGCGCCATTTTGTAGCTTATTAAATGGTGTTTAATTGCGCCCCACGTACACTGCGTCATTTTGTAAGATGTGAAAAAGTGTTCTCCGTTTGAGGCATCTTTTTTTGTACCCTGTGAGAAGTTGTTTGTCCCACGCTTGAGCGCAATTTTGTAACATTGGAACTTACCCGCTTTAATTTCTGATACTGAATTGAGTGAACCCTGATTTTAAAAGAACTAAAGAAATTAAACACACACTAGCTCAGTTTTCCTTGGTAGAGAGATATGGGTAAGAGATAATTTTCTTACATCTTTTTGGAATTAATTTATATTTTTTTTAAAAGGCTTCAGTCGTACAGATTTTTGGGCACCATTCATTTTAAAATAGAAAGGATCTAACTTCAGTTAAAAAAATGAAAAAATACTGAAGTGTTTTACGGATATTACTAAAAAGAGTTAGTCTAGTACAACTTATCCTGAAAAGAAAAATAAGTATTCAGTGAGACACTAGCTTTAATCAACTAAAAGAAAATTTATTCACGTTTTTAAAATAAAAAGTTCTAACCTTACAGTTTTACCAAAAAATTCTAGCCTATCTAGTAGTTGTTACATTAAAATTTTAGACTATTATAACCCCCGAAGACGAGAAATCGTGCTTTACACTTCACTTTTTAGTCTGTTTTACATTGCAGTTAAGGCGCTACTCTCGAATAAGTCTATTGAAGGGAGTTTTGTTGACTTACTGTTTTTTATTCCTCCTGTGATCGACTACGCCCGATTTCACACTTTTTCTTAAGAAACACTTAGAAAGCCCACTACGGCTTTTAGTTAAGACACTGGTGCTTTTACTTAGCGGCTCTGATGAAAATTAGCCTACTTCGGCTAGATGGAAAATAGCCTCTCGGCTAGACGGTACTGCCTGGCTGCGGCTAGATGGAAAACAGCCCGGCAGCGGCTTGATGGTACTGCCTGGTTGCGGCTAGATGGAAAACAACCCGGCAGCGGCTTGATGGTACTGCCTGGTTGCGGCTAGATGGAAAACAACCTCGATTCAAGCTCTGCGGAGCCTTAAATAATCGTGCGACTTTTGCCTGTAATATCACGACGCTCCAATCAAAACTGCGGATCAAACATTTCACCAATCGCGGCGCACTATGAATTCGATAGATTCGGTCGGCAACCCGCACAACACAGTATATACCGAACGTCTTGGAACTTCTGTTTAATATACCGTTCGATACAACAATGAAAATAAGTACAATTTGAAATGGAAAAATCAGTAACATTACATGGTCTTAAAATCTAGGAAAAAATGAATGTTACAATATATGTGTGTGTATATATATATATATATATATATATATATATATATATATATATATATATATATATATATATATATATATATATATGTGTGTGTGTATATATATATATATATATATATATATATATATATATATATATATATATATATATATGTATATATATATATATATATATATATATATATATATATATATATATATATATGTATATATATGTATATATATGTATATATATGTATATATGTATATATATGTATATACGTATATATATATATATATATATATATATATATATATATATATATATATATATATATATATTTATATTTATATATATATATATATATATATATATATATATATATATATATATATATATATTTATATATATATATATATATATATATATATATATATATATATATATTTATATACACATTCCCTTCATTTAACACAGATCCTAGAATTTAGTGTTCATATATTTTTTTTACGCATTCTAGTATTATTTGAAAGCCTATTCTATTCTCTTTCTAATGATACCAAATTCCATAGCATACCTCATGCTTTTTACTGATTAGAATGATTGAAAGGGAAAACGAGGAATAAGGATTGAAAATAGGGGTAAGAGAAAGGAAAAATTAAACAAATTTTGAGTTGAACAATTCAATTTATTGAAAAAACCAAAATCAATATTTTGTATTACCTCACTTAGGCCTTATTACTGCTTCCAGCCGGTTTTTCATGGTGCGGGTGAGCTTTTTCACCACTGTCTGTGAGATTCTTCCCCATTCTTCCGCCACCGCAATCTTGTAAGTCCCTCAGCGATGCAGGGGCTGGTTTTCTGGTTCGAACCCTTTATTTGAGCTCATCCCATATGTGCTCGATTGGATTGAGGTCAGGACTCCGCGCATGCCAGTCTAATGTGGGTATTCCTACTTCCGTCAGATATTGCCGCACCGATGCAGCAGCATGGGGCCTCGCATTGTCGTGTATTAGCACGACCCTAGCTAACAAACCTAGCGTAGGAACGACGTATTTCTGCAGGATCTCCTCGATGTACCGGTGAGCAGTTAATCCACCGCTACGAGTCTGATGAATCACGAAAACCAAATCAGTTTTCGCCTCCAGTGAGATGCCTCCCCATACCATGACAGAATCTGCTCCGTAGGCGACCATTCGATCGACGGAAATTAATATTTTATATTTAAAAATTAATATTCTATATTTAAAAATTATGATTCTATATTATTTCCTATCCTTATTAGGCTATGCTTAATTTATTACATTTAAAGCAAAGGTAAACAAAGTTTTCGTCTTTACTTTGCTATTTTAAAGAGATTATGGCTATTTTTGAGGTTAGGAACGAGTCCGGCCATGATGAGGTTATTCTAAAATCGAGTTAATATTTAGAGCCACAAAAAACATCGTATGTGAAGTTTTCATCTTTACTTTGTTAATTTAAAGAGATTTCCGTCATTTTTTACGTGTTTCTTGAGGTTAGGGACGAATCCTGACGAGATTGGATAATTTTGACCTTAGATTCGGTTTTAGCGTCGAAAAATACATAATCGAATCGCTGATACGCAAAATCTTAGTAAGAAATGGCATCATGTTTGCGAATACCATAGAATTTTTACAGCTATCAATGCCGTTCCTCGCTGCTACCCTAAAATTTTTATTTTTGCCACTGAGAATTCAAAAGTAGATACATGAGCCTTTCATTTGAAACCATCCGTAACTTTAGTTATCTTTTCTAATTTTGGAGAGTATGTATGTATGTATGTATGTATGTATATATGTATATATATATATATATATGTATATATATATATATATATATATATATATATATATATATATATATATATATATATATATATATGTATATGTATATACCAGGTGTACACGTATGAAATGCTGATTTTTTTCTAAAAAAAAAAACATGTTAAATTCGGAAGAATGATGAAAAGTGCTTTATTCAAAGTATCCTCCATCGCTTGTTATATATTTTCCCATCTTTCGGGCAATTTGTGATTACCACGACAGTAAAAATCTTCCCCTTTTGCTGCGAACCATTCATCGAGCCATTTTTTCACATCTTCGTACGAACCCAAGCGCTGCTCAGCAAGTGCGTGACCCATCGATGCAAACAAGTGGTAATCGGAAGGAGCCAAGTCTGGTAAGTAAGCCGCATGGGGTAGAATTTCCCAGCTGAGTGCTTCCAACGTGTCGCGAACTGGTTTTGTCGTATGTGATGGAGCATCGTCATGAAGAAAAATGACTTTGTGTTGCCTCTTTCGGTATTCTGGCCTTTTTTCAAGCAGCGAACGGTTCAAATTGGTCAATTGTTGTTGGTAACGTTTAGTATTAACCGTTTTCCCAGGTTTTAACAGCTCATAATATACCACGCCCCTCTGGTCCCACCAAACACAGAGAGTCTTTCTGCCAAAGCGATTCGGTCTTGCGGCCGATATGGATGGTGCGCCTGGGTCTACCCATGATTTTTTGCGCTTGGGATTCTCAAAATAAATCCACTTTTCATGCCCTGTAACTATACGATGCAAAAACGACTTCCTTTTGTACCGAGCGAGCAAAATGTCACACGACGTGTTTTTGCGCTTTTCCATTTGCCTGTCTTTCAACTCATGTGGTACCCATCTACCGGCTTCTGAATCTTTCCCATCTTTCGTGGTCGATTGGAAACAGCTTGTTGACTAACGTCCAATTGCTCGGCGAGTTGTTTTTTGTGTTTGCAAATCATCTTCGTGCCAACAATGCTTGCAATTCCATATCTTCATATTTTTTTGGCGGTTTCCACGTTCCTTGTCTGCAACATCGAAGTCACCACAGTTTTCTTCAAATGAAAACAAAAATTAATGCTGTCCGCGAATGCTCTTTGTTCGGTATAAATTTCGACATATTGAACACAACAACACAACACTATGCACACACTTTTCCAATTTATCACTCGTGCGCGTCTGACACTTGTTGATGACACAACAAAATGTTGCAGTGTCAAATCTTTATAGCACAAACTGCATTGGTGCACCATCTATTGTCTGAAATCCGCATTTCATACTTGTACACCTGGTGTATATATATATATATATATATATATATATATATATATATATATATATATATATATATACCATATATAATTTATATGTATTCATTGGTAGAGTACGCATCGTGTTTTTGGGCTCCCACAATAATTAGTGATATATTCTGAAGTATCAACTAGTAATACGGGATTTTCACAATATTACTTCAACTTAGCCTCAGGGTTGCTCGTGTTTTGTGATTAGTGAAAAAAAACTTTTAAATATCAATTTAATTGAACTTTTCCTATTGTCGTTTTACGTTAATAACCACAAAAGGTTCGTAAACTAAAATATAAAAAAACGTTTCAAGATAAAGGTTTGGTGTAAAACAGTTTTTTATTCTGTGCCATTTCTGTGATTGGGCCTGTAAGTAGTAACCAGGCCAGAATGTCTATTTTTCACATTCTGAAGAATGGAGTGTTCAGTTTGTAAAAAGATTAAACAACCAACAAAGGATCAAAAAAACCCGTGCTTTCCTTGTGATAAATGCCGAAATCCCATATGTGCTGTGTGTAGTGAGCTGAGCACATCTGAACTGAGATGTATACCCTTGCAAAAACGCCTTTTGGAATATGTGTGTAAAAAGTGTAAGAATTTTGATACATTAGTCATACTTAGTAAAACAATCGATGATAAGGAAAAGATTATTCAGGACCAAGACGAAATTATTCGACCGTTACATGAAAAAATATCTAGATTGGAGCAATGTAATATAGCACAGCCAACATTTTCAGAAGTTGTGCATGGGAAGAGAGAAGGGTCAAAACCTGAGAATATGCCTCTAATAATAAAACCTAAAATAATTCAAGACGTAAAAATCACCCGAGAAGAAGTTTTAAAGTCAGTGAGACCAAATGAGGTCAAAGTTGGAGTAAAAAGTCTCCAAACTACAAAAGGGGGAAGTACCCTAGTCAAATGTGCTAATGAATGTGAAACGGAGGCTTTGAGGTTGGCAATGACGGAATCACTAGGTAACAAATATGAAATTAAATTGAATCAACTGAAGAAACCAAGAATTAAAATAGTTGGCTATACTGGCAAATTAAATGAGAAGCAAATTGAAGAGGCAGTTATAAGTCAAAACCAATGGATAACTAAAGATGATGGACTCATAGTAACATATCTAAAGCACTTGACAAGGAAAGGTACGAGTACAATATATGCTGAATGTTCCCCTAATTTGTTTCATAAAGCTATGCAGAGTGGCAAGATCTTCATTGGATGGGAACGGTTGGCAGTTTTTGAGGATCTTACTGTTCCCAAATGCTTTAATTGTCAGGGCTTTTTCCATAAGAGTGTAACTTGTAACAATCGAAGAAGCTGTAGCAATTGCGCAGAGGATCATGATAATAAAGACTGTCCAAGTTCAATTAGGAAGTGCCAAAATTGTATTAATGCTAATATTAAATATAATACAAAGCATGATGAAAATCATGCAGCTAGTGCTAGTGATTGTCCCTCACTCCAGCGTCACAAAGACATTCTACGAAGCAGAATTAACTACTCCGTTTAATACTTACAAACAATGCACTTAGAAGCGAACATTCTGAATGAACTTGAGCATGAAGATCTGGTGAGTGAAAATACAAAAGACTTATGCTTTGGAGTGAATGAATTTACAAATTTTAGTGAATCTCTAGACAATAAGAAACATCTATTGAAACTTTTGCATGTCAATATTAGGAGTATAAAGAGGAACTTTGACTCATTTTTGGCACTTCTTGAAATGTTTAAGTTAAGATTAGATATAATAATTTTTAGTGAAACACGTAATATTTTTTGCAAGTAAAAAATTTCTCTATTCCAGGGTTTGAAACAATATTTAATAATAGTAGAATTAATCAGAATGATGGTGTATTAATATATGTTAAAGATTCTTTAAATTTTGATATAGTACATAACATTTTACCATTAAGTGGTGTAACAATTAGCAGAGTCAAATTTAGAAATGAAAATATGGATATGGTAGTCATGCCATGCTACAGGCCCCCCCTCCACGAGTGATGAACTGTTTCTAGTTGACATTGAGACTTATTTTGCCTCCAACATAACAAACAGTATTGACATATTTCTGGGTGATATTAATTTTGATATACTTGCTCCTACAAAGCCCTTAGTAAATAGATATTTGACAACACTTTCATCTCTTGGATTTAAGCCATATATTAACTCGTACACTAGAGTAACAGCAGAAAGTAAAAGTTGTATTGACCACATATTCGTAAGGAAAAAATTAGACATACAAAACTTGGAGTATAGGGCAATAGTTTTAGATAGTGACCTAACTGATCATTTTCCTATTTACCTGGACATCTACTGGAATGACACAACCATAGAAGGTAACAAACTTTATGAAAAAATGAGTATAATGAATTTTGAAGAAATCATGTTTGTAGAGAATATAAAACATGTAAATTGGGAAACAGTATTGAACTTGGACGATCCTGTGGTGGCCTACAATAAATTTATTGAAATATTTGATTCCCTCAAAAAAGCCTGTACTACTGAAAAAATAGTGATAATGAAGAAGCAAAAAAAAATTAAGCCTTGGATTACGGAAGGAATCATAACTTCAATTAAACACAGGGACAAACTTAAAAGACGTGCTATAAAACAAAAAAATAATGAAGGCTTATGGAATGTATATAAGGCATATAGAAATGTACTAAATAAGACGATAGAAAGGGCAAAACAGGCATACTATGGTAATGAGATAGATAAATATAGTGGTAACTTAAGAAAACTTTATAAAATAATAAATGATGCAGCAAATGAAGCCACAATTAAAAATAATAGTAATTGGTACATAGTCAATGAAAGGGACATACCAATTGAAACTAATGCAGAGATTGCCAATTACTGTAATAATTATTACATAAATGTTGGACTAAATATGGCAGCGAAGATAAAAAAAAAAACCAAAGTTTGATGTCCGCATGGACTATGTTGAACCTATAAATTCAATAACTTTGACTCCAATTACAGCAAATGAACTCATAAGCCACATCAATAGCCTAAAAAACTCATGTGCTCCTGGATTAGATGGCATCACAGGCAAATTAGTGAAAAGTGTTCATCAGTCGATTTTGCTGCCTCTGATCCACATCTTCAATCTGATCCTCACCACTGCAAGAATTCCACTACAGTTTAAACATACAATAATAACCCCTATATATAAAAAGGGAAGCAAGACTGATATTTCCAATTACCGTCCAATTAGTGTGATATCAGCCTATGGTAAATTATTTGAAAAATGCCTTAAAAAAAGATTATATGATTATCTAACGTCCAAAAATATCATAAACAAAAAGCACTTTGGTTTCATGCAGGGAGTTAGCACTGGCGATGCAATGTCTGAACTGGTCAGCCATATTAAGGCCTCTCTGAATGATGATAAAAAGTGTATTGCAGTTTTCCTGGACCTAGCCAAAGCTTTTGACACCGTACCTCACTCTGGCCTTCTTGATGTTTTGGAGCGTTGTGGTGTCAGAGGCTCGGTTTTAAAACATCTTTAGAAATTACTTAGAGGAAAGAAAACAAGTTGTGAAGATCGGAAAGGTACTGAGTGAACCACTAACTGTGCAGATTGGAGTACCACAAGGCACTGTCCTAGGTCCTCTTCTCTTTATCTGCTATATAAACTCTTTACTAAGCCTAGACATGGAAGGAGTTTCAATATCATATGCTGATGATACAGTTCTTGTTTTCAGAGACAAGACATGGGATGCTGTAAAAATGGCAGTTGGTAGGGGCGTGAGCATTGTCGGGGCCTGGCTTGATTTGATGAAATTAACCTTAAATCTTTCTAAGACGGTATACATTGCTTTCTCTCTGACTGAAGCAAATCGACCGGACTTTGATTGTATACAGGTAAACGATATGAACATGGTCATGAAAGAAATCACACACACAAAAATATCTTGGAATTACGATTGATAAACATCTCAGATGGACTGAACATGTCCAAGATTTATCTAATAAACTGAGAAGACTCATATATAAGTTTTACCTAATAAGAAAAATACTACCCCTCAAACTACGGGTTACTGTCTATAAGGGATTGGTCGAGTCACTGTTGAGATATGGCATCATTGTGTGGGGTGGACTTTATAATAATGCACTGAGTCAACTGAGCTTGATACAAAACTATATTGTTAGAGTAATTTTCTTTCGTGATAGACTTTTTCCAACCAAGAGATTATATAATGAAAATATAATGAACATAAGAAATTTATATCTTTTAAACATTTCTCTATTTTGCTACAGAAATGAAAAAAAAATTGTGAATCATCAATATAGAACTAGAAACAAAGAAAATGCGATATTAGTTGTACCCTTTAGAAAATATGACCGAAACCAGAGGTCTTTGCTAGTTTTGGGACCTAAAGTTTTCAATAAGTTGCCACAGAATATCAAAAATATAAATAATTATAAACTGTTTGAAAAAAAATGTAAACTGTTCATTACAGAAAATTCTGAACTATTATGTGGATTGTTATAATTCATAAATGCGATTGTCTGCATATTTATATGTATGTTTTTTCTTTTTCTTAATTTTCTTATGTATTACTTATTATCTTTACCTTCTACAAATCTTAGCATAATTTAAATTGTATTTTAGCCTGCGCACCTGCGCATACAGGTGTCTCTATACACCTAGGCGCACCTTGTTTACTATTAGCTTGGTTCTAGGTTAAAATATATTATGTACTGGAAATATTACTATTGTACTGTGAAATGAATAAATAAATAAATATATATATATATATATATATATATATATATATATATATATATATATATATATATATATATATACGAGGCTGGTTTGAAAAGTCCGTGCAAAAATAAAAACTACTTATGTGTTTGGGGTAAACCTTTTTTATTTTTCGACATAGTCTCCTTTTAGGCTTATACACTTCGTCCAACGATCTTCTAGTTTGTTGATCCCTTCCGAATAATAGGATTTGTCCAAGTCTGCAAAATATCCATTAGTGTCTGCAATCACCTCCTCGTTTGAATAAAATCTTTGTCCCGCCAGCCATTTCTTCAAATTGGGGAACAAATAGTAGTCCGAGGGAGCCAAGTCTGGAGAATAGGGGGGATGTGAATCGAGTTGGAATCCTATTTCCATTAATTTTGCGACCACAACTGCTGAGATGTGTGCTGGTGCGTTGTCGTGATGGAAAAGGACTTTTTTTGTGGGCCAATCGCGGGCGTTTTTCTTGCAGCTTGGTTTTCAAACGGTCCAATAACGATGAATAATATTCACCTGTAATAGTTTTACCCTTTTCCAGATAGTCGATGAGGATTATCCCTTGCGAATCCCAAAAGACAGTCGCCATAACCTTTCCGGCCGAAGGAACGGTCTTCGCCTTTTTTGGTGCAGATTCCCCCTTGGTAACCCATTGTTTAGATTATTGTTTGGTCTCAGGAGTATAGTAATGTATCCATGTTTCATCCACAGTGACGAAACGACGCTTAAAGTCCTCCGGATTCTTCTGGAACAGCTGCAATCCATCCTTGCAACACTTCACACGATTCCGTTTTTGGTCAAGCGTGAGCAATCGCGGCACCCATCTTGCGGATAGCTTTCTCATGTCCAAATGTTTATGCAAAATATTATGTACCCGTTCAGTCGAGATGCCCACAGCACTAGCAATCTCACGCACCTTAACTCTTCTGTCATCCATCACCATATCATGGATTTGATCAATGATTTCTGGAGTCGTAACCTCCAGAGGCCGTCCAGAACGTTCAGCGTTACTTGTGCCCATATGGCCAGTCCGAAAATTTTGAAACCACTTATAAACTGTTCTAATCGAAGGTGCAGAGTCACCATAATGTTTATCAAGCTTCTCTTTAGTCTCCTGAGGCGTTTTGCCTTTCATAAAGTAATGTTTAATCACCACACGAAATTCTTTTTCGTCCATTTCTTAAAAATCACTCGACTTCCTTGATTCACACGAATGCCAAACACAAAAAATAGACCAATATGGCTGAAACTTGGTGTGCGTTCATTCAAGAGATGCTACTAACTAAACATGACCTCGATACGCGCCGGTGGTGCCATCTCTCGGACTTTGCACGGACCAGCCTCGTATATACTGGCCGTGCCCGCGGCTCCGCTCGCGTGGACTTGATTCACCTTTATCGTCACTGCTTATTCGTTATGTTTATATTATTATATAGCTCGAGGGGCCTTAGAGGCCCATGACTTGGTTGCATACTTGTCTCCACTTCTTTGTGTCTCCTGTTAGCTTTTCCCAGTGCGGGATTCCCATCAACTCCGGATCTTGCTTTACTGCCTGAATCTATGTAGATCGAGGTCTACCCTTGCCTCTTCTTCCAACCACTCTTCTTATTCGGGCTTGCTTTGCCTGTCTTTCTTTCTTCATCCTTGCCACGTGTCCCAACCATCCTAATCGCTGGCTTCTTATGATTTGGCTTTTAAGGGGTTTCGTATATAGGCATTTTAATTCGTAGTTTGTTCTTCTTCTCCACAATCCCTCTTCTTTCCTTCCTCCGTAGATTCTTCTCAAAGCTTTCCTTTTCCACCCTGCAACGTCTCCTTTTCTCTTGCATTCAGTTTCCACGTTTCGCATCCATATGTCACCGTGGGTCTGACAACTGTCGTATATATTCTTTCTTTTGTTTTTCTTGATACATTTTTTGATTTGATTCATTGCCCCCAAACTTCTCTGTCCTTTCGCTATTCTTTCTTGTATCTCCGTCCTTTCTGGTCCACTCTCTGTTATTGTTACTCCCAGATAATTAAATTTGTCTACTTTTTCAAACATATATCTTTTCCCCCTAAGTTGTTTATTATATCTAAACTTTTGTTGTTTTTATTATCCTTCTTCTTTGTAATTTCCATGTATTTTGTTTTTTCCTAATTTATCTCGAGTCCTGTCGTCCTTCCCTTTTCTTCTATCCTACTTAGGGCTTTTTTGACGTTTTCTTTTGCTCTTGCAATCACTGCTACAACATCCGCATAGGCCAAGCATTGGCAGGTTTTTTTGGTATATCGTTCCATTTGTTTTTATTTCTGACTCCCGGATTATTTTCTCTAGTACCAAATTAAATAAACATGTCGACACTTATCTTAATCCTCTCTTCACCTTAAACTTGTCTGATACTTTGCCCTCAACCAACACTCTATTTTCTGTGTCATTGAGGGTCATTCTCACCATGCGAATCAATTTACTTGGAATTTTTAGTTCTTCCATTATCTTGTAGAGTCCTTCTCTCTGAAATCCACAAAGACCCAGTGTAGTGCCAAATTTTATTCTAAGCTATTATTTTGGATTTGCTTAATCGAAAATATCTGGTCTGTAACCGATCTATTTTTTCCTGAATCCACATTGGTACTCTCCCAGAATAGGCTCGGCTTTCTCTTCTAGTCTGTTTTTGATAGTCACCACTACTATCTTGTACACGATATCTAGTAAGGCTCTTGGTCTATAATTAGCACATACCATGTAGTTTTTTCTCCTTTTTTGTATATTGGACAAATGAGCGACTCTCTCCAGCTCACTGGCATCTTTTCTGTTTCCCATATTTCTTGCACCAACCGGCATATTTCATTTTCCAGATCTACTCCTCCAGCTTTTATCATTTCTGCTGTTATACAATTTCCACCTGGGGCCTTTTTTTTGGGTTCTGAGTATTTCTCTTATTTCTTCTTTGCAGGATTTGTTTGTCCCCTCCTGCCTTTCAGTTAATTTTGCTTCCTGTTTCTCATTCAAATCCTCATTTTCATCTCCATTTAATGTTTCTTTAAAGTATTCCGCCCATCTATTCAGTCTTTCTGCCAAGCTGACTGCTAAACTTTCCTCTTTTTTCCTACATATTAGCATTTTGTCTATATATATATATATATATATATATATATATATATATATATATATATATATATATATATATATATATATATATATATAATATATATATATATATATATATATATATATATATATATATATATATATATATATATATATATATATATATACATATATATATATATATATATATATATATATATATATATATATATATATATATATATATATATATATATATATATATATATATATATATATATATATATATATATATATATATATATATATACATATATACATATATACATATATACATATATATATATATATATATATATATATATATATATATATATATATATATATATATATATATATATATATATATATATATATATATATATATATATATATATATATATATATATATATATATATATATATATATATATATATATATATATATATATATATATATATATATATATATATATATATATATATATATATATATATATATATATATATATATATATATATATATATATATATATATATATATATATATATATATATATATATATATATATATATATATATATATATATATGTATATATGTATATAAGTATATATGTATATATGTATATATATATATATATATATATATATATATATATATATATATATATATATATATAATATATGTATATATGTATATATGTATATATATGTATATATATATATATATATATATATATATATATATAATATATATATATATATATATATATGTATATATGTATATATATATATATATATATATATATATATATATATATATATATATATATATATATATATATATATATATATATATATATATATATATATATATATATATATATATGTATATATATATATATTGTATATATGTATATATATATATATATATATATATATATATATATATAATATATATATATATATATATATATATATATATATATATATATATATATATATATATATATATATATATATATTATATATATATATATATATATATATATATATATATATATATATATATATATATATATATATATGTATATATATGTATATATATATATTATATATATATATATATATATATATATATATATATATATATATATATATATATATATATATATATGTATATATATGTATATATATGTATATATATGTATATATATATATATATATATATATATATATATATATATATATATATATATATATATATATATATATATATATATATATATATTTATATATATATATATATATATATATATATATATATATATATATATATATATATATATATATATATATATATATATATATATATATATATATATATATATATATATATATATATATATATATATATATATATATATATATATATATATATATATATATATATATATATATATATATATATATATATATATATATATATATATATATATATATATATATATATATATATATATATATATATATATATATATATATTTATATATATATATATATATATATATATATATATATATATATATATATATATATATATATATATATATATATATATATATATATATATATATATATATATATATATATATATATATGTCATGCGATCTATAAGTTCCCGGACTACCGCCTTAAAATCTGAAGAAGTTGCTTTTAGGCTTCGTAAGTCCGGTAACCTTTAAAGTAGACCCCGTGCATCCGAATGCATCGGTTCAACTCTTTTCCGCTGGTCAAACAGAAGGTCGAAGCTCTCATTTCCTTCAGGCCTGCCTACAATTCGCGTTGTGTCTTCTCTACTATTTCAAATTGGCGACCCTTCGACATCATCATTATATGGGAAACAGCCCCAACTCCCAGGATGTCAAATCAGGGGTGACAGTCAGGGAATTCGTTGCCATTCTCGTGATGCAGTAGGAAACTCTTCTCGTTTCAAAGCTCTGTCTGATCGGTCGCAACTCTTTTAACCAACAGAAAGCTCATTAGAGATGCTCAGAATTGTCCGTGGGCGGTCTTCACGTATGTTTGTCGAAGTTCTTCTTATACGCTCGTTCCGAAGTTTACATTATTACAGCTGGCACTAGCATACTCCCTTCAAACTGTGCATGTATTTTTTGGAAAGTTCCTTGGATAACATTAAAACTATAAATATTAGGAATCGAGATAGTTTGGCAAAAGAGAAAATCTTACAGAAAATAATTTTGGCAGAAATATATAAATATTTTACTTTATTAAAAAATAAAATATCATTCAAACTGTAAGAGGGTACGTGTAAGTAAAAATCTTTTATATATTTTTTTTCATGTAGTGCAAACTCTGTACCGACACTATTTACCGGCTATATTTAAACAAATGATGTAATAATAATGTTATTACTCTAGTCTTATTTTTTCATATTCAAAATTATTGTTTTTCAGGTACTCGGTTTCGTCCATTGTCATTAGATATTCCTAAGCCCCTATTTCCTGTAGCAGGTTTACCAATAATTCAACATCATATCGAAGCTTGTACTGCTATTGAAGAAGTCAAGGAAATTTTAATAATTGGTTTTTATCCAATTACTCAAATTCAACAATTTGTTAATGATATGCAATTGCAGTATAATATAACGATTAAGTAAGTTTATTTTAATTTTTGTTTTTATCTATCTATGTAAATACGAGTATATAAGACCATCTTTAAACTAAAAATGGAGGAAATATTTGGTACATATAAAAAAAATTACTTGTTAAGATTTGTATGTGTCTGATGAAAACTCTAAAAAAATTACTCCAAAACATGTTTACAGTTTAATATATTGTAATCTGTCAGATTTAGGATTTTTGTTTTTTAGGCCCGGATTTTACCGCACAAAATTTTACACTTACACAGTTAAGCAATAAAGTGCCGTTCATTGCCACATTTAACTAAATGGTAGCTCACACAAACCTTAGATTTTCCCTAACACATAAACCTTTGAATGAAGATGCTATATTGGCTAGAAGAGGTGTTTTCCTGATTCTCTATTATTACCGTTTTCTCGCCAAATAAGGAAAATTTTATTTTTTCTCGTCACAGGGCAGGTACATAACATCTGCTCTGCCAACTCATTATTCCCGATGCAGAAACGGTACTCTCAGACTTAAGACCGATCGCATGCGTGTAATGCCATAGTTTACACTGACCTACAAGTGTGTTCATGTGTTTATTATGTCTCCACGTTTATCAGTTAGTGTTGTGTCGATGCTCGCCTAGTAGCTAAGTTATTATTCGTTTGGCTGTTGTCTACGCGATACTAAGCATGGGTGCAATGTCTGCAGGAAGGTAGAATTCCGAAGGAATGGTATAACGGCGAGGTAATACTCTTATTTAAGAAGGGTGATACAGCTGAAATTGTGAACTATCGTCTAATCAGTTTAATGTTACATTTTTTAAACATTTTACCCGGAGTATAATAAGCCGGCTTTCAAACAAATTAGATTTTTATCAATCGGCAAAACAGACACGCTTTCGTAGCGGATTCAGTGCCATTGACCACTTGCAGACCTTACGGGTATTGTCAGAAAGGACAACCGAATATAATATCCCTGTTTGCCTGGCATTTGTGGACTTTTGTAAGGCTTTTGATTCGATAAAAAAGGGTCCTTCCTAAATGGTTTTGACGAAGCTAGAATCGACTCGAGGTATAGCTATATCATAAAAAACATCTACCAAAATGCGACAATGCATGTAAAAATTAACGAAACCAAGATTACCGATAAGATCATATTTAACAATATATATATATATATATATAATATATATATATATATATATATATATATATATATATATATATATATATATATACCTATGGTCTTGAAACGATGGACTTAACAAGTGTGTGGCTACAAGTAACTGGGAATATCATTGACAGACAAGGTCAGAAATATCATTATTAGCAACAAAACGAAAGTAGTAGATGTAATGAGAAGAGTGGCCGAATTGCAATGGTGTTGAGTGGGGCATGTTGCTGGGCAGGAGAGTAAGAGATCAACCACCAAAGTTACACGGTGAAGACCCAGAACAATAAAGAGAGGCATAGGGAGACCAATGAAGCGATGGTTGGATGACATAAGAGAAGTGGTTGCAAAGAAGTGGTCAAGGGTTGCAGAAGAGAGACGGGAAAGAAATATGAAGAAGTCTATGACCAGGAGTGGATGGGGGAGGGCTGACCTGTTCAACGCAGCCCCTCTCTTGACCAGAAGACCACTTCCTTCTAGCCCGGTATGCTCCAGTAGCTACACTAAGGTGATTTTGTCTGCCTAGCTTACTTAAGCCTCCTTAGTAATTTCATATTGCCTTTGAATCACAACCTTCGGAATACAAGAGCTTGACTATGACAAGATATTTTGTTGTTTGTGTGTATGATAAAGCATTCTCACCTTTCAATAACATATGTTTGTTCTTGGAGTTTTTCAACAAAAAATTCCAGGCTGCATGACAGTTTTTGTAGGACATTCTACATATATTCCGGCTTTGATTAATTCCTTCCCTGGTTTGAAAAACACCAATAAATAAACACATATTTTCTTTAGGTAGATCCCAGTTGTTCTCAACTCAATCTTCTCTTTTAAGGAGTATTACAGAATAAGGCAAATTTAATTCCATAAACATAATATCTGAGGACGCTCTCAATATATTGTGAGTTAGAATGCTCTCCATATTTGCTCGCATTATGCAATATTTTAGAACTAATATGTTTTCAAAAATTTATACGGCATAAATATCCTCCTCAAATGATGACACTGTTTTTTTATTCAAAGCAAATTTTAAGAAAGAAGTCACGTCTGAGTAAACTTTTGGCGCAAAAATGACCTTCAACCAGATTCAATTTATCTTTTCCATGTACTTCTACTTGGATATAAATATCGACTTTTATTTTTTAGATATCTCCAAGAATTTACCGCGTTAGGCACGGCTGGAGGTTTGTATCACTTTAGAGATCAAATTCGTTTGGGTTCTCCCGATGCTTTTTTTGTAATGAATGGTGATGTTTGTGGAGATTTCCCATTAAGAGAACTATATAAATTCCATAAGGAAAGATCCTCTACAGCATTGGTAAGTTTGAAAAAGTAATATCAGTACTGACTGACAAAAATTGTGTAATATGATGGCGGCAACAATAATGCATTTTCTAACTTCAGATACAGGTAAATAGATACATAGGACGTACTTATAAGGGGGGTGAAGAAAAAAAAAATTATCTTACACGGGACCTCTAAAAATTTAGACCTTTTCAAACCTAGTAAACTCAGAATCAACACACCAATTTACAAATCGAAGAAAGGGGGGTGAATTTTTCACAAAAAATAACCCTTTCTAATAATGAAACTGCAAAAACC
This sequence comes from Pachyrhynchus sulphureomaculatus, assembly GCA_019049505.1. Taxonomy (NCBI): domain Eukaryota; kingdom Metazoa; phylum Arthropoda; class Insecta; order Coleoptera; family Curculionidae; genus Pachyrhynchus; species Pachyrhynchus sulphureomaculatus. The sequence continues at coordinate 107,905,028 of CM032446.1, read as the reverse complement.
AATGCCCCTGCCCTATTTCTCAAACAGCGCTGATTTCTATACCTGTCGGGGTGGGGGAACTATGACCCACAATTACTTTGATTACGCTAGTGGTTATTGGTCGAAATGAATGAAAAAGCAGATTCTCTCCTTTCAAGAAACATCACCTAACCGCTGTCCCCCTTGATTTATCAAATGCCTTGATATAACCAACAGACAACTTGGGTATACTATTAAAAAAACTAGACCTTACCGGCCATCTCCTCAAATTCATATGCACTTTATCCATTTCTCTCTTTCCCGACAATAGTCACTCATGACCTATTTCTCAACTGCACTACATACATGGACCGCATATAAATTCTTACTTAAACTTCTGTCGATTACACCTCATCAACTTCGATATTCTTGATTCTTGTACATAACCTTTTGACTAATTGAACTCATTGAATAAAAGTGATATACCATACATTTAGTGAATACAAAATTTTAGGTGTCTATTATGAGTACAGAAGCTACAAGACAACAGTCGTTAAATTTTGGTTGCATGGTAATAGATAAAAATAAAAATGAAGTGACACATTATGTAGAGAAACCAAGTTCTTATGTCTCTACCCTAATTAATTGTGGTGTTTATGTATTTTCTCCTAAAATTTTTAACATGATTGGAGAACAGCTTAATGCCAAGCAAGAGGAGTACTATAAGTAAGTTTAATTTTAAAAAGAAAATGAAGTGTTTTAAGTTTTACATTTATTCGATATGTAATTGCAAAACCATTACATTAATTAAGATTTTAAACTGTCTGAAGTTCCTTAGACCTCTTTAATGGAATATTCTTTATGGGTGGTTCAGCGACACCTTAATTAAGTGTAAATGTAAATATAAATCAATAGTAGTACAAATGCCATAGGTATAAGGGTAACATACTCTTACTCTCTTACTCTTGACGCTATTTAAATTTTAAAAAATATATATATATATATATATATAGTTTTTAAATGTACTGGTCAATAGGAAATTGAAATAATATACAAGATTAACAGTTTAAAAGTATATCTTAGTATTTTTACTTTATTTTCTGAAAACAATGTTTATATTTATATAATGTTTATTATACAAAGACTGGCAAAAAAAATAAGTGTTTCGGACATATAAGCAGGCATTTTTGCATTAAAATATTGGAAAAAAGGGTGGCGCTGACTTTGAAATTCAATATTTGAGAGCATTATTTAAGTTTGGGACAGTGTTTATCGAGTTAATAATGTTTCGAAAATTAAATGTAGGGAAATGTTATCTTAAATTTATATAAAATATGTATCATGTAATCATGTATTTGCTATAATTAAATAAGAAAATAAATTAAAATTTACTCTTTCAAAACATCGTTTTTTCATCGTTTAGGATTTGTTCACGTCACAACTTTTTTAATGAAACTTTTGGAATAGCCGATATTCAGTAATACCTTGTCTCAGTGGGGTTCCCATGCTAATTACAGGAATTTGGAAAATCATCCGGTATTAAACACATTTCAGCCTTATGCACAGTATTGGCTTGATTCAGAAATAAAGCATATGTATTAAACTCATTTCTCTATTTCTGGTTCGTGCTCTGTTGAATTTTATACTTGCTGTCGTCTAGTTACTGATGACGACGACAGCTGTTCATTGTACGGTGTTCTTCACTTTTAAATCAAGGTAGTAGTAGTGCTGACTAGTTAGTGATTTTCCGAGCATAAATAGCACAATTTAACATACATATTTATTACAGGAATGACAATGGAAATGCAAGTAAGGATGCTGGATACCTACAGATAGAGCAAGATATCTTGACACCACTTGCAGGTACTGGAAAAATGTTCGCTTTACCAATAATTAATTGGTGGTCTCAGTTAAAAACTGCCAGTTCAGCTATATATGCCAATCGCCACTATTTAGAACTTGATAGGACTAAGCATCCAGAAAGACTTGCAACTGGAAAACAAACTGATAAATGCACAATTATACCAGATGTTCATATAGACCCTTCGGCTACTATCCATCCGACTGCAGTGGTAAGTGTAATAAAAAAGAGGTTCCATGTTAATTTTTGAAACACATAGTAATCATTTATTATGCTAATATGCTATGCTAAAAATAAAATGGGGATTTCTCCGAGCTACTCAACTAATAAACCCGATGATACTGTTAATCCGTTTTTTCTATGATTTTTTTACAGTCGCAACATTTTAGAAATATTTTACTGCTTACTGTGTGTAAAAAGTATTTCAAGAGGATCATTTAAATTATGATGAAACGGAAGTTTCCACGACTTTGGCCGGGTAACAGGTTACAGTTTACTCACTTTTACGCAGCTTAATCTGAAGTATTACATATATATTAGTATAATTTCGTTTTGTAGTTCAATGTGGTTCAATAATGTGTTTATCCTGATTGAAGACTTTCTTTGCTCGAATTCAGTTCAGTGGCTAGTATCCGAGTTTTAGCTTGTTAAAAAATGGGAAATTTCAAGTTTTTAACTGACTTTGAGAACACTAACTTTTTATTGAAAAGCCGATGTAAACCTTAGTTGAAATTAAAGTTAATAAGGATATGACTTCTTTACTACTACTATTATAATAAAGTAGTTATTTTTATATCAATCAAGTTCGGAAAGTGACCTCACTAAGCAAGTTTCAGAAGGATGGGGCAGTCCTGTTACAATACTACCACTTTCCGCATCAGCGGCGTACTTTTTTTTGCGCAGTCAAATAAATTGTTATGAACACATATAATTAATAGGACGGAAGATTCCGCGACTTCAGTTAGATGAGAAATTATGGTTTTTCGAATTGGACCGCATCAAACTGCATTGACTATCTGGCGTTTTGCCTACTATTGTACGAGGCATTTCCAGAGATTTTTACTCTTGAAGATTAAAATATTGAACGAGCTTGAAGAAGCACAAGTTATGTATTTAAACCTGACTAGTATTCACCGAAGCCTGATCCAGTAAATAATCGTTTTCCACGTGAGACCATAACCCCAATTTTTAGTAATGTTAGGGTGTTTTTATATTATGATTGATTCCCTGAACTAGAAATTGGAGATTGAAGCAAAAACTTTGGTTTCTCTTCCATTGGCATTACCATATATCCTGTCAGCAGCAAATTGTACAATCAGCTATACCTGATTGTACAATTTGTTTCTTTTTGATACATACTTAGTTCTAGTTGATAATGACCTTTCAGTGTTTGCATATTCTGTAACATACGAACAGGGAATTTTAGGGACACCTTCAGTTTATAAAGGAATTGTATCGTTTGGTATCTCAAGCACTGTCAAGTTTTTTTTACAAGTGTTCAGGATTGCCTGAATGTTGGATCTTTTAAATGATTTGAATGTTTTATTTGTAGTATTGTGTAGAACAGGTAAAATTGCACTACCTACTGGTGGATCCTTATTGCTGTCTTGTCTGGCAGCCGGGTTTTTAAAGCAGTTAAACGAACATCTAATTCCGTTAGTGCAATATCCATTACTTTTTAAAATACTGGTCAGTTTATCTGTTTCAGATGACACAAAATATGCGTCAAATATTGATAAAGCTAGTGAGTTGATACGACAGAGTTTTTTGAGAAGGACGATGGTGTGAGTTGGCTGTGTAAATTGAACGCTTCAAGATACCGTTACTTTTCGTTTGTACTTCTAGAAAAGGACTGATACCATTGGATTAAGTTTCAATTGTAAATTTTATGTTTCAATGTTTCTGATTGAGATGGTTCAAAAAGGCATTCAGGTTTTCTTTTCTATGTGGTCATATAACAAAGGTACACCAAAATTGGGTTTAGTTGCACTTTCTTTAATTGTTTGCCCCTACAGGAGATAGTGGAGAAACCACTTCTGCTTCTGAACTTTGTTCATAAAATATTCCTTGCGAAGTAAAGTATTTAAACGACGGGCATGGTTCTATTAAATCTGCCAAAGATGAATCAAGTTATTATGCCGAAATATGTGTTATATAAAAACTGAATCGTTAATTGGAACATTTGTATATAATAATTCAACGTCAAAACTGACCAGATTATCCCTAGGCTCCAATAGTTCTCGTCCTCTCAATAAAATGTTGTGTTTTTAACAAATGAATTCGTTTTTTTTTATTTTAACTTAACAAGATATTTACCTATTTTGTATATTGACATACAGAATATCAACAAATATACACTCAAAGTTGTCTTAGCAAAGATTATTAAAACATATAGGATTTTACAAATGAGCTTTTCAAATAAATATTATCTGTAATATTCAATAATTATTTTTATTAATGTGTATTAGTTAACAGTACATTATTTATTTAACAATAATAAAAGCTGGACGAGGATAGGGTTTACTAAACAAATCGAAGGCGCGTTGACTAAAGTATCCAAGTTAATTGAACATGACGTTTTTCTGCAACTAATAATCATGAATATAAAAAAAATAAAAACAATTTATACATACAAACTAGCATGAAAAATCCATGGCTTCCTAATTTTTAGAGTTTTTAAAACTGTAGGTTCAAAATTCTCAATCACAGATAGCTTTAGTGGCAGTTAAAGGAAATTAGTGGTAGTTAATTCTAGATAATTATCTATTTTTCAGTTGTTTTGAATTTTAGTCATTTCGCGAATTAAATTGGAGTACACGAAGCGTCAGAGTATAGAAAATGCTCTCCGCCATCTTGATTGTCATATATGTAAATAAATAGATCTGCCTTTTTTTAGCTACGTCTCAGATCAATGTAAGTTACCTTATGTCGTAATGTCGACTCTTAAATTTTACGTATTTAAATTAAGTTACTTAAAAACAATTTCCTTTATCAAAGATGATTTGGTTAAATAACAACAGTATTTTTACATGACAATTTGAAGACAGTTTTTTTTCGTTTCAAGTTTACGGTAAAAAGGTTTTTTAAAAGCGATGTACTATTGCTTTCTTTTTTTTTTTGGCGAGAGTGCTGTATATAATTAATACACTCGGAAACAAATTGTTCTTTTTGGTGTTTGCCTAGAAAAACAATTATCAACTATGACTGGTTTGATCCAAATGTCGAGAGTACGCAAGTATATAGATATTTACGATAATAAATAATATGAGGAAGACGATAATTTCCAGTAATCTTAAGGTTGCTTCCTTTTAAAAAAAACTGTATGCAGTGAATCTGAAAATGCATTTCCGGGTGAAAAGGCACGCAGACAATTTGATTGGGGTTTAATCACCAACAATCAAGTTCAAGTTTTTTATTGAATTTTGTATTGAAAAATTGTTACTGATAGTGGAATAAGATAGTGCTTAATTATTGAATAGAATGAAAATTAAGTTCAGTTGCTAAAATTTTAGCTATTATGAAATGAATATTTTCTGAAAGTACTATTGCCAAAGAATAATACTCAGTTTTTCAAGAGCTGCATACTGTCATTTCTTATAGACTTCTGTCAAACACATACTTTACGTGCAGTAAATAATTTCACCTTGGTATTTTTTTGTTTGTTGGTATATTTTGGACATTTAAGTATTGGTATTTGCTGTTTAATACTTTTAATACTGTATGAGGGTGGACTGATAAATTTCTATGAAATGGCGGGGAATTTTGTTAAGCAGCATGAGTGTTGGTAAGCGTGATTCTTGTAACAGTTGTGTTCAATGTTTCAAACAGATGCAAAGCACAGTTGTTTGGCAGCTATCGTAAGTGATCGTTGTTACCCGTTTCGTAGAAACGGATAAAACCGAGTATCGTGCAGTGTTAAAACATTTTTATTTAAAAAAGAGGACTGCAGCCCAGATAGAAACTGAATTGAAGAAAGTTCATGGGGATTGCACCAGTACGCAAGACTGCATAAATTATTACTTATCACTGCATAAATCAATTTAAACGTGACACCAGATGCTCCACGTTCAGGACGCCCGATTAAGGTTTCTTCTGACCAAATGGTCGATAAAATCCATGGTATTGTGATGGAAGATCGTCGCATTAACCTTCGTAAGATTGCTGAGATGATAGGCATCTCATATATGAACAAGTACATAATATTCTGCGTGAAGTTTTAAAAATGAAAAAGCTGAGTGCGTGATGGATGTCGCGTTAGTTGACTCCAGACCAACGAGGAAGGGAATTTCAAAATCGTCTTTGGAAAAGTGGCAGCGTAATACGAAGGACTTATGGCGTCACACCCCGGAGATAAAACGGCAATGAAAACAGTGAGTTGATGAAGGTGAAAGTGCACCGAAAAAAGTTTTATCGGGGGCGGGGGACTGATGGCAACTGTTGAGACTCAAAGGGTACCATCATGATTGACTATTTGGAAAGGGCTAAAACAGGGACTGGCTCTTAGTACGCAACGTTATTGGACCGTTTGCATGCGCAAAAAATGCTCCTTCATCAGGACAATGCGCTTGCTCACACATCGGCCGTTGCAATGGTAAAAGTGCACGAGCTGGGCCTCGAAATAGTTCCCTATCCACCCTAGTCTCTAGATTTGGCCGCAAGCAATTTTTTTATGTTCCCTAACTACAAAAATTGACTTGGAGAGGGGGAAGAAATTTTTGTTGCATGAAGAGGTTATTTGTACTGTAAACGAGTATTATATACAGTTCAAAATTTTTTTTTTTTAAGGGAATAAAAAAATTGAAATCTCGCTGAACCAAGTGTATTAGGTTCAATGGAGATTATGTGAAGAAATAAATTTTTGTTTTTGCAAAAAATGTTACTTACCTTGTTTTTTTACAAGACTTTTCCAATCCATCTACTAGTCAACAAACTGCTGAGGAGTAGGTTTACAAGTTTTACTTACTTAATTTTTTTATACCTGTAGATCGGACCAAACGTCAGTATCGGAGCGGGAGTAAATATTGGCGCTGGAGTAAGAATACGAGAAAGCATAATATTAGATGCAGCTGTTATTGAGGAACGTAGTTTAATATTGCATAGTATTATTGGTCGAAACTCCAGAGTAGGAAAATGGGCAAGAGTTGAAGGTACCCCTTGCGATCCTGATCCAAATAAACCGTTTGCGAAAATGGAAAATCCACGATTGTTTAACAATGATGGAAGGCTGAATCCCTCAATTACAATACTCGGTAAGTAAGGTTTAATTGACTGATTTAATGATATCGCTGTTTAGCAGATAATTTGATGTTTTTAATATAAGCTAAAAAAAGATAGACGCTAATTAAAAATTCTGTAGTGACTAAAGGTGCTTTGATTCCAGAATATTTATTTAACAAGTGTTTTAAAAAAAAATTTTAAAAAATCATGTTTATACGCATTCTTCTCTCTGAAGTAAGGCTGATTTCTTAACTCTTTTCAACTACTTCATTATATTTAATTTTCCGAAAGCGTCAACGAATCTATTAACTAGACAGAAATATTTGCATTCAATGACTTTTTAGGTTGAATGTTTATAACGTGTACATTATAGTCTTTTTTTGTTTGAAGGAGAGAAAAAATTACGTTTTATTTAACCTTTTACCGCATCAATATGTTGTATTTTTTCATCCGTCATTATCCCTATTTAATCCAGACTTACTGAAAAAACTGGAGCAATAAAAACTTAAACTAACTTTTTTGTGATCTGGTTAGATTGCCCTTTTTAGCAAGTTTATTAAATTTATTATAATAAAGTAACTGAGAAATGTTATAAATTTAGTTCTAAAATTTGGGTGATTATTTTTGCACAGCTAGACACGTTTTTTTTTGGGGTCCAAAATGCCGCAGACATGTAGGTACCAAAATATGTAATTTAATGTTAAATTTATGTATTTGGTCACCGTTTATAGTTTGAAGAAAATTTGTAATGAATTTTTCTCACTAATTTGAACTTTTTCAGATTTGATGCCTGACGCGTTTCGTTAGATAGTAACTTCATCGGATGCATTTGGTATCTGACTAAATGCTGGTTGCTATTGTAGCCCTAAAGTAAGATATTTTCTAATTACGTCCATAATCATAAATAATAAATGTTATTGGAAATCTATCTGAACTTCATTATTATTAAAAATGTAATTAATAAAGTTCAGACTGGGATTTATCTACTTATTATTATGGATTGTAATTAGCCAAAACGTAATTATATATTTATGATTATGGATGTAATTAGTAAATACCTTAAGTTAGGTCTAAAAACTAGTATTTAGTCAGATACTCAAGGCATCGGACGAAGTTACTGTGTAACGAAACGCGTCATGCATCAAATGTGAAAAAGTGGAAATTAGTGACAAAAATAGTGTTTCATTACATTCGTTATGAATTTCTATTAAATAACAGCCCCAATTCAAAGTTTAAAGTAAACTTCCTAGAATTATTTATTTACTACTTCAAATAATTTGGAGCTTACGACTTTCATGCTAGAAGCTAAAGCTTTTTTGGTGAAATCAATTTTTGTCTCTATTTTGATCATTTTTGTTAACTACTGCTACTCACTTAGATATTGCTACAATATTTTTAAAAGAACTTGCCGAGAAGATTTGTATATCTACTAAAATAAAATTGTATGTTGATACTACCAATTTTTTCTTTGCCACTGGAATTTATTAAATGCATCAGATGAACTAGATTTTCAACCACATTTTGACCTGAAAAATTATAAGCGGGGTGTGCCAAAACATTTTTTCTTAAATGAAAAGCAAATCTGACTGAATCTTCATAGAATATTACTATTTACTCAATTATACTAAGTACCAAAAATGTAGGTGTCGAACATATGTATCTTAGTTTAGTGAATAATGTTAAAACAAGTAATAATGTGCACTTTTATTTTTTTAGGATGTTCAGTTAGTGTTCCTTCAGAAACGATATTACTGAATTCGATTGTTCTTCCAAATAAAGAGTTGTCTAGAAGCATAAAAAATGAAATTATATTATAAGTACAAAATTACTGCATCTAAACCACATATTTTTTAAAGCCAACTACTACTAAATTTGTTGTAAGCACACATATTTTAATATATTATTTTAATATTTTTATGAGATGGTTTTTATATACCTAAATAATACTGAAACTTTAACGGGAAACCACTAAGGTATACTAAGACATTAATTTCTGCACAGACCGAATACACTGTGACGGGTTTACGTTGATCACCTATTAGCATTCGTATTATTTAACTAAAAATTTTATAATCCTAATTTATCAATCATGGAATGGAATCATTTTCAATCAGTTGTGGCTTGACTCAGCTTATTGATGAACCAACACGGATCCCTGATCGAGACGGAGAGTTCGCCAGTCTTCTTGATCTGTTTTTAACCACTAATCCGGAGATTTACACGGTCAGCGTAAATCCACCGTTAGGTTCTTCCGACCATAAACTACTTTCGACATCGAGTATTCTACCAATCAGTGACAGAGAGGCGCCCAAACCGCGCAAGATTTGGCACTACAAATCTGCTAAATGGGAAGATCTCATGGAATATTTTCGAACTTTCCCTTGGTTGGACGTTTGTTTTCGATCCGACGACCCATCTGACTGCGCCAGGGAGGTTTCCGATGTTATTTTGGCCGGTATGGATGCTTACATCCTTTTTCGAAGAAATGCCCTTCCAACGGCAAGCCTTGGTTTGACCTAAACTGCAAAGAAGCTGTTGCTTCTAAACATCTTGCATACCGACAGTGGCGTGAAGATCCTAACACCATAAATCGTAACATCTTTGTTCGTGCCAGGAACAGATGCAAAGAAATTATCGACGAAACCAAGGAGGTACACAATCAACGGATTAGAAACAAACTTCTCGCTTGTCCCGGCAATTCCAGGTCCTTTTGGTCAGTCGCTAAGGCAGTTAGTCAAAATTTCACCAAATCCACCATACCACCACTCACACGGCCAGATAATTCTATTACAACGACACTGTTGAGAAAGCGAACTTGTTGGCTGAACTCTTTGCTTCACATTCTACTGTCGATTTCCAAGGAAAAACACCACCTACTATTCCCATAGTGCAGTCAAGGATGCCCGATATTGTCTTCAGACAGCGTATCATAAAACGTATTTTGATGAAGCTAGACACCAAAAAGGCTTCAGGCGCTGACGGAATACCTGCCATAGTTCTCAAGAACTGTGCGAGGGAACTAACACCAGTTTTCTGTAGACTTTTCAACCTATCCTACAGAAAGGGAATATTTCCTTCCTGCTGGAAATGTGCCACAGTTCAGCCGATACCTAAAAAAGGCAAGAAGACCTTGCCAAATAACTACCGACCAATCGCACTTCTCTCAATAATATCGAAAGTCATGGAAAAGGCTATCAATCAGCATCTTCTAAAATATCTTGAAGGATTCAACATTATTAGTGATCACCAATATAGCTTTCGTAAAAATAGATCAACAGGAGATCTTCTGACTTATGTAACACATGTTTGGAACAACGCAATTGAACACTTTGGAGAATCTCGAGCGGTTGCTCTTGACATATCCAAGGCATTTGACCGTGTTTGGCACGATGGGCTGTTGGCTAAGCTACGTTCTTATGGTATGTCTGAAAAGTTCTGTTTGTGGCTCTCATGTTTCCTCAGAGAGCGTTCTTTACGAGTGGCAGTTGACGGATTTCTTTCTAACACCTTCACTATCAACGCCGGTGTGCCCCAAGGTTCCATACTGTCTCCTACTCTCTTCCTCATTTATATTAACGATCTGCTGGAAAAGACCGAGAATCCAATCTACAGCTTTGCAGATGACAGTACACTTATCTCTTCATTCACTTTGAACGCTCGGACATCGACTACTCAGACGAATATCCGCAGACAGCAGGAAGTCATTCAACTTAACAAAGACCTGGAAGAAATTCTATCTTGGGGGACGGTGAGGTGACAGTAACCAAGTGGAATTTAACGCTGCAAAAACCCAGGCGGCAGTTTTTTTTCTAAAAAAGTTAACGTTGCAGAACCCGACATAGTTATGTCGGGGCACTCCATCCCTCTAAACATCGTCACTCAATCTGTTAGGCGTTAATTTGGGAGCAAATATGTCCTGGCATGAACATGTTGCAGGCATAGCAAGAAGAGCTTCTCAAAAGTTGGGAATATTGTTTCGAACCAGAAAGCTTTACACTCCACAACAACTGTTAATTCTTTACAAAGCTCAAATTCGACCAACTATGGAATACTGCTCCCATGTTTTGGAGCTCCGCTCCCAAACATACACTGCATTTGTTGGATTCTATCCAGAGAAGAGCTGTGATTGGACACCCGGAATTGACCGACGGCCTTGATTCGCTGGAACATCGAAGAACGGTTGGCGACTTGAGCCTATTCTACTTTCATGGAAAGTGTTCGAAAGATGTGGCCCGTTTAATTCCTCCAGAGCGATGCATATTAGAAGTACACGTCGCGCTAATGCTTCACATCCGTATGAGGTTCAGCTTGTTACTCTCCTCGTACAACGCTTTTCAAGCAGTCTTTTATATGGAGAACATCATACCTTTGGAATGGTTTACCAGGACTGTGTTTCCCATCGAGTACAATCTACAGCGATTCAAGAACAACGTGAATCGTTTTCTCCGCACACGTGTCGCTCCTGTAGCGCTTTAGGGACTTCCCTGTAGCACGTGTGCTAGACCCATAAAAAAAAAAAAAAATGGAAAAAGTAAATCAATCTTTTACAAAATACTGAAATATAAACGCAAAATAAATAAAAAAGCTTAACTTTTTGCATCAAAGCTTTTTCAAATATATAAGAAATTAAATTGGCTGGATTTTGGGCAAAGCAATTTTTACTTATTATGTACTAGTTTTGAGCTAGCCAGTCTTGTAGCAGGAAGTACTGTTATTGCTAGATTGTGCATGAGTTCGTTTGTAGAAATATCTGTATTTGAAAATATTAATTTTTTTATGGGTCTAGCATACGTGCTACAGGGAGGTCCCTAAAGCGCTATAGGAGCGACACGTGTGCGGAAAAAGCGATTCACGTTGTTCTTGAATCGCTGTAAATTGTACTCGGTGGGAAA
>CM032446.1:107864068-107890500 GCA_019049505.1 Pachyrhynchus sulphureomaculatus | reverse complement strand
TTACAAGTATGAAATGCGGATTTCAGACAACAGATGGTGCACCAATGCAGTTTGTGCTATAAAGATTTGACAATGCGCCATTTTGTTGTCATCAACAAGTGTCAGACGCGCACGAATGATAAATTGAAAAAGTGTGTTCATAGTGTTGTTGTTGTTGTTGTGTTCAATATGTCAAAATTTATACCGAACAAAGACCATTCGCGGACAGCATTAATTTTTTGTTTTCATTTGAAGAAAACTGTGGTGACTTCGATGTTGCAGACAAGGAACGTGGAAACACGTGTGACATTTTGCTAGCTCGGTACAAAAGGAAGTCGTTTTTGCATAGTATAGTTACAAGGGATGAAAAGTGGATTTATTTTGAGAATCTCAAGCGCAAAAAATCATGGGTAGATCCAGGTGCACCATCCACATCGACCGCAAGACCGAATCGCTTTGGCAGAAAGACGATGCTCTGTGTTTGGTGGGACCAGAGGGGCGTGGTCTATTATGAGCTGTTAAAACCTGGGGAAACGGTTAATACTAAACGTTACCAATAACAATTGACCGATTTAAATCGTTCGCTGTTTGAAAAAAAGGCCAGAATACCGAAAGAGGCAATACAAAGTCATTTTTTCTTCATGACAATGCTCCATCACATACGGCAAAACCAGTTCGCGACACGTTGGAAGCACTCAGCTGGGGAAGTTCTACCCCATGCGGCTTGCTCACTAGACTTGGCTCCTTCCGATTACCACTTGTTCGCATCGATGGGTCACGCACTTGCTAAGCAGCGCTTTGGTTCGTACGAAGATGTGAAAAAATGATTCGATGAAAAGGGGAAGATTTTTACTGGCGTGGTATTTACAAATTGCCCGAAAGATGGGAAAAATGTATAACAAGTGATGGAGCATACTTTGAATAAAGCACTTGTTATCATTCTTCCGAATTTAACATGTTTTTTTAGAAAAAAAATCCGCATTTCATACTTGTACACCTGGTAAATAAAAATATCAAAGTGGCATTTACGGATCAGAATTTGGGGGGTTGTGTAATCTATATTTGGTCGGTGTGAAATCAAAGACATAATTTCAAGTCATAGCAATGAAAAAAATATTTTGAAAAAATTTATGTACTGAGTAATTGCTATAGATAGCAATTGCTAAAGGTTTAAATCTTGTTTTCATCGATTCAATAGCTGACATTTTGCAGCTGGCAAATTTCAATTCTCATATCACATTTGCAGCCAGCGATCCCAAAAATATTAAATGTATGAATGACTTACCTCAAAATGATAAAATTAAGAATAGAATCATTTTTTATCGTTTAACATCTTAATTTCGTTGTTTTGACAGCTAATTATACAGTTGGCAACTGTAACATTTAAAATCTGATATTACATTTGTAATTCACGATAGAACACAGAAAATTTATGTATGCATTGGAAAACCCCACAAGAAAAATTTATTATTTCGACGTAAAATGCCCCAGCTAGCAGCTGTCAAAATATCTTTTTGACATCAGATTCGTATTCAGTGACCTCGAAAATACGAGGGTCAATGTTTAAATAGTGTTTTAATGTGATGCAATAATGATTAAATGGCATTTTGAGTAAATTGACAGCTGTCAAGTACTAAAATATTTTTTTTGTATCAGGATCGTATTCAGCCACCTCTAAAAAATAAGGGCCAATGTTTGAATAGTGTTTTAATGTGATGAAATAATGATTAAACGGCATTTTGAGTAAATTGACAGCTCGTTTGAGAGCTGTCAACTATTAAAATATTTTTTTGTATCAGGATCGTACTCAGCAACCGCGAAAACATAAGGGCCAACGTTTGAATAGTATTTTAATGTGATGAAATAATGATTAAATAGCATTTTGGGTAGATCAACAGCTCGTTTGACAGCTGTCAACTACTAAAATATTTTTTTGCATCAGGATCGTAATCAGTGACCTCGAAAACATAAGGGCCAATATTTAAATAGTGTTTTAGTGTGATGAAATGATGACTAAATGGCATTTTGAGTAAATTGACAGCTCGTTTGATAGCTGTCAATTACTAAAACATTTTTTTATATCGGAATCGTATTCAGCAACCTCAAAAACCCCTACTTATGTATTTAGAAGTATTTTTTTCATTTAATATGGTCTTAAAATTGAAAAATATTTGAAAAATTTTTCGAGCTTGACTTGTATTTGACACTGTCACACAAGAATTGAGAATTTCAAAAAGTACCACACGGCATTCGATTCTACATAAAAAAGCTAAAATTTGAGCCCTTATACTTTACGAAATCATTTAACCAGTTCTGACGGGAGCCATTTGCCTTTTCGTAGGGAATGACCCATATATATATATATATATATATATATAATATATATATATATATATATATATATATATATATATATATTTATATATATATATATATATATATATATATATATATATATATATATATATATATATATATATATATATATATATATATATATATATATATATATATATATATATATATATATATATATATTTATATATATTATATATATATATATATATATATATATATATATATATAATATAATATATATATATATATATATATATATATATATATATATATATATATATATATATATATATATATATATATATATAATTTATATATATATTATATATATATATATATATATATATATATATATATATATATATATATATATATATATATATATATATATATATGAACTGTGCATTACAACCACACTATCGAAACCGGCTAGTTAGAAATATTATTACTCGTCATTGAAATAAGTAATGTCAGCAAAAACCTTCCCGTATGTTGGCTATTACATTTAAATCATGAAACATGTTCAAGTAGAGAGGTATGATATACCAGTCTAATAATATCTCATCTCATTATATATATATATATATATATATATATATATATATATATATATGTATATATATATATATATATATATATATATATATATATATATATTTATATTTTACGTGTTCTTGGAATTAGATCATTAAAACTATTCTTGGTTCTGTTATATTTTATTAACGTTTCGCCCTTCGGAAAAGGTCTTCTTCAAAATTTGCTCTAAAAGATTACATTAGAAGAATTAAATATAGCTAGTTTTAATCCGTTTGTTGTATATTTCGGGGTTAAATATTTGTGTCTTTTCGTAGTTTTTAATTTAATAAAATTAACTGTATACATTAATGAGGGCCTTACCTTAGAAAGTAGTTCATTTTGTTGGGTGTTGAGTTTAAAACACTATTAATATCACATTTTTTCTTTCTACAAACAAACCACTTAACTTGAGGGACTTTATATGACTGGTAGGTAGATACGGTTTAGGTTATTTACATCTGTTTTTTCGTTTATTGCAGTGGGTGTCAACCGAATATGAACGGATTCGAGAATTTCTCTTTTTTTTGTATTTATTTCGGTGTCGATAATTTTGATGTTTTTGAAATCAAAGGTATGGTTTTTATTTATTTCATGATTCGTGAGGGCTGTACTATTTTTTTTGTCGTATTTATGGCCTTTGATTCTATTTTCTAGATATTGGCTTGTTTGCCCGACATATATTCCTTCGCAGTTATTACATTTGATTTCGTAGACTATGTTACTTTTTTTATTATTTGGGGTTTTGGTTTTAAGCCTGGAAAAATTGGATGAGAGCAGATTATATGATTTATGACATAACCGGATTTTGTAGTTTTCAAAAAGTTTTTTTGAGTGGTTGGGATAGGCCATTTATAAACGGTAGTGCAATATATGTTTTATGGTTGTTGTTGGATGGTTTTTTACTTATTGGGGTATTGTAAAAGTTATGTATTCGTTGTTTGAAGATTTTGTTTATAAGGTACATCGGATATTTGTTAAGTGTTAATGCTTCTTTAGCTTTGGTTATTGCACTCTCTCTCTGTATTCTGTGTCAGAAAGCTTGATTGCTCTATCTGCTAGACCTATGATTACAGATTTTTTTTGTGAATTCGGGTGGTGTGATTCATAATTAAGGTATCTAGAAGACCATGTATTTTTAGTGTACCATTCAGTTTTTATATTTTCATTATTGTGGTGTAAAGTTACATCTAAGAAATTTATCTTATTGTTGTCTTCTGTTTCGAATGTGAATTGAATGTTTTTGTGGTATCCGTTGAATTTTTGTATGATATAATTAATTTGGTTTTTGGGTATAGCGGTCAAGCAATCATCAACGTATCTGTAAAAAATGGAATGTTAACGTTTAATTTTGGTATGATATCAGTTTCTAAGTCTTCCATTACTAATTGTGCAATTACACTGGAAATAGATGCTCCCATTGCACACCCATCTATTTGTTCGTAAATTTTATTTTCGTATTGGAAATACATCGATTTTAGAATAAGTTCTGTTGCGTTTATAAATTCACTCATAGGGATGTCGGTGAATTGTTTAATTTTATCCCAGTTTTTCTTAATGGTTTTAACGGCTAATGCTATGGGTATACTGGTATATAGTGATATGACGTCAAGTGATATTAAGATATAATTATTTGGAAGTTTTATGTTTTTAAGTTTATCTTTAAATTGGAAAGAATCTTTAATGTAGTGGTCATTTTTATATAAGATTTTGTGTAAGATATCTTTCAAATATTTGGAAAGTGAAGCATATGGGTATTGGATACATGATACAATGGGTCGTAATGGAACGTTTTCTTTATGGAGTTTAGGAAGACCGTATATTTTTGGTGGAACTGCATTTCGAATTTTCAGTGATTTTGCGGTGTTGGGGGATATATATTGTTTTTGTTCCCATCGATCAATTAGTTTATTGTTATTTTTTTGGTATACATTTGTTGGGTCTAATTTAATTTGTTTATAGGTTTTTTTATCATTTAATAAATTTTCCATTTTGTTTTGATAATCATTTGATTTCATAATAACTGTTTTGTTGGTTTTATCTGCTCTTAATATTTTTATTTGAGGATTTTCTTTTAAAAATTTTTTTTAGTTTTTCTTAAGTTTTTTGATAGATCTGTGGTTTTGTTTTGACTTTTTAGTTTGTTTTTGAAATTCGTTAAGATATTACAAGTTTTTGATCTAAGTTTGTCTTTTTCGCTATTTGTTAAGTGATTAATGCTTGTTTCTACATTTGCTATTATATTATGAACTGGCAGTTGTGATTCGTTTGTTATTTCCATAGCGAAGTTTGGTCCTAAGCTGAGGATTTTTGAAGCATAATCTGGGACTGCCATATCTGTGAGGTTTTCAATCCAACCGTCAGTCGTTTTTTTGTCTTTATTGTGACCCTTATTTGAAAGCCCTTTTATTTTTTTAATGTTTTTGGTTTTTATTTTTTGAAATAGTTTTTCGCATTTTTTTGGGTATTGGATTTTAAAATATTAAATGTGTGTATTGGAATATTTGATTTAATAATGTTTTTAATATTAATTATTTCTTTTTGCAATTTGTCGATATAATAACAAGTGTCAGTGATTAGTAATTGTAGCGTTGCCGTGATGAACTTATTATAGAGTGTGTTTGTGAATCTACGTTCTAGGTTTACATTTTGAAATTTTATGTGAGTAATTTTAAGGTTCAGGAATATTGGTTTAAGTTTATCGGTTTTACATCTTAATAGAAATATTCTCCTATTTTTTTTAGTTTACTAGTTTATTGGAAAATGAAGTGTACTTCTTTATATGTTTGATAATTTCTTCTCCATATTGATCTTTTAGTGTTTTATGGTTTAGCATATTTTTTTCATCCATGCTGTATATATTTTTTTGTTGAGTGTAAGGTTCTTTGATCTTGGTATATATATATTTTTTTATATTTTACGTGTTCTTGGAATTAGATCATTAAAACTGTTCTTGGTTCTGTTATATATTTATTAACGTTTCGACCTTCGGAAGAGGTCTTCTTCAAAATTTGCTCTAAATATACGGTCTTCCTAAACTCCATAAAGAAAACGTTCCATTACGACCCATTGTATCATGTATCCAATACCCATATGCTTCACTTTAATATTAAGAGCAGATAAAACCAACAAAACAGTTATTATGAAATCAAATGATTATCAAAACAAAATGGAAAATTTATTAAATGATAAAAAAACCTATAAACAAAATTAAATTAGACCCAACAAATGTATACCAAAAAAATAACAATAAACTAATTGATCGATGGGAACAAAAACAATATATATCCCCCAACACCGCCAAATCACTGAAAATTCGAAATGCAGTTCCACCAAAAATATACGGTCTTCCTAAACTCCATAAAGAAAACGTTCCATTACGACCCATTGTATCATGTATCCAATACCCATATGCTTCACTTTCCAAATATTTGAAAGATATCTTACACAAAATCTTATATAAAAATGACCACTACATTAAAGATTCTTTCAATTTAAAGATAAACTTAAAAACATAAAACTTCCAAATAATTATATCTTAATATCACTTGACGTCATATCACTATATACCAGTATACCCATAGCATTAGCCGTTAAAACCATTAAGAAAAAACTGGGATAAAATTAAACAATTCACCGACATCCCTATGAGTGAATTTATAAACGCAACAGAACTTATTCTAAAATCGATGTATTTCCAATACGAAAATAAAATTTACGAACAAATAGATGGGTGTGTGCAATGGGAGCATCTATTTCCAGTGTAATTGCACAATTAGTAATGGAAGACTTAGAAACTGATATCATACCAAAATTAAACGTCAACATTCCATTTTTTTACAGATACGTTGATGATTGCTTGACCGCTATACCCAAAAACCAAATTAATTATATCATACAAAAATTCAACGGATACCACAAAAACATTCAATTCACATTCGAAACAGAAGACAACAATAAGATAAATTTCTTAGATGTAACTTTACACCACAATAATGAAAATATAAAAACTGAATGGTACACTAAAAATACATGGTCTTCTAGATACCTTAATTATGAATCACACCATCCGAATTCACAAAAAAAATCTGTAATCATAGGTCTAGCAGATAGAGCAATCAAGCTTTCTGACACAGAATACAGAGAGAGTGCAATAAGCAAAGCTAAAGAAGCATTAACACTTAACAAATATCCGATGTACCTTATAAACAAAATCTTCAAACAACGAATACATAACTTTTACAATACCCCAATAAGTAAAAAACCATCCAACAACAACCATAAAACATATATTGCACTACCGTTTATAAATGGCCTATCCCAACCACTCAAAAACTTTTTGAAAACTACAAAATCCGGTTATGTCATAAATCATATAATCTGCTCTCATCCAATTTTTCCAGGCTTAAAACCAAAACCCCAAATAATAAAAAAAGTAACATAGTCTACGAAATCAAATGTAATAACTGCGAAGGAATATATGTCGGGCAAACAAGCCAATATCTAGAAAATAGAATCAAAGGCCATAAATACGACAAAAAAAATAGTACAGCCCTCACGAATCATGAAATAAATAAAAACCATACCTTTGATTTCAAAAACATCAAAATTATCAACACCGAAATAAATACAAAAAAAAGAGAAATTCTCGAATCCGTTCATATTCGGTTGACACCCACTGCAATAAACAAAAAAACAGATGTAAATAACCTAAACCGTATCTACCTACCAGTCATATAAAGTCCCTCAAGTTAAGTGGTTTGTTTGTAGAAAGAAAAAATGTGATATTAATAGTGTTTTAAACTCAACACCCAACAAAATGAACTACGTTCTAAGGTAAGGCCCTCATTAATGTATACAGTTAATTTTATTAAATTAAAAACTACGAAAAGACACAAATATTTAACCCCGAAATATACAACAAACGGATTAAAACTAGCTATATTTAATTCTTCTAATGTAATCTTTTAGAGCAAATTTTGAAGAAGACCTCTTCCGAAGGTCGAAACGTTAATAAATATATAACAGAACCAAGAACAGTTTTAATGATCTAATTCCAAGAACACGTAAAATATAAAAAAATATATATATACCAAGATCAAAGAACCTTACACTTAACAAAAATATATATATATATAATATATATATATATATATATATATATATATATATATATATATATATATATACGAGGCATGTTTTTTAAGTAAGTACCGTTTTGCGATTCCGCCGCCGCAGCGATACGGTCGGCGTTCCGCGCATGCGCGCTGGTAACCTACATCTCATGTCTACGCACTTACGCCATTACAGTCTGATTCTTCATTGTATACGTTGTTTACTGAGTGTTTAAGATGCCTCCGACAATCGTGAGTCCCGCCGATTGTGAAGTACGGGCTGTTATACGATTTCTTAGTGCTAAAGGCGTAAAACCGATCGAT
The DNA here is from genome assembly GCA_019049505.1 of Pachyrhynchus sulphureomaculatus. Lineage (NCBI taxonomy): Eukaryota > Metazoa > Arthropoda > Insecta > Coleoptera > Curculionidae > Pachyrhynchus > Pachyrhynchus sulphureomaculatus. The sequence continues at coordinate 107,882,152 of CM032446.1, read as the reverse complement.
ATTCATCGTGAGATCTGTGAAGTTTACGGACAAAACATTATGAGTGATGGAATGGTAAGGAAATGGGTGAGAGCATTTAAAGATGGCCGCACAAATGTGCATGATGAAGAACGGAGTGGGCGTCCTTCGGTCGTTAATGAAGATTTGGTGCAGAAAGTGGACGAAAAGGTGAGAGAAAACAGACGCTTTACAAATTCATTGTGCGACTGCTTTCCTCAATATTCTCGTAGTGTTTTTTATCACATTTGTGATACAGTGGTTAACAAGTCAGGCGGCAGAATTTTATGAGGAGGGTATTCAAAAACTGGTGCCACGTTATGACAAGTGCCTCAATATTCACGGAAATTATGTAGAAAAGTAGATTAAGGTACAGGCTTTCATGTAAAAATAAAATTATAGCGATATCTTTGCACGTCTTTTTTTAATTCCAAAACGGTACTTACTTAAAAAACATGCCTCGTATATATATATATATATATATATATATATATATATATATATATATATATACATATATTATATATATATATATATATATATATATATATATATATATATTATATATATATATATATATATATATATAAGGGTGACCGCAAAAAATCGATGTCGGAATTTTGTTCGTCTGGACCCCACAGAACGATTCCCCTTTCCAGATATTGAGATAGCCGAAATTTGAGCTCGATTAAACGACGTTAACCCGTGCCGCTCGTCGCTCAAAGTTTGAAAAAATCCAAATTTTTGGCCAAAAAGCTGACATATGGAGCCATAACTCCAGAACGGTAAATAATAGAAACACGCTTAATATCTCAAAAGAAAGCTAATGTTGTTCTTCAAAATTTATATTCTATACATAATTGTTGTTATTTTAAGTCAAACCGAGTTACAACAGCCTTTAGCCCCAAAAACGTGACCTGGTACCAGTAGGAGCCACTTTGGGAGTATTCTAAGAATTTTACGGGTTTTTACATAATGTGTCCCGGAATTAACATTTTTTTGTTAAAAAGTATTTTGGAACTCAATTTTCAAACATAAAGAGCCTTTTGTTCAAATTTAATCTTTTATTATATGGGGATTACCTGACTAGTTTACCAAAGAAAGACCCGTTTGACAGGTAAAAAGGAGGGTGAATCTAATTTCTATTTTAGGGATGGTGATTTTACTTCAGCGTACAACCGACATTTTATTTATTCAGTTTAGTTTCTAAAGTGCCTTTGAGCTGGTTAGATCGAACAATTATCTAGTGAAGATATTTTAACGTTTTTTTTTTTTAATTTTCCAAGTGTGTGTGTTATTGTTTTTATAACTATTATAGTATTATTTTAAAAGACATTTGAAAACATTTTATTGAAATTAACGTTTGCAATATATTTTGTTTCATTTTCCAAGTTAACTGTTATTTACCTATTGGCCTCTGAAATGGCATCCACATCAGGTGTACAAAGCCGGACCAAGGATAAAATATTTCTTGTGGGCTATCCCATTCACCAGATCACCGGTTGTAAACTACCCTCAAATCGTCAAGTTTTGTGTGCTTTATTTTATAATTTACGTACTGTGAAATTAACTGTAAGAGAATCAGTAAAACTTACAATACGAGAAGTGTTCATTTTTTGGGAGAAAGCTCGAATCCCGACTAAACATGAGTAAGATGCAATTACTAAGCTGGAAAAACTTCACGCCGAGTGGAGAACTCTTCAAAAAGACCGGAAGAAAACATCGAAAACGGCCAAGAACAAATTTAAACAGTTTGTTGAAAAGTTGGATGATCTCTTTGATATTGCTCTACAAGATGCCTTGGCTCTGATGAAATCGGAAGAAGATAAGGCTTTTTTTCGTGAAAACAGAGGCAGAAGGGCCGCCCAGGTTCCATGACTGGAGTGGATCTCAAGTTGTCTCGAGCTGAAGAAATCAAGGTGCAAAAGGAACTTGCAAAAATGAACCGACAAATCCAAGAAGCAACTTTTGATATTGGTGAGTTTTTTTTTATTATTAGTATTCTAAAAAATACATAAACAAATAAGTAAATAGTTTCATTATAATTGAAAGAAAATTGTACATGAGAGCATGATTTGGCATCTTTATGATTGAGTTTATATTTTTTAAATAATAACTTTTGATAATTAGAAGTAGGTAATTTAGTACCAATGTATTATTAGTATTCTGCTAAAACGACAAGTTTTTATAGTCTTTTTTTTTCTCTTTCTTTTGTTGCTTCTTAGAGATGGATGATGAAGACAAGTTCGAAGAAGGAGAAGAAGACACTGAAGAGGACAGCATCTACCAGGAACTTGAGAGCTTGGAGGAAATGGACATCCCTGAAGAGGCTGCAGAAGATCCAGGACCATCTGAGAGCAAGAGGATGAAAGTTTCATTTGCAAGGGGCGTTAAAGAGATTTTAAACATGAAATTGTCCATTTTATTAGATCGATGTAAGGTATCCGACAGAAATGCCACGAGAATTTTAATAGCTACTCTAGAAGCACTAAACCTTGACCCTCTTGAGTACAAAGTCTCGAAAACTTTATTACATGATAGAAGGCAAATGTTCAGAGAACAATATAATAAAAAAAAATTTTGATAAAGTAAACATTCCTGAAAAAGAGCCCGTGGTTGTCCATTGGGACGGTAAACTTTTACCAGGTGTTTTAAAAAATGAACAATGTGAGCGAATAGCTATAGCTATTTCATATGGCGAAAAGGAACAGCTGCTGGGAGTTCCTGTAACCGCAAACAGCTCTGGAGAGGAGCAAGCCGTAGCCGTATATGAATGCCTAGATGAATGGGGTCTTCTCAACACCGTCAAGGCGATGTGCTTCAACACTACAGCATCCAACACGGGAAGACTCAAAGGAGCATGTGTTAGGAAGAGAATTGTTATACCTAGCTTGCCGTCACCATATCTTAGAAATTCTGTTTAGAGGCGTATTCGACACAAAAATGGGATCAACCACTGGACCTCATCCAGACATTTTCAAGAGATTCCTCACTGCGTGGCCCAAGATAGACAAAGGAAAATACGACACAGGTATCAGTGACAATCTAATACAAAAGCAGCTAACTCCAGAAGTAATTGCAAATGTTACTGCTGAATTCGAGACCAAATTAACTGAGAGCCACCCCAGAGATGACTACAGGGAGCTATTGCAGTTGGTTCTCGTATTTGTTGGATCACTAGACGGCAATGTTATGGGTTTTAGAACTCCAGGAGCCATTCATCACGCTAGGTAGATGGCAAAGGCTATTTACTGCTTAAAAATGTTCATTTTTCGTCGTCAATTTAAGATGTCTAAAGAAGGAGAAAGTTCTGTGCGTGCCATTTCTGTTTTCCTAGTTAAAGTTTATTGTAAAGCTTGGTTCAATGCTCCAAAAGCTCATCTTGCACCAAAGCAAGATTTAGGTATTTTGCATAGTCTGTTAGACTATAAAGAATGTGACAACGACATTGCAGAAATAGCCCTGACCAAATTTTCGAACCATTTGTGGTATTTGAATGCAAAGTTGGTGGGATTATCGTTTTTTGATCCCACCATTACAGACGATGAAAAGTTGTTAATGGCTAATAAATTGCTCAGTAGCACAGATGAACCATCACAGCACGCTAGGGTTGTAAATCCAAAAGTTAGGAAAGAAAACTTAAAAGAGGTAGTTGATGGAGGATTGGTAAATTTACTTACCAAAGAAAGGTTTTCATTCTTTGACCAATTTAATATAAAAACAGATTTCCTAAGACAGCATCCAAACACCTGGCCTCAAAATAATGACTTCCAAGAAGGATTGAAAATTGTCAAAACATTAAAAGTAGTTAATGATATGGCTGAGCGTGGTGTTAAATTAATAACCGACTTTAACGACCTACTGACAAAAGATGAAGACCAAAAGCAATATGTCCTGCAAGTTGTAAGTAAATGCCGAGCATTATATCCTGACGTTTCAAAAACTACTTTAACAAAAGCTCTAAAATAGATTAGATAACTATGTAAAATTATCAACTCATGTAGGTCTACGTCTGTATCTTTTCTGTGTCTGTTTTGTATGTATTATATACCTAATTTTTATATTTTTAAAATAAAAAATGTCATTAGACTTATCAGTATTACTTGTTTTTTTTTTATATTTCTACTTTAAACTCAAAAATATACCAAAAAAAAAGCAAAATTTATCACTTAATAACAAAAATATACGAAGTATGCTCCTAGTGGTACCAGATCACGTTTTTGGGGCTAAAGGCTGTTGTAACTCGGTTTGACTTAAAATAACAACAATTTTGTATAGAATATAAATTTTGAAGAACAACATTAGCTTTCTTTTGAGATATTAAGCGTGTTTCTATTATTTACCGTTCTGGAGTTATGGCTCTATATGTCAGCTTTTTGGCCAAAAATTTGGATTTTTTCAAACTTTGAGCGACGAGCGGCACGGGTTAACGTCGTTTAATCGAGCTCAAATTTCGGCTATCTCAATATCTGGAAAGGGGAATCGTTTTGTGGGGTCCAGACGAACAAGATTCCGACATTTTTTCCCCCTCTATATATATATATATATATATATATATATATATATATATATATATATATACATATATATATATATATATATATATATATATATATATATATATATATATGTATATATATATATATATATATATATATATATATATATATATATATATATATATATATATATATATATATGAGATGAGATATTATTAGACTGGTATATCATATCCCTCTCTACTTGAACATGTTTTATGATTTAAATGTAATAGCCAACAAACATACGGGAAGGTATTTGCTGACATTAGTTATTTTAATGACGAGTAATAATATTTCTGACCAGCCGGTTTCGATAGTGTGGTTGTGTGTAGTGCACGTCAGTCTTTTATTAATTATTTAAACGTTTTTGAATATACCATAATAAATAAATATTAAAGAGTCGCTCGTCAAGCAGCTATTAATGAAAGATAAAATGATTTATTCTTATGCTACCAAACAAAGGATAGTAATGAATACTGAACGCTTTATATCAATATTGATTTATTTATACAAAAACATAACACAGATATATAAATATAGATGTATATGATTTATAGGTCCATATTACAACAATTAACACTTAATGATAGACTTTCCAAAATATAATTTCGCTGTGAAAAAAATTCTAAACCTTTATGCATTTATATATAACATATATATATATATATATATATATATATATATATATATATATATATATATATATATATATATATATATATATATATATATATGTATATAATAGGTGTTTCGGTTAATAATGTCGATTTTGCTAAGAGATGGCGTTACTAATACACTTGTTGGTATAGACTAGTGACATCTATGGTGTTTTGAAAGGTAAACATACGCCATCAAAAGCCAGTTCGTTATTAATTGTCATTGTACGAAAAACATAGTTCTTCATAGCTTTGAATATGTCGTGTTTCGTACCAGAAAAAGAAGTTTTGCGTGGAAGTTTATAACCTTCTTTCATTCGAAGAAAACGGCTGCTGAAAGTTATCGATTGTTGGTTGAAGCTTATGGTGAACATGCTCCAACCCAAAAAACTTGGGTAGACCCAGGCCAGCCTTCAACATCACAATCAGTGCGCAATATACAGGGAAAGAAAGCTTTGCTGTGTATTTGGAGGGATAGTAGAGGAGCTGTGTATTACGAACTGCTGAAACCTGGTGAAATGATTTCTGGCGATCGATACCGACAACAATTGATAAAGTTGAACCGAGCATTGAAGGAAAAACGACCAGAATACGCCCAAAGACACCATAAAGTCATTTTTCAACATGACAATGATCGGCTGCATGTTGCAAAATGTGTAAAAAACTATTTGGAAAACATCAAATGGGACGTTCTACCCCACCCGCCGTATTCACCGTACTTAGCCCCTTCAGACTACCACTTATTTCGATCGATGCAGCACGGACTTTCCGAACAACACTTACATTCTTACGAAGAAGTGAAAATTTGGCTTGATTAATAGTTCGCCTCAAAAGATGAAAAGTTCTTCTTTGACAGAAAAATGGGAAAAAGTCATAGCTAACGATGGCCAATACTTTGATTATTAAAGTAATTCATTTAGTGATGGAAATAAACGCTTAAATGTTGCGAAAAAAATCGGCATTATTAACCGAAACACCTATTATATATATATATATATATATATATATATATATATATATATATATATATATATATATATATTAGTAACTACAATTAAATTGACTCAAATAGAAAATTTGAAAAGGCAAATAGCGAAAAAATTCAATGATACAAAACTAATTTTATAAAGAGACAGAAAAGTTTTTCCAAATACTCCACATTTCTGTTTTACTTTTTCTTTCGTTGACCGCGGGTGGATAAACGCGTTTTTTTAAATGGCTCTTCTTTTATAAGTTAATTCATTTAATCACTATCATCGCTGTCAACACATATTATCCTTCTTCGTTTAGATTTGTGTGAATCTTTTTCACTACTTATCTTCCTTCTCTTTCTTTGTTTTAATTGTTGTTCTAAAATCCCCAGCTGTGACAACTCGTTGTCGTCAACTATATCATCGTTAGCGACACAAAACGAATCCTGGAAGTATAACAGGATTATAAATAATTTTTCAAATTTAGTATAAAATAATTAGTTTTTTGAGTTACTTAACAATTAATAAATTACTCTAAACTATTTTACATCTTAATCGTGCAAACGAAACTGAGTTTGTCAAAATTTCTTTAATATAAAATATGTACTGAACTAGGAGTAATCAAGTCAAGCTTAAAAATAATGAATTATTGTGTAATTCTAGCTTAGTATAAACTAAAATAACAGTGGAAATTCTAAGAAAATAAAAAAATAAAATTGGGGAAAAAGCTGTGAGCTGCTATTTTTTAATATTTAGTGGTTATTACTGCGAGATAGAATGTGCAGACCATTTTATCCCAACTTACACCGTTTGGTCAATTTGACAAAAGGTAAAGAATGTTGTCCTTATTTTGACTATTTGAGGTATAAGCAATAGTGTGTGTGTAAATTTAATGGTTATTTCTAATCTCAAAGTTCCCACCTAAATTAGAAATGTTTCTACTTCGATGAGCTTAAAAAAAAAGTGTGTATTAACCAGTTTTTTTACAAACTTTCATATCCTTTTAACTAAATATTTATTAAGTAGATTTCCATGTTATATGACAGTATAGAAAAGAACTTCGAGTATCTCCAGAAATAATTTTAAGAGAAGCAACTTATAGCATTTTTTTAAAATTTACACTGTCACTGTAATCTTTCGACATCGGCGTATCCTAACGAACAGTTACAGAGAGGAGTGGAGGAATGGGAAGAACTCAAACTTTTCCTTAGTTAGACGTTTGTTTTAGATCCGACGACCCATCTGAGTTGCATTTTTCGGTTGGGATGGAAGCTTACATCTCTTTTTTGAAGAAATGACCTTCTAACGGCAAGCCTTGGTTCCACAGAAAATCCAAAGAAGCTGTTGCTTCTAAACATCGATTTATGACGACGAAACAAAGAAGTCACACAGTCGTTATTTATATTACATTTCCTTCCTGTTGAAAAAAAGGTAACAAGATTTTGCCAAACAACAACCGACTAGTAGCACTGCTTTCAATAATATCGAAAGTTATGGAAAAAGTTATTGATGAAAATCAGAAGCTGATCTTCTAAAATATCTTGAAGGACTGAATATTATTAGCGTCTTCGGTATGGCTTTTGTAAGCGAAGATCCACAGGAGATCTTCTAACTTATGTAACACATGTTTGGAACAACGCACTTTGGAGAATCTTGAGCGGTTGCACTTGATATAGCTAAAGCATTCGAACGTGTTTGGCATGATGGATTGTTGCCTAAGCTACGCTCTTATAGTATGTCTGAAAAGTTCTATTTATCGCTTTATCGCTGTCGTGTTTCCTCAGAGAGTGTTTTTTATAACTGGCAATCAAGAATTTCTTTCTTACACCTTCAACGCCGGTGTGTCCTAAGGCTTCATACTGCCCCCTACTCTCTTTCTCATATACATTAACGATCTGCTGGAAAGGATCATTAATCCAATCTACAGCTTTGCATATGACAGTAAGCTTATTCCTTCATTCACTTTGGACGTTCGAACAATAGCTACTTATGCAAATATCCGCCGACAGCAGAAAGTCATTCAACTTAACAAAGATCTTGAGATAACAGTAACCAAGTAGAATTTAAGGTTACGATCACCCAGGCGGCAGTTTTTTCTAAAAAAGTTAACGGTGCTGAATCCGACACAATTATGTAGGAGCACTCCATTCCTCTAGCATTGTCACTCAATTAGCTGGGCGTTAATTTGGGAGCAAATGTCTTGCCATAAACAGGTTGCAAGCATAGCAAAGAGAGCTTCTCAAAAGCTGGAAATATTATTTCGAACTAGTTAATTTTGAACAAAGCTCAAATTCCACCAACGATGGAATACTGCTCCTATGTTTGGGGCTCTGCCCACCAACATACACTGCATTTCTTGGATTCTATTTGGAAGAGAGCTATTCGCCTGATTGGAAACCCAGAACTGACCAGCTACCTTGATTCCTCGGAACATGGAAGAACGGTTGGCGACTTGAGTCTATTCTGCAAATATTTTTATGGGATGTGTTCGATGGATGTAGCCCCCTTAATTCCTCTCAAAGCGGTACATGTTAGGAATACACGTCGCGATAACACCTTACATTCGTATGAGGTTCAGCTTGTCATTCCTAATACAACTGTTTTCAAGCAGTTTTTTATATGGATAACTTCATCCCTTTGTAATGATTTGTCCAGGACTGTGTTTCCCATCGAGTACAATTTACAGCAATTTAAGACCAACGTAAATCGCTTTTTCCGCACACGCGTCGTTCCTGTAGCGCTTTAGGGATTTCCCTGCAGCACGTGTTTTATGCCCATAAACAAATATGTATATTTTGCGCAGATTTTAATACAAATTCTTAATAGTGCCATACGAAAATATCTATAAATTATAACCGTGGTTTATATGTTTTGGTTTAAGGTTTTTGGATGTTTTCTAATATTCGAAAAATCTTTGGTCTATTCAATAAAGTTAACATATCTTTATTGGTTATATATAGTTATCAAATGACTTATTTTTATTTCTTTTTTCAAAATTGTTTAGCTTAGTAGAAACCCACCTTATTTTCAAAACCATTATGTACGAGAGAAGTTAGTAAGTAAATAATTATTTTCTTATCCGGAAATTGGCAAACAAAAAAAAATGCTGAAGAAGCCTATCTGATGTACAACATAGTTTGCCACCTTGCTAGCTAAAGAGGAACGAAAGGAAACAAAAATCTTCAAGTGGAGGAGATACAAAAAGAGTTAAGTAAATATTTTATGTTTTTGGATTTAGTTAATGGGACAGACCAATAGATTAATGTAATATATTTTTTAAAGCCTTACCATGAAATTCTAAATTTCTACACCATTGTTAAATACCTTTTAAAAATTTAATGAAAACGTCTTATTTCATGACTTCTCCAGGTTTTACAGATGAGGTCGACCTCTGTTTCGACAAAATTTGTTGAAAATGTTAAAATTTTTTAAAATTTAATTAGTGAAATGTAACCAAAATTTCTGTAGTTTAACCGCAAATTTTGGTGCACTTTATATAAAACAAAAACATTTTAAAATATGCATCTCAAATGGTGCATATCAAAGTAGTATTTAAATATTTTAATATTTCAAAATTTTTTATTTGGATTTACTTGAAATCGACAATGTTCTTGGGGGATCATAAAACTTAACAGTCGTAGGAAAAACATCCTTCATAATCATTGATCAATCATTATTTTTTATGGGCATAGCAGATGTGCTGCAGGGAAATCCCTAAAACGCTACAGGAGGGTATACGAGGGACGCGTGTACGGAACAAGGGCAAATCATTCTAAGAGGATCAGGCACTCCATATAAAAGACTGTTTGAAAACGGTTGTACGAGGAGTCATAAGCTGAATTTCATAATAACCTGTCATATTTATTCGTGTAAATGTATCCCTGCTAAATAATGGCAAGGAATTGTCACTTACCTCTAGATATGTATCTGTTTCTGTGGAAGGTGGTTGTGAAAACACATTGGAAATATTTATAGTTCGTTTTCGGTGGTATTTTAAAACGCCCTGGTCTAGCGGGACTTCTAAAAATGGAAAAGTTGTTAGAATTAGTTTGTAATATGACTAACTTGTACGTAGGCGACCCTCTCGCCTTTGCCTGTGGTTGGTGCCTTTTTAAGTGTTCCACAGACAAAGGAGACCTACTGTTCCGAACGGCTAAGGTTTTACTAGGCATGTTACTACGGGTGGTTTGCCACTGCCTTCATGAGAGAGGCGACCGTCACGTTGTTGCTTTTTTTTTTTTATTTTTCCCGAGCCGAGATCTGAACCCGGGTTATCCACGTAGAAAGCAGACTCCTTACTCACTACGCTATGGCAGCCTCCTGACTACGATAGTTAGGTCGATACGACGAATTCTACTTATAAATAATACTTTTTCTATTGAAGAAAATAATCGACGTGGTTTTGTTTATCGTTTTTATCAAAAAGACGCGTATACCATTTAAAAAGTTAGATTCATGGTACGCCATGGTGGCCAAACACTTTTTTTCTTCATTTTGAAGGTTTTGTAATATTAGTTAATTAATGAAATTTAATTGCAGTTCTTTGTTCCATGTAAAATTTCTACTAATTCTTTTTTTAACTGTTAATTTTAATATATGTTAGTCATCTGATTTGATTTTGCGTTAAAATTTAAAATAATAATTTGGAAAGGATACGGCTTTAAATGACATGTTAAAGTTGTAGATAACGCTACTAGTTTATGACAAAGTAAATATTAATTGTCGGCGGTCGCGTACAAGATCTATGCTACGCGTAACATAAGTGTAAGAGTAATTATTTTGACAATTTTTTTTCTTGAAAAAATAGGCATTTCATATATATATATATATATATATATATATATATAAATATATATATATATATATATATATATATATATATATATATATGCATATAAATATATATATATATATATATATATATATATATATATATATATATATATATATATATATATATATATATATATATATATATATATATATATATATATATATATATATATATATATATATATATATATATATATATATATATATATATATATATATATATATATATATATATATATATATATATATATATATATATATATATTGTATATGTATATATTTAATTTGTTAAATCAAAGTTGGAATAAACTTATTTAGGAAAAAAAATGATTTATTATTTTATTAATTCATTCATATCATTAACAGCATTGTCTAGTCTAAATTCTCTAGTGTTCTTGGTACTTTTTAACATCGCTAAAATAATCAGTCCATAAAAAAATAAATACTGCAGCAATTGGTAATTGGTTCTTTTCAGTGGGTACATTTTAAGCGTGTCTTTCAATGGAAACATTTTTTGAGTGTTTTAATTATGTTTACTTTTTTTAAAATAAAAACTGTGTCCGTTTCTAGGAATCATTAACGGACAATTTTGTCGTTTTTGCTCAATCTATCTGATTATAAGCGCTATATTTAGTTAATCGCTTATTTCGCATCTAAAATGGGGGGGGGGAGAAATTTTGTATAATATTTTTTCCACCATTCCAGTAACTCATGCAGATCATTCTACTAGAAAATGGAGACAGCCTCTTGGTCAACTAATGCCGATACACCACAATAACCAACCAGTTAACGATACCAGCTCATAAATTTATTCGAAATCGTTGAAAATTTGATTACCGGATAATGATAGGGCTTTTCCATTGCGCATACGTGAGTATTTAGATATTATTTAATCCATTTCTGATTAATGTTGCTGCATCTACAAACACCACTTACATAATTTGGGTCGCCGTTTCAGAATAACAAAAAACACAAACACCAGCAAAACCTCGTTACTCTCGCGCGATCTTGGATAATAATTAATTTTTAATAAAATGGCTACTCGTACCTCATTTGGAGGAAATATAAATTGAATTCTAGCTGGATTATTATTAGTTGAAAATACATATCCTCTTATCCACAGAACAATTCGTACAAATAGCATCCCCGAAACAGAGAAGTGTGTTAAAAGACATATTTTTTTGAAAAAATAGAAAAATAAAAACTACTACTTTCAATTTCAAAACAAAATTTTAAACTTCTGTAAAAAAAGGCTGCAACATTAATATTTAACACAACCTTAACAATATCGGGAGATTTTTAAGTAAAGATATAATGGGAAAATTTTGTTCTTAGACTGTATCAAAACTAATATTTTAAATAGTCAAAAAATTCTAACTCTATTATTAAACTTTAATAAATGTTCTAACTGAAAAACACCCTTATATGTTAGTATATGATAAGGTTTCAAAAAAAAGATAGAAGTACCTTTGCATTCATTCTCATTTCAAGATACAAAGAAAAAGGAGTAAAGATTTAAAATTTCAGAAATTGAGCTATCAGCGATTAATTTAAGCTTCGTTAAAAAAACCTCCACTAATTCTTGAAAATAACAGAATTTTTTAAGAATATTATTAAATTTAATTTCATTATAGGCAACAGAAAATGTGATTCATAATCCTTTTACTATTTGATAAATGTTATACTACCTATAAATCATTCCAGTTATTCATTTTATCATAAGATTAAACTTTGACATTCAACGTTTTTAGATTATTTTTTTTTTATCGTTCACCTTCCCTACTCGAAGAAATTAATCCTTTATAAAGGTATCGACGTAGATGTCATAATCTAAGTCAACATCGTCTAGGTGCTGAAACATACATTTGTATTTCGGCACGGCCCTTTGTGACAACCCCATAGTGCTATCACAGGCGTTATTGTATTTCTACATTAACTATTACTTACTACATACGAACACATAAAACCCAGCCGATAAATATGAAGGTTAAGGCACTAAGTAATTAATTATTAAAATACATTTTAAAAGGTCTTTTCAATAACATGTAGAAAATCGATTTAAATGTACCTTATCGACTGTAAATACTGTGCATGCATTTGAGTATCAATGTTTTGTGTTTTATCGTCAACGAAACTTTTTTCATAAAAATCTAAATTTTCTTCGTCTTCATCGTCAGATATTTCTGCATTTTCATCTTCTGATAATTCAGCTTCCATATCCAAAAAATTATTAGCATTTTTCTAAAATTTAGATAGTATTTTAAGAAGTTAGTAATATATTACACTTTACTATTAGTAGTAATTGTAAATTTTAATTATATATATATATATATATATATATATATATATATATATATATATATATATATATATATATATATATATATATATATATATATATATATATATCTAACCGCCTAATTCACTAAAAAGTTTAGCTTCAAAATTATGGCGTTTAAATTGGCAACTATAAATGTCATAGTATACTTTCCAGACGAGAAATAGTTTTTAGACCAGCTCTAGCTCATTTATTTATCAAAAACGATACTCAAATTGAAAAAATAAAAATAAATAAATTCTCTCACCTTCCACGGCTTAGTTTTGCTTTTATTATTTTTTTCTGAAATTTTTTCTTGTGGCTTTACAAACGATAAGTCCTGTTTCAAAAACACTGAATCTTCAAATTCGTCGCTTGATGTCGTTTCCTTCTCAACGGGTTTTTTCCTACTGTTCGAAAACGCTGGTGAAAATAAATATGGATCATCTTCTTTTTTGGAGATAATTTTAGGTTGTGTCTTATTCAAAATTTCCTCTTTGTGTATATTTTTTTTTGTACTTAAATTTGTCTTTAGAGATATACTACCACTTAAAATGGGAGATCGTGTCTTCTGATTTGCAACAGGTATTTCTGCTCTGTTTTTCAAATTCTCTTTTTGCGATGATTTATTTAAAAGATTAAGAATTTGAGTTATTGGCAACTGAGATTCACAAGGTAAAGTACTGTGTTTGTTTGCATTTTCGGATTTTGTTATATGGATACATTCGATTTCTTTTTCGAACAAAGATATATTCTTCTGATTTTCATGTGTGGTATTTCTAGGTGTTAAAATCTTATTTTTATTGGAGTAATTAGGCTGAGTTGTAATAAAGAAAGTTTCGCTGTCTTCATCGATGTGAAAAGAATTTCTTTTTTGTGTAAAATCTGGATGGGCAACATCAATTTTTTTGGTAAAATCTGTTTCTTGTGTGAGCAAATCAAAATCTATATCAATTGACGTTCGGTCCGAATCTGATTTGGGAGTACTGTTATGGGTTAATATTGTAAAATTCGGACTTGTTTGAAAATTTAATGTTTTATTGCAATTATTCTTCTGAGAAAGAAATATATTTTCATGGTGAGTATTCGGTTGGTTTGCTATTTTAAAAATTTCATTACCTCTACCATCATTATTCATAACATTACTTTTTACCATTAAGTTAGTATAATCAATATTACGTTCTTTATTAAAATTTGAACGTTGTGTAGGCAAATCAAAATTCAAGTCATCCAATGTTTGGTCATTATCCATATCAGGGCTATCGTTCTGCATTTTTGTCGTTTGGTAACTTAAACTGTTTGATGAAGCATTCTCATTGTTATGTTTATTTATAACACCGACACTCAAGTTTTCTAATAAGCTAGAACTGTGTTTTAATGGTTCATTTTCATTACCAGGTAATATACCAAATTCCGATAAATCGCAAATTTGATCAATTTCTTCTTTGTTACTTTTTTCAAGAAAGTCTTCTTCAGTACTTGTAATACCAAAATATGAAAGGTCACAAAAATCGTTTACGTCGATACTGCTTACTTGCTTATCAAGATTATAATCTATTCTTTTCAGGGGAGTTTCTTTATTAAAATCAGGCGAGGTTTGACTATGAAATAAAATTGACCTTCTTGTTCTCCGTGAAATTCGTGTTCTAAGAGCTTTTCTCTTTCTCTCATCCTTGGACAATACTGGTGATGGAGAATTACTTGCGTTATTTTCGTTGGCGTCAATTAAATCGTCTTCATTTCCATGTTTATCAAAATCTGTTAAGTTCTTGGAATAAATAACTGTTTCTTGTGAACTGTTCAGTGAAGAAATACCAAAGAGGTCATTTAATGAATCCATCATAAAAAATTTCAATAGATTTTTTTCCGAAACCTCCAGTTTAGGAGGGTCTTCACTTAAACACATTGAATTTCCGAATTTACTAACTAGATAAGAAAAATTTTTCGGTGCTTCAAAATTGAAGGATTCGTCTTCATCAACTTTAATATCCTCACTATTTATGGCAGATTCTTTTTCTAATTGGGTAAATTCAACCTTATTCAGTATTTCGATATCTATATCTTCAAAAATCTCGGAACATTCACCCTCTTGAAGTTGCACGGAGGTATTGTCATCTGCTTTGTAAGTAGGATCTAATGTTTTAGTAAAGTTTTCTAAATCAGTAATTGTTATTGTATCCAAAATCTCATCGCTTGGTACCCAATTATTATTATCAATATGTTGTAAATTAAATGTAATAGATGTAACGAAGTCTTCACAGTGAAAACCAAACGGGCAATTTCTACATTCAGTCAAAGGGTTTGTTATTTGGTTAAAAACATAATTGGAAATGAGCGTAAATACTTCCTTTGAAAGATTGGAATCATCTGAAATATCTGCTTGATTATCGGACTCGTTTCCAGTTACTTGAGTGGGTATATCTTGTAACACTAAAATATAGTAATATTAAAATATATATCGCAGAAGCTGAAAACATGTTAAATGAATCATTTATATTTAAGTAACTTTACCTTTCAAGCTTGTCTGAGTTGATTCAAAATCTTGCTGACTACTTTTTTTAAAAAACATATTTCTTATGTCACCCTGTTTCAGATTCCTGCCAGAATTTTCTTGACTTAAACCTATGAAGAATAATAGTTTTATGATATACTAATTTTTCAAAAACACATTTAAAACAAAATATAAATTTTATGAGATGGTTGAATTTGGCTTGTTTTTCTATGTTTTCAACCGCTTACGGTTCTCTTAGGATTAAAGTAAACAAAGAAATAAAGAATCTATACTAACTACAATCAGTTTAGTAAGAACCATTACAGGGTGGTGACAGTTTTATTAAAAGAAATTTGACCGGTATTCATTTCATTGTTTAAAGAGCTTGTTATTGAAAGGTCCACCATTGTCAGGACCAACATTTATCCTTTGCGGTGACGTGTTTGTCAGGTAAGAATGTGAGAGAGAAAGAGAAAATTGTAATATTACCTATGTTTCAAGCCTGATAAGAGTTTTTTACATTACAGGATTTATAGGAGATTAAAAAATAATAAGAAAAATTAATGGTGCACACTTTAGATATCACAGGACCACTATATATCCACTTGTAATTAAAATCAAAATAATTAATCAAATACTTTTTAAACTGGCATTTTAAAAACGTTAACGACATTAGTTCCCTTGCTATCCCGCTGTTTTATAGAGTTGCGTAGCGACATTGCAAAAACAACCCTTGAATGACAGTTTCGCTAAGGTTTCGATGGAATCTCATTCATCTTTTTCAAAGCGTCGATCACTGGACGGTGTCTTGGCGTTGAATGGCGAGACTGGCTCCGATGGCCCCAGTTTTATGTGCTGGGGGCGTGGCTCTATTGGTCGAACGGTTCTGGCCAATAGAAGCTCGGCTTTGACCGCGTGTTTTCGGTCCTGTCGTTCTTTGTAATGTTTGCGTTGGTGAAGTAACATGTTGTTGAATTATTGTTTCTCTTGGTTTGACTTGGTATTGGGATAGAATATGTTTCCAAGAGTTTGGTAAATGTTGGCTATCATCCCGATTATTTAAGTTGTTGGGCCTCTTTTCTATTTCGATGGCTTCTTTGATTACCCTAGTGGATAGGTTTTCACATTTTTGTAGGGTTCTGGTTTTGTCAAAATCGATTTTGTGGCCGGTATTGTGTGCATGTTGTACTGTGGTCGTGCATTTTTGTTTTTCGGCGTTTTTGTGTTCGTCTTTTCTAGCGCTGATTTTCCGGTTTGTTTGGCCTGTGTATGAAAGACCGCAGTCCTGACACGGAATTCCGGATTTGTATATATGTATATATGTATATATGTATATATGTATATATGTATATATGTATATATATATTATATATATGTATATATGTATATATATGTATATATGTATATATGTATATATGTATATATGTATATATGTATATATATATATATATATATATATATATATATATATATATATATATATATATATATATATATATGTATATATATATATATATATATATATATACATCCATGGAGCGGATGACCTTTTTATATATATATATATATATATATATATATACACTGTCTGACCTTTTTCCCCACTGTCTGTCGGATTTTTCGCCATCGCGACCTTTAAGTCCCTCGGCAAAGCAGGGGCTGGATTTCTAACTCGAACCCTTCTTTTGAGCTCATCTCACATGTGCTCGATTGAGGTCAGGGCTCCACGCAGGCCAGTCTAATATGGGCATTCCAACTTCCGCCAGGTATTGCCACACCGATGCGGCAGCATGTAGCCTCAAATTGTCGAAGCTATCGACAACAAATCCAGCGTAAGAAACGACGTGTTCCTGCAGGATCTCCTCGATGTACCGGTGAGCAGTTAGTCCATCGCTACGAGTCTCATAGTCACGAAAACCAAATCGGTATCGCTTCCAGTGAGATGCCTCCCCACATCATGACAGAACCTCCTCCGTAGGCGACCGTTTCAGTAATGTAGCACTGCATATAGCGTTCCCCAGGCCTCCTATAGACTGGTTTCCTTCCATCATTGCCATGTAGGCACATTCGGGATTCGTCGGAGACTAAAACGGAGAGCCATTGCTCTAAGGTCGAGTCGACATGTTCTCGGGCAAATTTGAGTTGCGCTTGTCGATGGGCTAATGGCAATTTGGGCCCGTTAGCTGGTCTCTTTGTAGTTAGATTAGCTTCTTTAAGTCTTCTTCTGACTGTCCAATGACTGACAGCCCGACCACGAACTTCACGGAGCTCTTGCTGG
>CM032446.1:107801439-107863968 GCA_019049505.1 Pachyrhynchus sulphureomaculatus | reverse complement strand
ATAATCTAAGTCATCATCGTCCTAGGTGCTGAAATCATACATTTGTATTTCGGCACGGCCCCCATTGTGACAACCCCATAGTGCTATCACAGGCGTTTTTGTATTTCTACATTAACTATTAACTTACTACATACGAACACATAAAACCCAGCCGATAAATATGAAGGTTAATAAGGTTAAGGCACTAAGTAATTAATTATTATTAAATTACATTTTAAAAGTCTTTTCATCATTAAAACATGTAGAAAATCGATTTAAAATGTACCTTAATCGACTGTAAATACTGTGCATGCATTTGCGTAACAATGTTTTGTTTTAGGGGGGTCTTGTGTTTTATCGTCAACGAAACTTTTTTCATAAAAATCTAAATTTTCTTCGTCTTCATCGTCAGATATTTCTGCATTTTGACCATCTTCTGATAATTCAGCTTCCATATCCAAAAATTATTAGCCGCATGTTTTTCTAAAATTTATATAGTATTTTTAAGAAGTTAGTAATATATTACACTTTACTATTAGTAGTAATTGTAAATTTTAATTATATATATATATATATATATATATATATATATATATATATATATATATATATATATATATATAATATATATATATATATATATATAATCTAAACCGCCTAATTCACTAAAAAGTTTAGCTTCAAAATTATGGCGTTTTTTAAATTGGCAACTAATAAATGTCATAGTAATACTTTCCAGACGAGAAATAGTTTTTTAGACCAGCTCTAGCTCATTTATTTATCAAAAACGATACTCAAATTGAAAAAATAAAAATAAATAAATTCTCTCACCTTCCACGGCTTAGTTTTGCTTTTATTATTTTTTTCTGAAATTTTTTTCTTGTGGCTTTACAAACGATAAGTCCTGTTTCAAAAAAACAATGAATCTTCAAATTCGTCGCTTGATGTCGTTTCCTTCTCAACGGGGTTTTTTTTCCTACTGTTCGAAAACGCTGGTGAAAATAAATATGGATCATCTTCTTTTTTTGGAGATAATTTTAGGTTGTGTCTTATTCAAAAATTTCCTCTTTGTGTATATTTTTTTTGTACTTAAATTTGTCTTTAGAGATACTACCTACCACTTAAAATGGGAGATCGTGTCTTCTGATTTGCAACAGGTATTTCTGCTCTGTTTTTCAAAATTCTCTTTTTGCGATGATTTATTTAAAAGATTAAGAATTTGAGTTATTGGCAACTGAGATTCACAAGGTAAAGTACTGTGTTTGTTTGCATTTTCGGATTTTGTTATATGGATACATTCGATTTCTTTTTTCGAACAAAGATATATTCTTCTGATTTTCATGTGTGGTATTTCTAGGTGTTAAAAATCTTATTTTTATTGGAGTAATTAGGCTGAGTTGTAATAAAGAAAGTTTCGCTGTCTTCATCGATGTGAAAAGAATTTCTTTTTTGTGTAAAATCTGGATGGGCAACATCAATTTTTTTTTGTAAAATCTGTTTCTTGTGTGAGCAAATCAAAATCTATATCAATTGACGTTCGGTCCGAATCTGATTTGGGAGTACTGTTATGGGTTAATATTGTAAAATTCGGACTTGTTTGAAAATTTAATGTATTTTATTGCAATTATTCTTCTGAGAAGAAGATTATATATTTTCATGGTGAGTATTCGGTTGGTTTGCTATTTTAAAAATTCAATTACCTCTACCATCATATATCATAACATACTTTTTTACCATTAAGTTAGTAATAATCAATATTACGTTTTCTTTATTTAAAATTTGAACGTTGTGTAGGCAAATCAAAATTCAAGTCATCCAATGTTTGGTCATTATCCATATCAGGGCTATCGTTCTGCATTTTTGTCGTTTGGTAACTTAAACTGTTTGATGAAGCATTCTCATTGTTATGTTTATTTATAACACCGACACTCAAGTTTTCTAATAAGCTAGAACTGTGTTTTTAATGGTTCATTTTCATTACCAGGTAATATACCAAATTCCGATAAATCGCAAATTTGATCAATTTCTTCTTTGTTACTTTTTTCAAGAAAGTCTTCTTCAGTTACTTGTAATACCAAAATATGAAAGGGTCACAAAAATCGTTTACGGGTCGATACTGCTTACTTGCTTATCAAGATTATAATCTATTCTTTTCAGGGGAGTTTCTTTATTAAAATCAGGCGAGGTTTGACTATGAAATAAAATTGACCTTCTTGTTCTCCGTGAAATTCGTGTTTTTCTAAAGAGCTTTTCTCTTTCTCTCATCCTTGGACAATACTGGTGATGGAGAATTACTTGCGTTATTTTCGTTGGCGTCAATTAAATCGTCTTCATTTCCATGTTATTATCAAAATCTGTTAAGTTCTTGGAATAAATAACTGTTTCTTGTGAACTGTTCAGTGAAGAAATACCAAAGAGGTCATTTAATGAATCCATCATAAAAAAATTTCAATAGATTTTTTTCCGAAACCTCCAGTTTAGGAGGGTCTTCACTTAAACACATTGAATTTCCGAATTTACTAACTAGATAAGAAAAATTTTTCGGTGCTTCAAAAATTGAAGGATTCGTCTTTCATCAACTTTAATATCCTCACTATTTATGGCAGATTCTTTTTCTAATTGGGTAAAATTCAACCTTATTCAGTATTTCGATATCTATATCTTCAAAAATCTCGGAACATTCACCCTCTTGAAGTTGCACGGAGGTATTGTCATCTGCTTTGTAAGTAGGATCTAATGTTTTAGTAAAGTTTTCCTAAATCAGTAATTGTTATTGTATCCAAAATCTCATCGCTTGGTACCCAATTATTATTATCAATATGTTGTAAATTAAATGTAATAGATGTAACGAAGTCTTCACAGTGAAAACCAAACGGGCAATTTCTACATTCAGTCAAAGGGTTTGTTATTGGTTAAAAACATAATTGGAAATGAGCGTAAATACTTCCTTTGAAAGATTGGAATCATCTGAAATATCTGCTTGATTATCGGACTCGTTTCCAGTTACTTGAGTGGGTATATCTTGTAAACACTAAAATATAGTAATATTAAAATATATATCGCAGAAGCTGAAAACATGTTAAATGAATCATTTATATTTAAGTAACTAACTTTAAACCTTTCAAGCTTGTCTGAGTTGATTCAAAATCTTGCTGACTACTTTTTTTAAAAAAAAAACATATTTCTTATGTCACCCTGTTTCAGATTCCTGCCAGAATTTTTTCTTGACTTAAACCTATGAAGAATAATAGTTTTATGATATACTAATTTTTCAAAAACACATTTAAAACAAAATATAAAATTTTATGAGATGGTTGAATTTGGCTTGTTTTTTCTATGTTTTCAACCGCTTACGGTTCTCTTAGATTAAAGTAAACAAAGAAATAAAGAATCTATACTAACTACAATCAGTTTAGTAAGAACCATTACAGGGTGGTGACAGTTTTATTAAAAGAAATTTGACCGGTATTCATTTCATTGTTGTTTAAGAGCTTGTTATTGAAAGGTCCACCATTGTCAGGACCAACATTTATCCTTGCGGTGACGTGTTTGTCAGGTAAGAATGTGAGAGAGAAAGAGAAAATTGTAATATTACCTATGTTTCAAGCCTGATAAGAGTTTTTTACATTACAGGATTTATAGGAGATTAAAAAATAATAAGAAAAATTAATGGTGCACACTTTAGATATCACAGGACCACTATATATCCACTTGTAATTAAAATCATAATTAATCAAATACAAATTTTTAAACTGGCATTTTAAAAACGTTAACGACATTAGTTCCCTTGCTATCCCGCTGTTTTATAGAGTTGCGTAGCGACATTGCAAAAAACAACCCTTGAATGACAGTTTCGCTAAGGTTTCGATGGAATCTCATTCATCTTTTTCAAAGCGTCGATCACTGGACGGTGTCTTGGCGTTGAATGGCGAGACTGGCTCCGATGGCCCCAGTTTTATGTGCTGGGGGCGTGGCTCTATTGGTCGAACGGTTCTGGCCAATAGAAGCTCGGCTTTGACCGCGTGTTTTCGGTCCTGTCGTTCTTTGTAATGTTTGCGTTGGTGAAGTAACATGTTGTTGAATTATTGTTTCTCTTGGTTTGACTTGGTATTGGGATAGAATATGTTTCCAAGAGTTTGGTAAATGTTGGCTATCATCCCGATTATTTAAGTTGTTGGGCCTCTTTTCTATTTCGATGGCTTCTTTGATTACCCTAGTGGATAGGTTTTCACATTTTTGTAGGGTTCTGGTTTTGTCAAAATCGATTTTGTGGCCGGTATTGTGTGCATGTTGTACTGTGGTCGTCGTGCATTTGTGTTGTTTTTTTGCTTTTTTCGGCGTTTTTTGTGTTCGTCTTTTCTAGCGCTGATTTTCCGGTTTGTTTGGCCTGTGTATGAAAGACCGCAGTCCTGACACGGAATTCCGGATTTGTATATATGTATATATGTATATATGTATATATGTATATATATGTATATATGTTATATATGTATATATGTATATATGTATATATGTATATATGTATATATGTATATATGTATATATGTATATATGTATATATGTATATATATATATATATATATATATATATATATATATATATATATATATATATATATATATATATATATATATATATATATATATATACATCCATGGAGCGGATGACCTTTTTTCACCACTGTCTGTCGGATTTTTCCCCACTTTGTCGCCATCGCGACCTTTAAGTCCCTCGGCAAAGCAGGGGCTGGATTTCTAACTCGAACCCTTCTTTTGAGCTCATCTCACATGTGCTCGATTGAGGTCAGGGCTCCACGCAGGCCAGTCTAATATGGGCATTCCAACTTCCGCCAGGTATTGCCACACCGATGCGGCAGCATGTTGCCTCAAATTGTCGAAGCTATCGACAACAAATCCAGCGTAAGAAACGACGTGTTCCTGCAGGATCTCCTCGATGTACCGGTGAGCAGTTAGTCCATCGCTACGAGTCTCATAGTCACGAAAACCAAATCGGTATCGCTTCCAGTGAGATGCCTCCCCACATCATGACAGAACCTCCTCCGTAGGCGACCGTTTCAGTAATGTAGCACTGCATATAGCGTTCCCCAGGCCTCCTATAGACTGGTTTCCTTCCATCATTGCCATGTAGGCACATTCAGGATTCGTCGGAGACTAAAACGGAGAGCCATTGCTCTAAGGTCGAGTCGACATGTTTCTCGGGCAAATTTGAGTTGCGCTTGTCGATGGGAGAATGTCAATTTGGGCCCGTTAGCTGGTCTCTTTGTAGTTAGATTAGCTTCTTTAAGTCTTCTTCTGACTGTCCAATGACTGACAGCCCGACCACGAACTTCACGGAGCTCTTGCTGGACCTCAACACAGGTAAGTGGCGATTTCTTAGAGTTGTGTTGACAATGAAGCGGTCGCCTCGGTCCGAGGTACACCTTCTTTTTCTTGATCCTGGTCTTCGTTTAAAGGCGCCAGTCTCTTGATAATATCTGTAGACTCTGGAGGCAGCTGACTGGCTCAGGTGCAGTTTCGCAGTGACTACACGTTGACTATGCCCTTCTTGCAATAGAACAATGACTTGTGTCGTTTCTTCCGGGGTGGTATCCATTTTCCGATGACGTAATTAGTGACTAGGGATGGCAAAGATCTTGACGGTTCAAGTTCCGATAAAGGAATAATAGGAAAATGCAGTTGCATGTGTTTTTATAGGGATGAATAGCGCGCAACGAGGACGTTGCTGAGCGAGCAACAACGGTTATATCGAGTAAAATCGTTTTAATCAGTAAAACTTTTTGGAAATCCAAATGTTTTTGGTATTACTGGAAACAGCATTATAATGATACCAAAAATAATACCACCGTTTGAAAATTAAATTGAAGGATCGGTGTTAATTGAAGTAAAAACGTTTGAGTCGATTTTTTTGCTCACCAGTATATATATATATATATATATATATATATATATATATATATATATATATATATATATTAGTATGGTATAGTAGCTACTTTCTGCAGGGTTGTAGAAAAAATATGTCCTATAAATGAAAAATTTTGACCCATTTCTAATAATCTTAATTTTCATCTAAACTTTACCACGCACTTGCATTTTTTAGTTATACAAAGTTAAAGTTTTTGGCACTTGCATTTTAAGTAAATATAGTTACAAAATATTCAAACGAACACTGTTTTAAATAATTTTTTATAGGAAAAATTGACAATTTTGTTTTTTAATTTCGTTCAAAATCATCATAATAGATGCTACCTCCTAATTATAGGACTAAAGAAAACTGCATATAAAAGACAAAGGCAAGTTAAAAATTTAATAAAAAAAAAGAAAGATCGAAACGGCACGATAATAAATATAGATGGAAGTTGCAGGTAATTGCTTTTAAAAAGTAGCCCTTCGCTTTGAATTGATGTCGATAGGTTTTGCGAATATTATGCAAAAACATAAATTCGAAATTTTGTCATCAGGTGGCGAAGCACTCAAGTGTTAAATCAAGTAAAGGTGATCTATGATAGAGGGCATCTTTAGAAATGAAATATTATATTATGCAACCAAAAATCGGCAGCAGGCTAATTACGAAGTAAGAAGAGGAAAAAAGAATCTATATAGCTCGCGAGAAAACAGTATCTAGAAACAGAACGCAAGGAATTACGGCATGAATTATTGTTCTCCGAATTCATTTTGTCAAAGAAAAAGTAAGTATGTCAAGAACAATCTGCACCATTTTTAAACCATAATTGTAGCCTTTCGATAGGACTTTGCTCCGTTACATAAAGCAAATTTGATCATTGTCTAGTATAATGAACGTAAAATTTGCGAATGGTCGGCTAATTCACCCAAGGTGCTCTATGTGACTATTTTCTTGTAGGGACACCTTAAATAACAATTGACAAGTTATTTATGAACCTCATCACGTTAAAAAGAGCAATTAAGGATGAGCGTAAAGAAGTTCAAATTAGGAATACAATGAAAGCCTGGCTACGTATACTTAGCAAAATTAGAATGTGTAACGGTTTTTTTTTTATGGGTCTAGCACAAGTGCTACAGGGAAGTCCCTAAAGCGCTTCAGGAGCGGCATGTGTGCGGAAAAGGCGATTTACGTTGTTCTTGAATCGTTAATCACGCGCTAATCACACACGCTAATGTGATATTACAAATTTAATTTAAATTGCAGAAAAAATAAAATAATTATAACGAGCTCAAATTCTTAAAATAAAACCCTCTATCACTCTATATCTCACTATAATAAATATATAAAAACATATAGTACGTTTTAGCATCTGCAAAAGATAAGTAATGAATACAATTTGTAGCTGTAAAATGTCTTTAAATATAAAGGTTCACTATAAAGTGAAAATGTTTAAGAAAAAAATGGGAATAAGAATAAACAAAAATTATTAAGTAAGATATTAGTATACCGTTTTACTTATGTCAGCGTTCCAACTTATTTTTTTAAAACCCAATTGTTGCTTACAGAAAAAATTAAGTTTACGTTAACGATAATATAAGATTCTGAAATGGCTTCCCATAATGCAAAACGCAATGGCTTTTGTATCTTGGAATTAGATATATGTTATCCACTTATCTTGCAGTATCATCCACATATTTTTTCATTGCAGCAATTTCAAAGTTATACTATCAAATTATTAGGCAATTTAACAGGTCAAAAATCTGATCACGACTTAGAATATAAAAAAAATTCAGTTTAAAAATATACTTACTTTGAGTCAGCGTGGGGATATTAAACCTTTTGGAATCCGCAGAACAGAGCAAATCGGTAAGTAAATTAGTGTATTTAGAATGGTTTATTTTATGCGTTTTTTGGGCATTTCTTTGCTTGTCAATAAACTTATAAAACACACTATTGTCTTTTATTTTTTTTTCTTTGAACAGAGTAACATCTAAAAAATATGGAATGTTGAATAGTTGTTATTTGCTTAAACAGCTTATTAGTTCTTTCCAATATTAAACGGTTTAGAAGTAAAAAGTAAATTAACTATATAATTATGTACCTAAGATTTTAGGGAACTTTATAATTTTTAGAAATGCATCGGTTTGATTTCTAAAAAATTTGGTTGACAAATTAATGGATAGAAATGGGTCGTTTCAGATTCATTACTAACTTACTTTTGTTGAAAAGCATGGTAGTTTTTGGAATTCTATCTCGGGCTTCTACTATGATAACGTCTTGTGAAAATACCGGTTCTGAAGAACTTGAGAGGGAATGCAACATGTCCTGAAATAGTTAGAATTCATCATACAGGATATCTTTATATCATATATGGGTTCAACTTAAAGTGAATTTTTACAATTTTAAATACTGTACTACAGGCCAAAATTCAGTTGTTTTCAAGATAGCAATATATTATGAATGTTTTATTTTTTACGGTTTGACTATTCGGAAAACCTGAAATTAAATATATCGGATTTTTGGTTGAATCCGAAATAAACCAGAAGCTGTCAATTTCAGCAAAAGTTATAACAAGACAAGAACGAACAACTCAAGTTTTTTTTTACTACGATCAATAGAAGTGTAAGAATTGTATTTTTTAGAAATAGTATATGTTTACACTGGCTAAATTATAATACACGTGCGAAATAAAGTTCTTTAGAAATCCTAACAGAAAAATGGTATAGATGACTAAAAAAGTAAACGTTTATTTAGTACCCGTCAATTTTTATATCTATAGCTACCGACCATGCTATATTTCAAAATTGCTTCATAAATAAAATTGACGAAGGTTCTCAGGTGGATATTTTTTTAAACTGGTTTGGAGAAAGTTTCTGAAAGTGTATATATAATGTTATGTCCCTCTAAAAAAGCTGAGCTCAAGGATCTCATTAACAACTTGGTTTTTAGTTTTTATAAACGATGTTGTATCTATCGTTAACCATCGTACGTGTTTGCTACAGACAGATGATTTCAATTTTTATTATGTAATAAGAAATTTTGATGATGGTGTTAATGTGTAATATGATTTAATGCATTCTGTATCGTGGTAAGGAAATAATTACTTATTAAAATCCAATATATTGGAGGTGTTATATTAAGAACTGTCAATACCTTTAAGGATTTTAGTATTGTATTTGGTAAGGAAGTCAGTTTTAGCAGACACATAGAGATAATATTGTTATTAAAGCGTTTTATATAAAAGAGCCTATCATCGTCCTATATATTTATTTTTGATACGCATGCTTTCCTCGTTCTATATTTTATCTAAGTTCGCAGAATACTGGAACATAATTTTATTATTTGGTCTCCATGATATAACTTACATCTTGATGGGCTAAAGACAGTTCAGAATAAATTTCCTCGTAAGATGTACCACAATGACCCTATCAGATTATTGTTGCTTGCGATAGAAAGTTTATAAAAATGGCGTTTAAATGGATTGCTTTTCTTTTTATCCAGGACTACCTGTGCCCGCGGCTCCGCTCGCGTGGACTTGATTCACTATTATCGCCACTGCTTATTCCTTATGTTACCTAACGTAATAAAAATATATCCTATAACCTGACCAGAGAGCCTATGTATGAATTAAAAAAAAACAGTAAATCCAATAAGTGGTTCTCGCGTTATAAGCGCACTAACAGACCGATAGAGAGACAGACGTTGCATTTTAGATATATTATATTCTTTGCTCTATTGTTCCATATTTAACAGGCAGTGTGCGCTAGCGGCAAACTTTTTTTCCGACTTGACTCACTATTATCGTCACTACTTATTCCTTATGTTACCTCACATAATAAAATATACCCTATAACCTGGCCAGAGAACATATGTTTGAAATAAAAAAAAAATCGCGTAAATCAGATAAGTGGTGATAAGCGCACTAACGGACCGACAGACGTATTATATATGTATTTATATATATATATTTATATATATATATATATATATATATATATATATATATATATATATTCATATATATATATATATATATATATATATATATATATATATATATATATATATATATATATATATATATATATATATATATATATACATATATATACATATATATATATATATATATATATATATATATATATATATATATATATACATATATATACATATATATATATATATATATATATATATATATATATATATATATATATATATATATATATGTATCAATTCAATGAAGAATCTATAGTATATATATGTATATATATATATATATATATATATATATATATATATATATATATATATATATATATATTATAGATTCTTCAACGTATTATCAACTGTCTTTATTTCAAATTATTTTTAAAATTCCTCAGATGGATTATTCATACTATAGACCCTTTACTATACCCCATTATTCATACTATAACATAGACCGCCTTTTAATAAATGAAGTGTTTGAAAATAACATTTGTTGTAGGGAATATTTTTTTATTATATATATATATATATATATATATATATATATATATATATATATATAAATATTTGTTTATCTTTGTTTTATGTTTTTATAGTTTTTTAATATACTTGGTCTTAATATATCTTTTTATGATTAGATATATTTTCAAATGAAGTAAGTAAAGATATTTAAAATTTGATATACCTTTTCAGTGTTCCGTACGGGACACTTATGGGATCATTTCGGTGTCCGTCTGTCACATCTGATTTTCTTCAAAACTATTTGACATAAAAAGTTGAAATTTGGCACAAATATAGGAACTGATGACCCAATCAATCAAAACCAAGAGCCGTATAGTTTTGAAAGTTAAAT
This sequence comes from Pachyrhynchus sulphureomaculatus, assembly GCA_019049505.1. Taxonomy (NCBI): domain Eukaryota; kingdom Metazoa; phylum Arthropoda; class Insecta; order Coleoptera; family Curculionidae; genus Pachyrhynchus; species Pachyrhynchus sulphureomaculatus. The sequence continues at coordinate 107,853,217 of CM032446.1, read as the reverse complement.
TTTGACTTAAGGAGTTAGTTTTGGGGGGTGAAATCGGAAGTGAGAAAAAATTACCATTGAGTGGGGTGTCAAATGAAAGCTTGTGAAAACACGGGTTCAGGTTATGTATGTATGTTGTATTACTCGCGTATACTTTTCTTCGTATTAAAAAAAATCGGTATCTCAAAAAGTACTGATCAAAAAGTTTTTAAAAAATTCTGGAATAGTTTTTATAAAATGTAGATTGGGCGAAAATGATCATGAGTGCATTACGTTTGATAATTTATCCGATATAAAAAAATCTAAGTACCTTGACAATATTTTTATACTGTTCAATACATTACTGATATCGTGTCGCAGGTCGCTTCTGTACTGAGACAATAATTTTATTTGATTTGTTTATATTTAAATAAATATTCAGGTAGCAAATATTTGTTTTACACATTTATTATTAGATTCTAGATTGAGCTAGATTGATTTATTGGCTATTAGATAGCTAACATGCTATATCTATTACATTATTGTGAAATTACATATTGGATCTTAAATAAGGGATCTAATTAATTTAACCTAGGTAAGGATTTTATTTTATTTTAAAAGCAATCACGGTACGGAACACTAATTGCGCAAGTCCAACTTGCACTTGACCGGTTTTTTTTTTTATTTGTTTGTATTACTTGGAATAGTAGTGTACTTGAACAAACAAATAAAAAATAGAATAAGAACGTATATATATATATATATATATATATATATATATATATATATATATATATATATATATATATATATATATATAGCTTATTTCTAAAGGCTACTTTATCTTGGACTCCCTGTTTATAGAAATTACTTTAACATCGTTCTTTTAACAATGAAAATATCTCCCTCCTTAATATAAAAATATTATACATACAAGACTTAGATAATTGTTACTATGAATAAATATATAATAAAGTCTAGAAATCTACGAAAATTCTAATACTTACTTTAATTGAACTCTTCTTTACAATTTTTTTTACAGTTATAAACATCTTTTCACATTTTGGAATTATATTTTCTGGTAGCAGCCTAGGACTATCAGGATACATTCCTGTTTGTAACTGTTTTGATTCAAGAACATAAGTGGAAATGTTGTTTTTATGGATAAGACAGTCTTTAAGTGTTTGTTGCTCTTTGCCTTCAGTAACTAAAACAACTATACGACCTTCGCGTTTCCGTCCCGTTCTACCCATTCGTTGCACCATTCTAATGGGTGATTTGTTTGATATATCGAAACATACAATTAAATCTACTTCCCCAACGTCCAATCCTTCTTCACCGATACATGTTGATAAAAGCGTGTTACATCTTCCTTCCCTAAAGGCTTTAAAAACCTAGAAACGAGGAATATATAGGACATCTCAACGTAAAATTAATAAAGAAGATATGGTCATAATTTTACAAGATTTAAGATGATATTGTGGCTTTTTTTACTAAAATTAAAAAGAAAAACGAATACAACTGTATATAATAAATATTAGGTATATTATCTAGAAACTTCTGTTAAAGTAAATTTATTAGTTCAAATCATAATTTCATTAAAAAACATATATACGAGGCTGGTTTGAAAAGTCCGTGCAAAAATAAAAACTACTTATGTGTTTGGGGTAAACCTTTTTTATTTTTCGACATAGTCTCCTTTTAGGCTTATACACTTCGTCCAACGATGTTCTAGTTTGTTGATCCCTTCCGAATAATAGGATTTGTCCAAGTCTGTAAAATATCCATTAGTGTCTGCAATCACCTCCTCGTTTGAATAAAATCTTTGTCCCGCCAGCCATTTCTTCAAATTGGGGAACAAATAGTAGCCCGAGGGAGCCAAGTCTGGAGAATAGGGGGGATGTGAAACGAGTTGGAATCCTATTTCCATTAATTTTGCGACCACAACTGCTGAGGTGTGTGCTGGTGCGTTGTCGTGATGGAAAAGGACTTTCTTGTGGGCCAATCGCGGGCGTTTTTCTTGCAGCTCGGTTTTCAAACGGTCCAATAACGATGAATAATATTCACCTGTAATAGTTTTACCCTTTTCCAGATAGTCGATGAGGATTATCCCTTGCGAATCCCAAAAGACAGTCGCCATAACCTTTCCGGCCGAAGGAACGGTCTTCGTCTTTTTTGGTGCAGATTCCCCCTTGGTAACCCATTGTTTAGATTGTTGTTTGGTCTCAGGAGTATAGTAATGTATCCATGTTTCATCCACAGTGACGAAACGACGCTGAAAGTCCTCCGGATTCTTCTGGAACAGCTGCAAACCATCCTTGCAACACTTCACACGATTCCGTTTTTGGTCAAGCGTGAGCAATCGCGGCACCCATCTTGCGGATAGCTTTCTCATGTCCAAATGTTTATGCAAAATATTATGTACCCGTTCAGTCGAGATGCCCACAGCACTAGCAATCTCACGCACCTTAACTCTTCTGTCATCCATCACCATATCATGGATTTGATCAATGATTTCTGGAGTCGTAACCTCCACAGGCCGTCCAGAACGTTCAGCGTCACTTGTGCCCATATGGCCAGTCCGAAAATTTTGAAACCACTTATAAACTGTTCTAATCGAAGGTGCAGAGTCACCATAATGTTTATCAAGCTTCTCTTTAGTCTCCTGAGGCGTTTTGCCTTTCATAAAGTAATGTTTAATCACCACACGAAATTCTTTTTCGTCTATTTCTTGAAAATCACTCGACTTCCTTGATTCACACGAATGCCAAACACAAAGAAATAGACCAATATGGCTGAAACTTGGTGTGCGTTCATTCAAGAGATGCTACTAACTAAACATGACCTCGATACACGCCGGTGGTGCCAGCCTCGTAAGAGACGTTTCTAGTAACCTCAAGAAGTGGCTATATGGAATTTATTTTTCGGTATTTCCAGGAATTAGCAATATGGTAATTTCTCTTTGTACTTATGGGTAAAACCATAGTGTTTTGCATCATAATCTATTATATGGTAACGAACGTTAAAGCCAAATATACAGCTTGTTCGAACTCTATCTAAACAGGCATTTTGAAGAAACCTAAATATAAATAAATAAATAAATAAATAAATATATATATATATATATATATATATATATATATATATATATATATATATATATATATATATATATATATATATATATATATAAAGGTAATATGCTTAATAAAAATTTGCCGTATATACTAGATGGTAAAATCTAGTACCCAATTTACCCCTTGTGTGCCTAACAACTACTATTTAGATATTAAAACATGTCGAAATTCTGTAAAATGAGGATTCACTTAAAACAACACAATTTCCATTCAATTCCCATTTTCCAGAATTTTGACATTTCGACACCTTGGACGTTACTTCATTTCCCGACATAATTTTCAAGTGGAACCCTCATATTTTTGTTTCTGTCTGATTTAATTTTTTTTTCTATTAATTTTCTATTATTTATCTAAAGTAACGTATATGCCACTTGAAAAAAAAATTGTGAGAGATGAGTTCTAATGTGTGGCATTTTTGTACTTGTTTAAATAAATCAATGAACAAATATATCAATTATGTCATAATACCTACATAAAAAGTTACTAGGAAATAAAAGAGGCAGGAAATTCAAGATATGAGACAACTTGCAATATAAATACATCTCTCAACTTCTTAAAACGATGGTATTTTTGACTTAATTTAAAATGACGTTTGACAGTAGAATTCTAGTCCGATTTAAAAAAAAAAAACTTCTTTTCAGGTATACATTTACTTTTTTCATATATCCGCAGGAATTATACAGGATGAAGCTGAAGAAAGATACAAACTGACTTTAACAACAGTCTAATTCGCCTTCGTTTTCTACAAGTACTGTACAAATTTACAAAATTACTTCTGTTTTTACTAGAACGGTAAAGAGTTACTATTTCGGTGTTAAAAATGGAAAAACTAAATAAAACAGTTTCAGCTATTGAAAAATTAAAAAAAAATACATTTGATAAATCAGAGATAGATGGCGCCTTTGAGTGATAAATACGTTATCCTTAGTAAATTGATTGATAATATCAGCAAAACAATGAAGAGGGGTGTTTCCTAAATTCCAGTTAATACAGTGATGAAATTTCATTAACACAACCGCCTATTTCCATCGTAGTCTCATATTCATGATTTTAAGAATGCTAATTACTCTTTAAATTAGAAAAAAATTTGAATGCAAAAGTATTTTTTGGAATATTCTTCCACTAGTTTCTTCCTTAATGAAACACTGTAATCTCTGTTGAAATTGTAAAGTTGACAATGTCTTCGGGATCAACTTGATGTATCAAAGACAATCAGAACCGAATTCGTCAGTCTGATAGTAGGTTAAATAAAACAAATATTTTCAACGTCTGAGTGGATAATTAACAAAGGCTGGAGACCTTTTATGCTTCCAACACCAACGCCTAGTCCTCCAGTACCAGTTCCATACGACGAAAGTTAGAAAATTCTACCAGCGACAGCTCTTTACGAAGAAGTTTTCGATACCCCATCAGCTACACTCCCCTACAATGAAGCCAGTTCCATATGATGAAGATTGGGATCTCCTACCAGCAACAATTCCACACGAAGATCAAACTGAGGAAAAGCCTCAGGTAGAGGAAGATTCAGATGCAGAAGGAGAAACTTAAGAAGAATTTTAATATTTTGGTGGTTTAAACAGATAATTTGTACACCAAATACCATGATAAATTATTAAGTAGTTAGGAACATAATCGAAAGAACAATTATATCCCAGAATGTTGATAAATTGTTTCGGATCTTCTAGGTTTTTTCTGTGTTTTAGTGTCACTATAAGAGGTGAAATAGACTTTCTGAGAGATAGAGTAGGAAGAAAATATTTGCCTCCTTCTCCTCCTATTTGCATTTCCACAAATATATTACTCAAACTGCATTTTTACTGTTTTATTTAAATGTGCCACTAATTATAAATACTTAGTCTCTGTATACAAATATTTAGGGGGTATAATTTTGATGATAATTTTTTTTTGTACTGTATAAGCAATCTCTATTTTTGGTTTAAAAGAAGTTTTTTGCTGTTTTTTGGTGTTAAAATGTTTAGTTTAGTGTTGAATTGATGTATGTATTTGAGTATCAATTAAATTTTGCAATTACTATATTAGATTATTTAATTATTATTTCAAATTATTTTGAGCTCACAAGTTAGTGTTCAAAATGATAATTTTTGTGCTATTTATATTTTTTTGTTGTCATATTGGAACAGTTTACGGCAATTCGGATACCAGTTTTTCATCTACCTCTTCTCTATGATAACTAGCCAGCAAAACTCTGAAAATACATGAAATAATAAATTAAATATACAAAAGTTTACTTACACCTAGCTGCACTTTCTGAGTGATTCCAGAACCTTGTCCAAGAAAAATTTTAGGTTGTATAAGAGGTCTTGACTGAAGAAGAAGTATATGAGCTTCCAATACAGATTCTCTATATTCAAAGAAAACGATTACTCTGGTATTTTTGTCAGCTTGATTAAAGTGTGAAACTAAAACATCACGAAGTTTATAATACTTTGGATGACCAAAAACAATATCCTTTGGAATCTAAAATAAAACAAAAGAAATTTAATTTTCACCTCATTACTCTACATTTATTATTTCTATACAGAGAACGAGACAAACACGCTGTAAATGAAAATTACTGGGATATTTTACTTTATATAAAACTTGCTCATGAATATAGCCTTACACAACTTACCACTGCAAGTCATAAATGACAGCATAATATATTTGAATAGTGGCTTTAGTAATACACTAATTTATAGGCTTGTTGTATATAGTGTATACTCCCGTTCAGCTCTGTGTCATAAAAATGAAATCTATTCTTGTTATCCACGGACTACAAATACAATATATATATATATATATATATATATATATATATATATATATATATATATATATATATATATATATACCGGGTGACACAGCCAACATGTAACACCCTGTAATTTTTTTTTATTTTGATAGTTACATATTTGCATTTTTTAGATACCAGAATGGGACATTATTAGGCTTTTTTATCACTTAAGAAATATTTTTAACTACTTCCGGTTTGACCGGAAATGACTGCCACTTTCTTTTTTTTTTTTTTTTTTTTTATGGGTCTAGCACACGTGCTACAGGGAAGTCCCTAAAGCGCTACAGGAGCGACACGTGTGCGGAGAAGGCGATTCACGTTGTTCTTGAATCGCTGTAGATTGTACTCGGTGGGAAACACAGTCCTGGGCAAATTATTCCAAAGGGATGATGTTCTCCATATAAAAGACTGCTTGAAAAGTGTTGTACGGGGAGTAACAAGCTGAACCTCATACGGATGTGAAGAATTAGCGCGACGTGTACTTCTAACATGCACCGCTCTGGGAGGAATTAAGCGGGCCACATCCTTCGAACACTTTCCATGAAAGTACTTGTAGAATAGGCTCAAGTCGCCAACCGTTCTTCGATGTTCCAGCGAATCAAGGCCGACGGTCAGTTCCGGATCTCCAATCAGACGAACAGCTCTTCTCTGAATAGAATCCAACAAATGCAGTGTATGTTTGGGAGCGGAGCTCCAAACATGGGAGCAGTATTCCATAGTTGGTCGAATTTGAGCTTTGTAAAGAATTAACAGTTGTTGTGGAGTGTAAAGCTTTCTGGTTCGAAATAATATTCCCAACTTTTGAGAAGCTCTCCTTGCTATGCCTGCAACATGTTCATGCCAGGACATATTTGCTCCCAAATTAACGCCCAACAAATTGAGTGACGATGTTAGAGGAATGGAGCGCCCCGACATAACTATGTCGGGTTCAGCAACGTTAACTTTTTTAGAAAAAACTGCCGCCTGGGTTTTTGTAGCGTTAAATTCCACTTGGTTACTGTCACCCCAAAAAAGAATTTCTTCCAGGTCTTTGTTAAGTTGAACGACTTCCTGCTGTCTGCGGATATTCGTCTGAGTAGCCGATGTCCGAGCGTTCAAAGTGAATGAAGAGATAAGTGTACTGTCATCTGCAAAGCTGTAGATTGGATTCTCGGTCTTTTCCAGCAGATCGTTAATGTAAATGAGAAAAAGAGTAGGAGACAGTATGGAGCCTTGAGGTACACCGGCGTTGATAGTGAAGGTGTTAGAAAGAAATCCGTCGACTGCCACTCGTAAAGAACGCTCGCTGAGGAAACATGAGAGCCACAAACAGAACTTTTCCGACATACCCTAAGAACGTAGCTTAGCCAACAGCCCATCGTGCCAAACAAGGTCGAATGCCTTGGATATGTCCAGAGCAACCGCTCGAGATTCTCCAAAGTGTTCAGTTGCATTGCTCCAAACATGTGTTACATAAGTCAGAAGATCTCCTGTTGATCTATTTTTACGAAAGCCATATTGGTGATCGCTAATAATGTTGAATCCTTCAAGATATTTTAGAAGATGCTGATTGATAGCCTTTTCCATGACTTTCGATATTATTGAAAGCAGTGCGATTGGTCGGTAGTTATTTGGCAAGGTCTTTTTGCCTTTTTTAGGTATCGGCTGAACTGTAGCGCATTTCCAGCAGGAAGGAAATATTCCCTTTCTGTAGGATAGGTTGAAAAGTCTACAGAAAACTGGTGTTAGTTCCCTCGCACAGATTTTAAGAACTATGGTAGGTATTCCGTCAGCGCCAGAAGCCTTTTTGGTGTCTAGCTTCATCAGAATACGCTTTATAATACGCTGTCTGAAGACAACATCGGGCATCCTTGACTGCACTATGGGAATAGTAGGTGGTGTTTTTCCTTGGAAATCGACAGTAGAATGTGAAGCAAAGAGTTCCGCCAACAAGTTCGCTTTCTCAACAGGTGTCGTTGCAATAGAATTATTTGGCCGTGTAAGGGGTGGTATGGTGGATTTGGTGAAATTTTGACTAACTGCCTTAGCGACCGACCAAAAGGACCTTGAATTGCCGGGACAGGCGAGAAGTTTGTTTCTAATCCGTTGATTGTGTACCTCCTTAGTTTCGTCGATAATTTCTTTGCATCTGTTCCTGGCACGAACAAATGTGTTACGATTTATGGTGTTAGGATTTTCGCGCCATTGTCGGTATGCAAGATGTTTAGAAGCAACAGCTTCTTTGCATTTTCGGTCAAACCAAGGCTTGCCGTTGGAAGGGCATTTCTTCGAAAAAGGGATGTAAGCCTCCATACCGGCCAAAATAACATCGGAAACCTCCCTGGCGCAGTCATATGGGTCGTCGGATCGAAAACAAACGTCCAACAAAGGGAAAGTTCGAAAATATTCCATGAGATCTTCCCATTTAGCAGACTTGTAGTGCCAAATCTTGCGCGGTTTAGGCGCCTCTCTGTCATTCTCTCGATGTCGAAAGTAGTTTATGGTCGGAAGAACCTAACGGCGGATTTACGCTGACTGTGTAAATCTCCGGATTGGTGGTTAAAAAGAGATCAAGAAGACTGGCAAACTCTCCGTCTCGATCAGGGATCCGTGTTGGTTCGTCAATAAGCTGAGTTAAGCCACAACTGATTGAAAATGATTCGACTTCACGACCTTGTTCATCGGTAGTATTTGAATATTTAAGCCAGTTGATGTTGTGGAAATTAAAGTCGCCCAGGATGGCAATTTCGGCATTTGGATAGTTAATTTGTAAATGATCGATGGTGCCTGCAAGGGAAGCGAAAAGTGTTCTAAAGTTAGTATCACTTGGTGGTCGATAGAGGATACCGATGAACCTTGTGGTTGGTTGAGTCGTTATTTTTAACCACATAATATCAAAGTTTGGGGGCTCCAGAGTCTCTTCTCGTTGGCAAGAGAGGTCGCTTCTGACATGAAGACAGATTCCAAAGTTACGCCTAAATCGGGAATAGAAGTCGTACCCAGGATAAAGATAGTTTACTGTGCTGGTCGATGAACTGACCTTAGTTTCACAGAGAGCGAGTACATGAGGTTTATTTGATTGCAGGTGTTGGTGCACTGAATTTATGTTCGTGTTTAAACCTCGTATGTTGCAAAAATCCATTTTGAAATTCTGATCTCTGCATGTCGACGCCCCTGAACCAGCCCCCACCCGGAGATCCGAACGAGGGGCTATTTTACCTCCGGAATTTTTTGTATCCAGGTGCCTCATCATGCTATCTGGTCCCACAGTCCGGGACATCGGCACAGCCGCGAAACGTTAAGCAACTTCACGCAGCCTAAGCCGATGCGATGGTATCACACCGGGCGATGCTGGTGGGATCTGGGCATCTACCATCTAGGTTGTTCTTTAAGTCGCCTCCTACGACAGGCAGAACATACCGGGGGAGATATTCTATCCCGCTCCCCCACGGGGAGCTTATTTTGAACGGAACCCTGTATATTTTTTATCAATTTCAATTCGCTTTGAAATTCTTTTTCCAACGATGTTTTACAAGTTGACATTTGTTTGACAGGTGACCGGCAAAAACTGATTTAAACTTTTAGACTTAGGCGGCCATGGCGGATATACTAGCAATTGTTTTTGTTCGTTTTATCTCACTTTGGAAAGAATTGATCATGCCATTTTCGCGAGTTTAAGTGGCTCCTAGAAAATTTTATGCTTTAAATTCAGTTACAGAATTTTCTCTTTAAATAATGATCAATAACACCGAAATTAAAATAGGAACACATATTTTTTATTTAACCTAGCTACACATTACAGGTTTTTGCCAACATACATCTAACAGAACTATCTAACACCAATTGGATTTAATATTATTTTCAGAAAATAAACCGTTTTATTATGCAATAATGTGATATCAACAAGTTCCATTACAGACTGGCTGTGATAAAACAGACGAACCGAAAGTCATGGTTGCTGCGTCTTACCAAAATGGCCATTATTATTTACTGACTTTACGTCAGAAATAATTTTTCGTTAACAAAAATGTATTCAACGGATGAAAAAGTAGACATGTTATTAATTTATGGAGAGTGCAGAAAGAATAGTCGACAAACAGCAGAGTGGTACATGGCAAGATATCCCGATAGGAGGCACCCACCCGACAATTATTTTTTAAGGATAGAGCAGCAGTTTAGAAGGCAACCGATTGAACTTGTTGATGTGTTTATTGGTGACGAAGAGTCAGAAACTAATGTATTGGCCATTGTTCAGGTAGATCCTACAATTTCTATAAGACATGTTGAAGAACAAATCGGTGTAAATTGTGAAACCGCTAGCCGCATTTTACGAAAATATAAATTCAGGTCCTACATTTATTTCAAACAGATTACCAAAGAAGAATGGATTATTGTAATTGGTTTTTGCACCACCTTGATAACTAATTTCGGATGAATCTAGATTTACTAATTTAGGTCTATTTAATCGTAACAGTACTCGATATTGGGCCCAAGAAAATCCTAGAATTATGCGAGAAAGTGCCTATCAAGAAAGATTCGGCTTTAACGTGTGGTTGGGTATCCTTGACACAAGAATTATCGGTCCTATTATATTTGATGGTGCGCTAAATGGAGAAAGATATTTGGAGTTTATTCAAAATGACGTTGAAGATTTTTTAGAAACTTTACCTTTAAATCGTGGACACAATAGTAGAAATGTAGTAAACTACTTGAATCAAGGATTTGGTGCAAATTGGTTAGGTACCAACAGACCTAATAAGTGGCCTGCAAGATCGCCAGATAGTTTACAAAAATCCACCAACAGACAGAAATTATTGAGAAATGCGCTTAAGAACAGCAGTAACTCAAATTATTGAAATTCGGCTGGAGAACGTTATGAGAGCCATGGTGAGAAAAACAAGATTGTGTAGGAATAACAACGGACAGCATTTTGAACATTTGGAATAAATACCTAGCAAATTTATATCTAGTATAAAATAGTTTTACCTATTTATTTTTATTGTGTTACTTAGTTAAAATATTACTTCTTTCTAATATTAATTAATTACAATTATCGGTTTTGTTGTGTTATTCTTATTATTAGGTGTTTTGGTTTTATTATTTGCATTTACATATTTATTTAATAAATAGGTTTCTTATTTTCTGAAAATAATAATGAATCCAATTGGCGTTAGATAGTTCTGTTAGATGTATGTTGGCAAAAAACCTGTAATGTGTAACTAGGTTAAATAAAAAATATGTGTTCCGATCTTAATTTCGGTGATATTGATCATTATTTAAAGAGAAAATTCTGTAACTGAATGTAAAGCATAAAATTTTGTAGGAGCCACTTAGACTCGCGAAAATGGCGCGATAAATAGATAGTCTTAAATTCTTTCTAAAGTGAGATAAAACGACCAAAACAATTGCTAGTATATCCGCCATGGCCGCCTAAGTCTAAGAGTTTAAATCAGTTTTTGCCGGTTACCTGTCAAACAAATGTCAACTTGTGATACATCGCACACAGAGAATTTCAAAGCGAATTGGAACTGATAAAAGATATACAGGGTTACATTAAAAATAAGAAAGTTGCAGTCACTTCCGGTCAAACCGGAAGTAGTTAAAAATATTTCTTAAGTGATAAAAAAGCCTAATAATATCCCATTCTTGTATATAAAAATGCAACTATGTAACTTCCAAAATTAAAAAATTACAGGGTGTTATATGTTTGCTGTGTTACCCGGTATATATATATATATATATATATATATATATATATATATATATATATATATATATATATATATATATATATATATATATATATGGCGGCCTGTGGCTCCGTGGCGTAGTACTTGCTTGCGTCGCAGAAGGTCCCAGGTGCCAATCCCGGCCAAGTACATAGGTAGTAGTTGTTTGCAGAAATGCAATAACGTCCGTAGCAGTACTAAGTACCGCGTTGTCTAAAAGGTGCTGTGAAATACAAAAATGCATGACTTGGTACTTGAACAACGTTGACGGGTACTACGACGTCATAATCTAGGCGGGGAGGTGAACGATAAAAATAAATGTATCTATATCTATCTATCTATATATATATATATATATATATATATATATATATATATATATATATATATACATATATATATATATATATATATATATATATATATATATATATATATACATATATATATATATATATATATATATATATATATATATATATATATATATATATATATATATATATATATATATATATATATATATATATATATATATATATATATATATATGTATATATATATGTATATATATATATATATGTATATATATATATATATATATATATATATATATATATATATATATATATATATGTATATATGTATATATATATATATATATATATATATATATATATATATATATATATGTATATATGTATATATATATATATATATATATATATATATATATATATATATATATATATATATATATATATATATATAATATATATACAGTCCCTGGCCAAATTATTAGACGCACTGTATTTTTTTTAGTAATTTTATGTTTCTTAAGAGTTTTTTATGCAATAATGGTATATTTAAAGTACAATATTATTGATTTTTATTTAAAAGAATTGTTGTAGACTACATATTTGTATTTTATTTTTAACATATGGCAACACTGTGTTGACAAAGTGATACATGAACGTAAATAAGTACAAACCTGTATCAGTCGCGATCGGAATCGAGTCAGGTACGGACGTGTTTCTGTGGCTTTATGGACTGTGATTGTTTGTTTAACAGTTTTATACTACTCAGTTATTAGTTTATTTTGTATGCAGTGTTTTAAAAAAGTAATTGGACTATTTTCATTATGGGTAGAAAAGGCGATCTTTCACCACGTAAAAAGCTGAAGTGAAGGCCCTTGTGATTGCGAAAACATTTACAAACCGAGAAATATCACGAAGATTGGAGGTTTCTGAAGCTAGTGTACGACGCATAAAAAAGAAAATTGAGTCAGGGAAGGAATTAAGCCCGAAAAGAAAGAAAAGATGCGGTAGAAAACCAATTTTCACTCCACGGTCAGAGGGATGTTTGAAGAAAATTTGTGTAGAAAACAGATTTGCTACCACAAAGGTAATAAAATCACAACTCCAGGATGCTAGCGTAAATGCTTCTGAGCGCACTGTTCGAAGAAAATTGAAAGAATTAGATTTTTAAGGCCTGTCGCCCCGCCAGGAAGCCCAAGTTAACAGCTGCAATGAAAGCAAAGCGCCTGAAGTGGGCCAAACAATGGCAAGACAAAGATGTGGACTTCTGGAGATCGGTAAGATACAGCAATTTAATCAATAATTGATACATTATTATCATTTTCAGTTAAATAAAGCAAATAAACATGGAAGTTTATATATTTTTCCTATTTTTGACAGGTCTGCTTCAGTGACGAAAGCACATTTGAAATTTTGCAGAATAAAGCTCAGTATGTGCGTCGTCGTCATGGAGAAAAGTTTCATCCTGATTGTGTCGTCCCGACGGTTAAACATCCCACCAAAGTGATGATTTGGTCAGTCATCGGCGGCAAGGGCACTGGACGTCTGTACGTCGTCAAAGGAATAATGAGGCAAGATCAGTACAAAGAAGTATTACAAAATCGGTTGATTCCGCAGCTCAGAGAATGGTTTCCAAATGGGGAACCATTCACTTTCATGCAAGATGGAGCTCCCTGCCACACTGCTCGGTCTGCTAAAGCTTTTTTGGCAGAAAAAAATATCCCTCTGTTGGATTGGCCGGGTAATAGCCCATTGAAAATGTGTGGGAGCTGATAAAAAGAGAAGTGGCTAAAGATGTGATTACCAACAAAACCCAGCTCCTAGAAAAGATTATTCATGTGTGGAATCATCATCCTCAAATGCAGGAGACAGTACAATCTTGCATTGATAGCATGCCGCGCAGAATTAAAGCTTTGATAGCGGCTAAAGGTGGCTCAACTAAATATTGACTTTTACTAACATTAATTTCACTTTTCTTTAAAACTTAATAAACTTATGCTTTTCTAAATTAATGCTGTTTTATTTATGTCAAATAAATAGGTAATTGATTGGATAATATAAAAATAAAAAAAAATCAATTTAAAATAATAAAACGGTACAATATCACTCGGTAATTAATATTTTTACATGAAATCTTGCAGTGCATCTAATAATTTGGCCAGGGACTGTATATATATATATATATATATATATATATATATATATATATATATATATATATATATGTATATATATGTATATATATATATATATATATATATATATATATATATATATATATATATATACATATATTCATATATACATATATATATATATATATATATATATATATATATATATATATATATATATATATATACATATATATATATATATATATATATATATATATATATATATATATATATATATATATATATATATATATACATACATACATATTTATATATATATATATATATATATATATATATATATATATATATATATATACATATACATATATATATACATATATATATATATATATATATATATATATATATATATATATATATATATATATATATATATATATATATATATATATATATATATATATAGATATATATATATATATATATATATATATATATATATATATATTTATAAAACTTACCTCAGGATAGGTTCCATCTGGGAGAATTTCTATATTAGGAATGGGACCCAAGTATTCTCTCAAATTATTTAGTATAGACCTTAGATGTGTGTTTCCACGCAGTAACGGTTTTTCAATGTGTTCTAAAAATTTTAATAGTAGTCCTTAAGTATATCAAGAGAATTTGAGAATCCATTTGATTTACGAGCTAATTTAATTATAAGTAGTATGATCCGATAAAATTTTATTATGGCTGGTAATAAATTTAGGCGGGTGAAAATAAGTCAATTTTAATGATTTTTTTTATGAGGACGTTTTATATAACATTAAGGGAATTTAAGTTATGATTTGTTACTTAAGACTAAAATTTTAACCGAGAAAACGAAAAACGGGGGAAACCTGCTACAATTGGTAAATACGGTAGAACAATATACACTCCTGGACAAAATTAACGCAACAATCTGAAAATTAATTTATCTTTTTCTTATGTCAGTTTTAAAGTTTATCGAGTATTTGAATAGTAGGCTATGCATATTTTGTTTCGTTGTTCATGACCGAAATCAAAACAATTCGTTTAGATTTACAGTTTCAAAGAATTTTTGAGAAGATAAACAATTTTCTGTAATAATGCGATATAGATTTTCTTTAAAAGTAAGCTTATAAATTGTTCCCTTTTTCAAAGTACTATGTTTTTGTGGTAGACTGTTTTATTTTTGACCCCAAAGGATTAGAAAAATGAATCGAACAAGGAATTTAACTGAACACGAGGTAGTGCGAGCCTCAGTTTTATTGGACGAGGGATATCGTCAGAGTTACGTTGCCAATTTGTTAGGCAAACATCGTTCCACAATAAGTCGTATGGTAAGACGCTTGAATGAAGTAGGAACTTATTCTAGAAGGCTAGGGCAAGGGCGAAAACGATACACTAGCGACCTAGATGAACGTTTTATAAGACAATATGCTTTAAGAAACAGGACTGTAACTAGTTCTATAATAAGAAACGAACTCGAAGCTCTTCGCAATGTCACAATTTCTTCTAAAACAGTTAGAAGACGATTAAATGAAGCTGGATTAAACAGTAGGAGACCAGCCATTGCGCCCTTGCTTACTAGAGACAACAGAGTTGCCAGGTTACGTTTTGCTCGAAATCACGAAAACTGGTCTGTAGATGATTGGAAACAAGTTTTCTTCACAGATGAAACTAGGGTTAGTCTAAAACATCCAGATGGTCGTGAACGAGTATGGCGAAGACCAGAAGAGAGGTTTGCTCTTTGCAATATCTCTGCAAGGATTCCATTCGGCGGTGGCTCTGTTATGTTCTGGGGTGGCATCTGCTTTGATGCTCGCACAGAGTTAGTTCCTGTCCGTATGAGATCCATGAATGCCGACTATTATCTTGAGAATATTGTAATAGAACATGTGATGCCTTTCGGTCATTTTGTGGAGCCCAATTTCCTGTTTATGCAAGACAACGCTCGACCTCACGTGGCTAGGGAGGTATTCGATTATCTTAATCAAGTTGATAAAGGCCCGGATCTGAATTCGATAGAACACGTATGGGATCACCTTAAGAAAAATGTGAAACGTCATATACCTGCACCTAGAAACCTGAGGGAACTTGAAAATGCAGTTATCACAGAATGGGAGCAAATTCCTCAAGATTTTATCCAAAATTTAATTAGAAGCATGCCTAGGCGCATAAACGCTGTCATCCGAAGTAGAGGAGGCAACACACGCTACTAGTGTCCCAGTTACACCATTAATTTTGCTACTAGTGTCCCAGTTTATTTTTTTCATTATTACATAATTTCAACGATTTTGTTATTAGGTCTTAAGAATAATTTTAATTCGAATCTTATAGAGAAATTTGGTAGCTAATTCAGTTTTGAAGTATCAGAATAAGTTTTTTCTAACTTTTAGTGTAACCAATGTTCATAAAAAATTATTAAAATTAATTCATTATAAAGATTTGTATGATTTAATATATTGTTGCGTTAATTTTGTCCAGGAGTGTACATATCTTGGCTAGCCGTTACATGACTCCGGCACTTGAGAAGTGGAAATTCGCAGACGTATTCAATTGGGATGATCAGCTATGACCCGACTGGTCAAATTGTGGAGAGATAGAAATTTAACAAGAACTACAAGATTCAACTTGTTAGAACATTTTTCTGTTTTCTCTTATGATTTAGAGACTTGTACTGCTGACCGACGCCGCCGTATAGATGCTTTTGAGATGTGGTGTTGGCGCCGTATGCTTAGAATACTTTGGACTGCGAAATGAACAAATAACTCTATCTTAAATGAAATCAAACCGCAGCACCTCCTTTCTGATATACGTCGGTATATTAAAATTTTTTGGTCATATTAATCGAAGCAACAATTTGGAAAAATTGATAGTTTAAGGAAAATCATCTGGAAAGTGTAGACGCGGACGTTCACCATCTTGATGGACCGATGCAATCTGTAAGCTGACAGACATGAGATTGCAAACTGCAGCCCAAGAAACCAATAATCAGTAAGGACGAAGTCGTATTGTGCACAAAATCATCCACAATATGAACGAAAATGTCTCAAAACCACTACATGTATGGCAGAGTTAAGCGAGTTTAAAATTAAAAATTGTGGAAATAGCATGCTTTAAAAAACATAATTTTTCATAAATTTCTTGAGTTATTTTGCCATAAAAAATACTTTTCTTAAAAGATTCTTAAAAAATATTTAGGTTCAAGTCTAAGATAATACTGTTATTTAGATATAACAAAATTTCAACGAAATAGGTCAAATGTTTTTTGAGTTATTGATTACGCCAATTTCTAAAATATAGTTTTGAGAAACATGCATTTTTCGAGAATATTTCATCGATTGTAATGTACTATAAATAACAGTATAACAGTACTTCAACATAAATATTTTTAAAAAACATTACAAAAAAGTATTTTTATGGTCAAATAACTCAAAAATTTAATGAAAAATTCAATTTTTTTTAAAGCATGCCACTTCCGCAATATTAATTTTATTTTCCCTCTTACTGAGGTTCAGGTACATCTGATGAATGTTAAAAATAAATTTAAAAAAAAAACTCGTTTGTTTTAGATCAATACAGCAGAAGCTAGAGGTTACCCTATTGTACCACTCGCTGCACAACCTTGTCGAAAGATAGTGGCTTACCTCTGCCATGTTTTAATATTTAAAAAAATGTATCAATTTTAGTCTTAAGTAACAATAAATCATACCTAACATTACATTAATGTTACATAAAATGTACACATAAAAAAAAAATCATAAATATTGCCTTATTTTCACTTACCTAAATGTATTTTCTCATAAGATGCGATTGGTTTTTTCTTCCAATTCCAATTTTTACAATGGGATTACTGTATAATTTCTGAAGAATCATATATTTATAATAAAAATAAAGGCTAAAATTGTTTGAAAACATTTATTTGAAACGAAATTTATATGAAAAAAACATTTGTTTGACAAGAAAATTGTAAAAAAACACAGTTATTTAAAACGAAAAACGTGTTAGAAAAAGCGTCAGTATTTAGTGCACGTGACGATTAGTTTTAGAAGAAAGTTTTAAATTAAAAACTCTCTTAAATTTAATCTGGTTATGTCACGAACTAACATTGGCTATATTTTGTTGCCAATCAAATTAAAAAGAAATGATAATAAGAAAAATATAAACAATTTATAATATAGCAAAAAAATATAATACAGAAAAATTCCATATTTGTTGAAAAAAGTATATTATGAGCCTCGTACGTAACTTTTGTATTAAACAGTTTGTTTTTTTTTTAAGAAATTCTGAATTCTCTAGCATTCATTTCTAAGTAAGATTATTTTGACAGGAACTTTTACAGTATCAAATACCTAACCAAATATATATTCTATAACAACGATTATCATTGACACCATTCACAATAGTTTCATGTCTGTATGCTATCTCAAAATAGAAGACATTACAAAGAGTTGTTTTTGTACCTATAAGCTTTATAAATAGCTACCATAACGCATTTCTTTATTAATATGCTTAATAGATCTAGTGTAGTTACCGATACGACTGCGTTGTTACTCACCATCATAAAATGAGAGAAAATTTCTAAGTCCATGTCTAATAAGAAGCTCAAATGCGTGATATAATGTTACACATATATTTAAACACCTCATAATTTCAGAGTAGTTTGATGAGCTAAAATAGTTTAAAAAATATTAAAAACACACACACGCACACACACACACACATATATATATATATATATATATATATATATATATATATATATATATATATATACAGTCGACACTGTTTATAGTGAAATTCTATATAGTGAAAAACTTTCTATAATGAAATTTCGGTCAACATTTTGGTCTTTCACTATATAGTGTCGACTGTATATATATATATTTATATATATATATATATATATATATATATATATATATATATATATATATATATATATATATATATATATATATATATATATATATAGGGGAGGGTAGTCTTGATCGACCAGCTAAACAAAATTTTCAGTTCTTGGGGTAAGCGATCAAGGAAATAGGGTTAAAGAGTTTTAAACACCTTTTTAGTTACGCCAAACTTTCGAAAATACTTTATTTTCTTCTTCCGGGCTACAAATATAGTAGATTATCAGTTTCTAAGGTTTACAAAAGAAAAACAACCTAAATTATTAACATCAACAATTACTTAGTGCTAGGTGGTGCTTTTTAGGACAGTTTCTTTCAAAAAAATCGACATTGTTGTTAGTATTTAGTAGGAAAACATGATAATTTTTTGACAGAAGATAATTTTAAAAAATATAAAAATAGTTTATTCCATTTCGTTATGCAGGCTACGAACAACTGTGTGCTTCTAATGGGGGTCACACACGTATCGGCAAGCCTGTCATTTATGCCTGAACAGTCTACTAAAAAGCGGCAGCCTCTTGGACTGAAAACTCCATACACCTGCAGTTGAAACCAGGCCGGCAAGCAGTCGACTCAAAATATTCCCCAGTGGTGAAGATGCGCGCGCTGACTACAAAACAAGAGGACACATGGAAACTGACTGACGGCCAGCTTGTACCCTTTGGCCTCACTCCACTCACGAACCGGCTTACCTGAGCTCTCCTCAGGTCGGTCGGTAGGACGAACGTATTTTCGTTCGTTCTCCGGCTACCGGTTAACTCGTTTCTGAGAGGCAAACTGCCCACTCACGTTCCGGCCGCCGGCTTTCGATGAGCTGTTGTTCAAGGTCAGCGTGTTTTTTACCTTCTAGTAAGGTAGTGATTGATTTATTTTAGGAAAAACCAAGAAGTTGACGTTTTGTTCAATTTTTCTAAAGTTTGTAAAAATTGACATTAGGTTATTTTTATTAAGATATGTCTGATACATTTTGTGAGTTATCATTTTGCCAGTTGACCTGCAATAGATTAGAGAAAATTCAGCTTAAATCCTCAATGTCAGTTTTTTTATTAATAGTATTAGGTTCCAGGTGAATTTCCACAATTTCCTTAAAGATTCCTTTGTTGAAACTGCTTTCCCTACTTATGATTTTGATTTCACTAAAATCAAATTCATGTGAAAATTGACTACCATGCGAAGCAAGTGCACATAAGTTTTTGTTATGCCTGCCATAGTTTATGTGAGAATGTTTCTGTCTTTTAGGACCCTATATATACTTTTCCACACTAAGTGCAAGGGATGCTGTATACTACTTCCGAGATTTTCATAGTTTCATCCTTATCTTTTAAATTGGTAAAAATATTATTAATTGTTTTTGAATGTTTGAAAGCAATTTTTAAATTAAGTAGAATTTTAAAAATTTAGTGACTTTAGTGGAAATTTCTATGATATAAGGGAATTTCGAAAGATTAGCGTAGCTAAAAATGTGTTTAAAAACTTTTTAGCCCTATTTTTATGACCGCTTACCTCAACAATTTCAAGTTTGCTATATATATATATATATATATATATATATATATATATATATATGTATATATATATATATATATATATATATATATATATATATGTATATATATGTATATATGTATATATATATATATATATATATATATATATATATATATATATATATATACATATATATACATATATATATATATATATATATATATATATATATATATATATATATATATATATATATATATATACACACACATATATATACATATATATTTATATATATATATATATATATATATATATATATATATATATATATATATATATATATATATATATATATACACACACACATATATATACATATATATTTATATATATATATATATATATATATATATATATATATATATATATATATATATATATATATATATATATATATACATATACATATACACACTCGAATCTAGGTTGAGGTTACTTAAGGCCCAAGAGTATCACGTCTTATAAACAAATCCTATTTAGAGCACACAGGGTGGTTCAGAAACAACTTGGTGTTGGTTCGTTATAAAAAGTGACTAAAGTTCCGTTTTTTAAATGAAACACCTTATTGATTATTTTGTTTCAAAAAGCTGCTGGAATTTGCTATTTTTTATATATAATGTTCCTATACCTAACTTGAATATTTTTTAAATGATTATCATTTATTTAATACATGTATCAAATACTGTTTTAAAATGGCTACGGTTTCGAGATGTGCAAACCTATTTTTCGATATTTTTTACAAACGGAAATAAATAAATAGATGGCATACCTGGTACCTCTATTCCTATTTTGGAACTCTTTCATAATCATAAATATTTTTTCCTTTTGTTAACGAGCCACAGTTTCCTTGAACGACACTAAATTTTATAAGCGTCTTGACGTATTGTTCTAAAATCTGAAAATACTTATTTATATTGTGATCTTATTGATATTATTTGGAAAATTATTACTGGACTTACCTTTAAGTATTCATCTTTAATTTCTTCCAGTTTTTTATTAAGTGGTACGACGACTGTTTCTAAAGACCTTTGAAATACGTAAGGAGCAACATCTAAACTTTCTTCCGTTCTAAATTCGACATGAGAAATAAGTAAATTTCGAATGACCTTGAAAAGAAGTATGAAATATTACATTTTTGTCCTACAATATAAAAATTGTATTTTTTAGAATACCTTGTACACATATATAGTCACTTTTAAGAGAATATAATTCAGTGTCGCAGGACAATCACTTCAATTTGACACGGTCTAATCGAAGAACCATGATTTTTCATCATGTTAATATTGAACTACGTTTTTTGTTTAACGAGTTGAGTAAAATATGAACAACATCGCTTTTATGGCATAGTTTGATTTTTTGTAGATATATGATATGATGTATCAAATCTTATGCTTTTGAATTTGCATGGAAAGTCTAGTTATTACTATGTCCCCTCTGAAAATCTTTTGAGGAGCTTTCAAGTTTTCTAATATATTTGTTAATATGTCAATAGGTGGTTTTTACTTCCTCTACTAAAGGGAAGTACTGTTTTAGTTAAAAAATCACCCCTCGAGATTCTTGCGTGCCTCGAGTTTTGAGGGGTGTTTAAATATTGTTAGTTTCAATTATGGGAACTTTGTCCTTATTTTTGCTCGATAATGTACAGATATTAGACAAAAATAAATTTTTCTTTAGTATAAGAAAGTCAAATTCAGGATTTATTTGGAGACTCTGTATTTGCTACAGAAGTACTGGGTAAATCACTTTCTCGATTTTATTTTGGTTAATTAAAGAGAAGTTTCTCCACTGTACCCTGTTCGAGATCGAAGAAAGAACTGATATCAGGCAAGTATAGTACCTAATTGGCCGTGAAAGTTGGGTATAAGGGGTTATTACTAGGTTTTAAAACGAATTTAAGATATTTTATTATAGGTATCGTAACGATTATTAGGAAATCGGGTCATTACCGCGACTAATAACAGATAGGCTAACATTTTCAAATTTATAATTTATCAGTTTTATGCATCATGTATATTAAGTTGTTTCCACTTATATAGAGTAAATAAAAAAATTATTCACAATCCTAAATTTTACGTAATGTGCCAACTTGTTATTAAGAAATCATCTCTATAAATATACCATTACAGTGATGAGGCGCACTTGTGCACGTTCGACCCGCATACTAAAGAACATCCACTAGAATTTGCCAGCTTGAAATTCTCCGCTTGGATTAGAGCCCATTTCGTTTAGACAGGTAGTGTTGAAAGTTCACTCGTCGCCCTTTGGGTAATGATTTACGTTTAATCTTTTTATGTTGGGGATAAATAACCAGTTTTTTTTTTATTTTCAGTAAAATAGGTAGGACTAGCAACATGGAAAGAACTTTTCATTCCTTAGTTTTTATCAGTAATATATATTGTACAATATTAAAAGACCACAAATATTGTAAGTTGATCAACAGCACTGAATCTGTTATGGAACATATTATTATTTTGAATAAAAATTAGAAAGGCTTGCGAGCATGTGATGTCGGGCTAGACATCGATATTGCTGAAACGTATAAACTGTTTTATATGTTATATATCATCTTTATAAATGCGGATACAGGATTGAAAATAAAAAAAAAAACTGCATTTAAATTATGATTATTTTCAGAAATAAGAGTTTTAAATTATTCGACAACTGAGTGGCATTACATTAATTTATTTAAACGAGACCCGTTTTTGAAGTAAAGCCCATTTGCCCCCTATATACTCTACTAGCCGTGCCCGCGGTTCCGCTCGCTTGATTCACTATTATCAACACTGCGTATTTCTTATATTACCTAACGTAATAAAATATATCCTATAACCTGGCTAGAGAACATACGTATTTTATGAAAAAATGCGTAAATCGGATAAATGGTTCTTGAGTGCTAAGCGCACTAACGGACAGACAGACAGGCAGACAGAGAGATGTTGTTTTATATATATTATAAATTTTTTTTGATAAATATTAAGTTAAGAATTAAAAAAAAACAGGTAAATCGGATAAGTGGTTCTCGAATGATAAGCACACTAACGGACATACAGAGAGACGTTGCGTTTTATATATATTATGTAGATTATTATTATATAACCTGGCCAGAGAATATGTATGAATTAAAAAAAAAAAACACGTAAATCGGATAAGGGGTTGTCGAGTGATAAGCGCACTAAGGGACAGACAGACAGAGAGGTGTTTCATTCTATATATATATATATATATATATATATATATATATATATATATTTTGCATTCTTTGTTACATGATATTGTTTCATATTTAACGGTTTAGGCAGCGTATTGCACGAGAGTGCGCTAGCGACAAACTTTTTTCCGACTTGATTCACTATTATCGTTACTGCTTATTTTTTATATTACCAAACGTAATAAAATATATCCTATAACCTGATCAGAGAACATATGTATAAATCTAAAAAAACACGGATAAGTGGTTCTCGAGTGATAAGCGCACTAACGGACGAACAGACAGACAGAGAGACGTTGCATTTTATATATTAAAGATTATTATTATTTTTATTTAGCCTGGAAAGAGAAGTATGAATTAAAAAAAAAACATAAATCGGATAAGTGGTTTTTAAGTCATAAGCGCATTAACGGGCAGACACAGATAGAAAGATGTTGCATTTTATACATATTATATTCTTTGCTACATGATACTGTTCCATATTTAATGATTTAGACAGTGTATTGCAAAAGAATGCGCTAGTGGCATTTTTTTTCGGACTTGATTCACTATTATCGTCACTGCTTATTCCTTATGTTACCTAACGCAATAAAATATAACCTATAACCTGGGCAGAGAACATATGTATGTTTAAAAAAAAGCACTTAAATCGGATAAGTGGTTTTCGAGTAATAAGCGCACTAACGGACAGACATACAAACAGACAGAAAGACGTTGCATTATATATATATATATATATATATATATATATATATATATGTTATAGAGAGTATAGATGTATAGATTATAGATTATTATTATAATTATATAACCTTGAAAGAGAACATATGTATGAACAAAAAAAACACGTAAATCGGATAAGTGCTTCTCGAGTGATAAGCACACTAACGGACAGACAGTCAGAGAGACGTTGCATTTTATATATATTATAGAAGATTATAGATAACCTGGCCAGAGAAGGAGGACCCAGTATAGCGGGGTATAATGCTTTACCCTTGCCCAGGGATACGGGTGAAGACCACACCGGCGATAAAGGCACAGAAGGGTATTTTCAACGTGGCGGACTCGGCGTAAGTGGCAATCCAGCTTTTAGGAGATAAGTAAAAGCAAGGGCACCATTTTGTCCTTAAGGCGGATGAACTAAAGTTAGTCAACGGCATACGATGAGGAAAGCAATGGAAAACTACCTCATTATTTTTCCACGAGAATCTTATGGAATGGACGATATATAATTGGATTTGGAGCCAGGCGACCCGACTAGCGATCGGCGCCGTGAGGTTTCCGGGCCTCATGGTGTGAAATGTGCTACCGCCCATATGTCCGTAGGAGACCACGCGGTATATGGAAAAAAGGTGACTGGAATATCTAAAGATCCATACTTTAAACTTAGAACGAAACATCGAATAGCCACATGGAATGTGAGAGGGTTACTGGAACCGGGTGGAAAAAGAAATGGAAGAACACAATGTAGATATCTTGGGACTGAGTGAAACACACTGGAAAGGTGAAGATGGAGGTCATTTCACCACGTCAAATGGTAACACAGTATAATTTGTTGGCAGAAAGAACAAAATTATAGTGGTGTTGCTTTTATTGTACCTTCGAGACTTGATAACTTAGTTTTGTCTTACTCAAGTGCTACAGAGAGAATAATCACCATAAAACTTGACACTAAACCGGTTAGACTCAATATAATTCAAGTGCATGCCCCTACAGCAGTAGCAGATGATAATGTGATAGATGAATTTTATCTAAAACTGCAAGAAACAATGCGAAAAATCCCATCAAGAGAAATTACCTTGCTTGTAGGAGATCTAAATGCGAAAATTGGGGAAACAAGGAATGATGACCATCTAAGACATATTATTGGGCTGTATGGAATGGGGAAGAGAAATGTTAGAGGTGAAAAATTGATCAACTTTTGTATACAAAATAAACTGGCTATCACCAATACCCTGTTCAAACATCATATCCGCCGTCTTTATACTTGGAAATCTCCAGGAGATCGATACAGAAATCAAATAGATTATATAATGATAAGCCAAAGGTGGAAATCATCTATACTGGACACGAGAACTTACCCAGGAGCAGACTGTAATTCCGACCATCAACTTCTAGTTACAGTTCTTCGTATTAAACTCAAAGCTTCTCAAAAAAATATAAAGGTGCAACGAATGAAGATATATCCTCCAGAAAAACAACAATTTACGGAACTAGTAAATAAAAATATCCGAAATATCCAATATAATGAAGATCCTGGAAATAATGAAGAGATGTGGAACAAAGTGAAAACATCGATAAAAGATGCCCACGAAGAAATAGCATCCCGAAGAGTAAGAAAATGTATTAAAAAATCTTGGATGTCTGCAGAAACATGGCAACTTATAGAGCATAGGAAAAACGTAAAGAAAACTGGATTAAACGATGATCAGCAGATAAAAGAGTACCAAGATTTAAACCGACTTATACAGAAGAACTGCAGACAAGATAAGAATACATATCTCAATAACCAATGTAAAGAAGTACAAGCATATGCAGAGAAAAATCAAGTTAAAGATCTCTTTAAAAAAATTAAAGAGATAGATAAGGATTTCAAACCTAAAACTTGGGCAATCGAGGATAAAAATGGAACACTGCTTACAGAGAAAGAAAGAATAATAGACAGATGGAGAGAATATTGTGAAGATCTTTATTATGATGCACAAGAACAAGACATACACCAACAGATCAATACCACGCAGCAAGAACCTGAAATAATGAGGAGTGAAGTAGAGGATGCTGTTAAGAAACTGAAAAGCAATAAGGCACCTGGCTACGATGACATCACGGGAGATATTCTTAAGGAACTAGATCATGACACAGTGGGGATGATCTATAAAATATGTAATAACATCTGGAAAACTGGAATATGGCCGAAAGATTGGACGACCTCTATAATAATACCACTACATAAGAAAGGCTTTACCCGTAAATGTAATAATTATCGTACATTATCTCTATTATCACATCCAAGTAAGGTAATGCTACATATCATAAATAATCGTTTAAGATATTATGTTGACCAACAAATCTCTAGAGAACAAGCGGGATTCGTTAAAGGACGAGGCACAAGAAATCAGATTGTTAACATAAGACAATTGATAGAGAAATGTAGAGAGTATAATGTGTCTATGGTAATGTGCTTCATAGACTGTAATAAGGCTTTTGATTTTGTCAACTGGAAAAAGCTTTGGGAGGTACTAGAGCAAATGGGTGTTCCTTATCATCTGATTAAACTGATTAAAAACCTCTACTTGGACAGCACTGCAGTGGTGAGAATAGACAATACAATATCCGATCAGTTTCATCCTCGCCGAGGTGTAAGACAGGGCTGTGTTCTGTCTCCTACATTATTTAATGTTTATGGTGAATTTATAATGAGAAATGCGTTGAATGAATGGGATGGTGGAATCCTAATAGGAGGTGAGCGAATAAACAACTTGCGTTACGCTGATGATACCACCATATTTGCAGCGACTGAGGAAGAGATGGCTACACTTTTAAATCGGACAGAGCAAGAAAGTGAGAAACTAGGTCTGACCATAAATAGGGACAAAACGAAGCTGATGATAGTCGATAAGTCTGACCAAATAGTAAGATCCGACTTACTCAATGGCATTGAGAGAGTAACAACCTTTGTATATCTAGGATCATCCGTAAGTAGTATGGGAGGATGCGAGAATGAAATAAAAAGAAGAATATCCCTAGCAAGAAATGCTATGACGAGACTTACTAAGATATGGAAAAGTCCGTAAAGGAACGAAATTAAATCTCGTACAGACCTTAGTATTTCCAATATTTTCATATGGTGTAGAATCCTGGACACTTAGAGTAAAGGAACGTAAATCTATTGATTCCTTTGAAATGTGGTGCTATAGGAGGATGTTGAGAATATCCTGGACCGCCAGAAGAACTAATCAATCTATACTGAATGAACTAAATGTAACTGTAAGGTTATCATCACTATGCATGAAAAGAATTCTTCAGTATTTTGGACATGTAGCTAGAAGGCCAGGCAATAATGTAGACCGGTTAATAATAATGGGAGAGGTCCAGGGTAAAAGGAGTAGAGGCCGTTCGCCAACAAGATGGTCAGATCAAATAAAACAAGTTATGGATCAACCACTCCATGTATCGTTGCACTTGGCAGAAGATCGAGAGAAAAGGAGAGAAATAGTGAACAGAACAGTGAAGTCATTCCAGAGAGATCACGACCCTCAAGACTGAGGAAACGAATAGAGAGAGAGAGAGGCCAGAGAACAAATGTATGAATTAAAAAAAAATATATATGTAAATCGGATAAGTGGTTTTCAAGTCGCGCACTAATGGACAGACAGACAGAGAGAGGTTGCATTTTATATGCTATGCTACATTATATTGTTCCATATTTAATGGTTTAGGTAATGTATTAAAAAAAAAAAACGCGCTAGCGGCAAACTTTTTTCCGACTAGGTTCACTATTATCGTTACTGCTTATTCCCTATGTTACCTAACGTAATAAAATATATCCTATAACCTGGCCGAGAAGTGGTTCTCGAGTGATAAGCGCACTAACGGACATACAGACAGACAAACAGAGAAGTTGCATTTTATATAAATAGATGTAAACAGATGATATTTGCGGTGCTCAGAGACACCAATTCCACTGTTAGTTAGTTATTTAGTAATTTTGTTGCACTATTTATCCTTTTTTGAGTGCTATAATTGGCGATCATGCCCAATGTGAAGTATGAGCAGTAACCTACCTCTTTCTGACTTAAAATTTAAAAAACAAAAATGAAAAAAACCTGCTTTTTGAATTCTTCGACTCCAAAGCCCCAAAAAGACTTGCTATGCTCTATATAGGAAACTCCTCTAATCTCCTCCCCTACCCCTTTCGCCCCTTTTATGTTTTGCTATAATTCTATAGACAAAATATTTGTTTATTATCTCGACAAAAAACCAGGAAAAATTACCATATTATTAATAAAACCATACAAAAATTTACCGTTCCCCACCCCTTTCGCCTTAAGCAAAATCGTTCAAAAACGATACGCTTCATCCCCTTATTAGGTATTATTATGTATGTATATATGTAGTTTGAAATTGATATCTCATTTCGTTCGAGAGTTATTGTGCCAACAGTCCGACGGAAATAAGTCACTGTTTTTCGTTATCTAGGAACCCTAAAACGTGAAGAACAGTAAAAATCTCGGAATATGATTTTTTCACGAATACAGTACTTTCTTTTAACAAGGAAACTAAAAACTAGTTAAGTTATCACCGAGTACTTGTGTTAAGGAGTTTTTACTAATTTTATCATGACGTGCGAAAAGGTGATATATTATAAAAATAATTGCTCTTACTCTATTATGGGGTTACATACACCTCGAATTTTCAAAAATTCGATTTTTTTTTACTGACTTTTAGCCCCTATACTTCTAAGAACTATTAAAAAGAAAGAATTTTAAAAAATCCCATTCCATTAAAAAGTTATAGCATTACATGTGACCTGGCGTCTGATTGGGACCGCTACCTGTCTACAGACACTGTCTGCAATATTACTCAGTCAACTTTTAATATTTTTTAACTTTGTTTTAAATCCTAATATTTACTTTTTTTTTTTAAATTTAAATTTTTCTAATAGACCATTTTGAAACACAGAAAATTTTTTATTTTTGAAAAAAAAAAACCTTCGACAATTTTTAACTACTACATTATTTTTACAAGATTAATGTTCATTTTTGCAGATTGGAATATTTTTTGTGAAGTTACCCTGCAGACAAGGAGGCGCCATTTAACCCGATAAAAAATAACATTTAAAATATATTTAAAAAAAAATTCTTATAATTTAAAGTACAATCAAAATATATAATCGCCATTCTTTTGTATTATTCGCTTAATAACCTTTAATTTTTTTTTGTATATATATATATATATATATATATATATATATATATATATATATATATATATATATCTTTTTTTTTTGTAGCGCCCAGGTGTAAGTAACCTCTTAATTTCACTTTTAGGTACGTTGCCGAAAAAGATGTTAAAAAAATAAAGTAGAAATAATTTAGGTAGTATCTGATAATAGGAAGGTTAAGTCCAAGTAGTTAGTAGATTTTTTAATGTTCCGGTAGACGTCGTCTTTATATTCTTACCTACTTAATCCTTATGTCTTTCTATTCCTTGAGGAGTGTAAGGTCCGTGGAGTTGAGTTATTCTATATCTGTCTTTTCCATATTTCCTTCTATATCCTTCCATCCTGTTTAAATTGCCGATTGCCTATTTTGTTTCTTCTGTATTAATTTCTTCTGTTTATATGAGTTCTGTATCTTTTCCGGTACTATGTCTCTATGTTGATTTTTGTATGCTTTTCCTTCTAATTTTTTGCATCCTTGCTGTTTCAGTGATTCCTACATAGTGCATTTGTTGTTCTTTTGTCAGTTCATCCTCTTTTCCGTTTATCCCCCTATTATTCCGTGTTTTCAATCTAAAAACTCGATAATTATTTCCCATTTCTTTCTTCCTATCTATTTCTTTGATTATCTTCTTATTTGTATTCATTTTACTAGTCCTCTCTTCCGTATCCTTTATCTTTGCCAGGGTCGTCGTCAATCTACCTATCTCTCTCCTTTTTCTCTGTTTTTTAACTTGATGGTCGTAGTATTCTTTGTTTGTTCTTTCAGTTTTTTTTCCTCAATGTCCCATTTATATTCTCTTCCTTCGATTATGATTTTTTGATATCTTATTTTCACCCTTTTTCCATTCTTTCTATCGTTCTCTGCTATAGGCTGCAATTTCTTTTGAATTTCCCGTTCATCTTTTGTTAAATCGTTGTTTATATAAACATTCTCTCTTAGGTTTCTGAGTTTGTTTTTATTTTTCATTACAGCTTCCTTATCTCCCGTGTTTCCAAGTTCTAACTTGTATATAGTCGTTCCTATTTTTATCACATCTTTAATCTGTACTTTCGTGTCCATACTCCTCTCCATAAAATGTTCTACACCCATTTTCAGATCTGGTTGGCTATTCGCTTTAAATCTCATTCCCGATATTACAATATTATTCCTTACGTTGTCTTTTTTCAGTCTACTCATTTTCAAATCCATACTTTTCATGTTTTCTCTAATTATCTTATTTTCTTATTTCAATACTTCATTCTCCTTTCTTAGTTCCTTCGACTCTTGCTGGTATCTTTTCTGATTTTGTTTTATATCCTTTATATCTGACATTAGCTCTCTGATCATTTCTATCAAATGGTCTATCTTATCTACTCTTTCGTTTTTCTCTTTCTGTGGTGTTCTTATCAGCTTTTCACTCTTCTTAAATAATCCCATTGGCTCTTCTTTTTCTTCGACTCTTCCTCTTTTCGAGTCTCCTGAGGTATAATCATCGCTAACCATTGTTCTTTCTGTTATAAAAACTTTAAGTGTTTTCCTCGTATTTTTTAAAGACGGGAGAAAAAGAAAAAAATGGTTATTTATATTTCTTATCACCGCAAACAGTAAAGTGATCAAGGTCGTCGCTTCTCGTTTCGTTAGCTTCATACAATTTCACAAAATTATCTCATAAATCTACAAATTTTTTACTTATTATTTTAATCTAACACTACACTCTGTTTTATTTCTAGTCCCTCTCATTTGCAATTGACAAAATAATTAAATGGATCAAAACACTACCGTAATAATGCTCGTCGAACGAGTTGACTATTGCCGGGCGTTCGATTCACACATACACATAGCGCGATCCGAAACTCAACTCCCCTTTATATTCTAAATAATAAAATAAACTCATGTATATAAAGAGTAATGTAAAAAAGATAATAAAGACTATTTACATATTTATATAATATTTGTTCTGAAAAATATTCTAAATTTCACAGAAACAAGCCTAGTAATAAAAATTTTCTAATTTTTCTGTCTGTCTCTGTCTAATTTTAAATTTATGGAAAAAAATTTGGTTACTGATATGAATTGAACACTGTAAATAAATCTTGATGGATTCGTTCCGTTATTTGGTGATAGAATATTATAAAATCTTTGATTGTGTTAGCCGATACTTGTTGGAAATTCATGATAAAATTATATAAAAACAACACTATGTTTTAATTTCCAATATATTTAAAGTCACTTGACACTTCTGAAGAAGCCATTGTATGGTGAAACAATTGTCAAGTGACTTTAAATATATTGGAAATTAAAACATAGTGTTGTTTTTATATAATTTGAATATTATAAATATTGAATATGAACAATTTACTTTAACTTATCATTTTATTATTAAACTTCTACGTGATTGTAGTTTCGTGGGTTTACCATATTCTCAAACGCAATATTTTCCAAACTAAGAAGTTTCCTTTTTTATATGGGTTCCATAGATACGTAATATATGGGTTTTTTTTCGGGCAATAAAACTTAAATTTTATAACATGCCAAACAGTGGGGAATTTTGAAATTATAGTTGTTCGTTAAGAAGTGTTACATTATTATTTTTTAATTTTCCTTACTAAAGGAAAGCATTGTATTTGTGAAAAACTACATATATTTGCTTTTCTTCACGTTTTAGGGTTCCTAGATCACGAAAAAAACAGTCACTCATTTCCGTCGGTCTGTTGATACGATAACTCTCGAACGAAATGAGATATCAATTTCAAACTTGGTACATGTATAATACCTACTAAAGGGATGAAGCTTATAGTTTTTGAGCGATATCGCTTAAGGCGAAAGGGGTGGGGATCGATAAATTTTGTATGGTTTTATTAGTAATATGATAATTCTTCCTAGCTTTTTGTTGAGATTGTAAACAAATATTATCCCTATATATTTATTGTAAAACAAAAAAGGGTGGGGGAGGATATTAAAAGGGTTGTTTCCCATATAGAGCGTTGTATGTCCTTTTTGAAATTTTTAGAGTCGAAGATAAAAAAATCAGGTTATTTTTGTTGTTTTTAAAATTTTAACCCAAAAAGAGGTGGGGGTCGTTAAATACATAGTTTTAGTAGTATTTTCAGAACTTTCTCAGCTTTTTTGGTTGCCGTAATTATAATATGCATATAATATTATTGATAATACAATATATAAGAGGTCAACGAGGTAATGTGGGGGGTTAGAAGGGCTGCTGCATATATACGGTGCTATATGTCCTTTTCAGGGTTTTTGGACTGTACGAATATGAAAACTAAGTTATTTTCTTTATTACTGCTAATAATAAGGTAAGGGGATGAAGGAGATAGGAGAATGTTGTGTATATATCTATTAGGAGTTTTTTCCAGGTTTTTTTGGAGGGGAGAATGTGCAAATGTTAGGCATAATATTTTTATAATAAAACATATAAGGTGCCAAAGGGATGCTGAAGGGAGCTAGAAGAGTGACTTTGTATTTGTCTTGTTAGAGCCCTTTTTCGGGGGGCTTTTCAGCCAAGAAATATATTTTTTTTCATTATTTTCATTGTTAACGTGAGAATATGGTTCAATCAGTGGGGGGTCATGGTATTTTGTCATTTTTCCTTAGTAAAATATTTACGGAGTTAAAGACATGCCGCCTAGGGCTAAAAGGGTGATTGCGTGTACGCCGTAATATACTTCTATTTTATTGTTCTTGTATTTTCACTATTTTCCACTTAAATAGAAATAGTAAATAGAAGGGATTGAGATGTGATTATAGAGTAACCTAAAAAAAATTGCCTCCAACTTTCTAGTAAATAATAATAGATATCATAAAAACAATAATGTAGCCACATATTACGAAAAAGGTTTATATTTATTTACACATTAAGCATACTTGACCATTTTTTTTATCTGTACTGTTCACATTTGAATATTATTCTTTCACGTAAAGCCGTAATTCGTTAACGGAATGTATATATTTTGTTCGTTGTGATTTTAAAAAAAGAGAATTGTAGTTTTTTAATTTCTAAATCGTTTTTTTGGATTATTTGAACAAGGTAAACCTTACGATATTGGGTATACACTGCATAACATATTACAATAGCCAATTTTTTTGTTGAGATAATACACAAATACGAGGCTGGTTTGAAAAGTCCGTGCAAAAATAAAAACTACTTATGTGTTTGGGGTAAACCTTTTTTATTTTTCGACATAGTCTCCTTTTAGGCTTATACACTTCGTCCAACGATGTTCTAGTTTGTTGATCCCTTCCGAATAATAGGATTTGTCCAAGTCTGCAAAATATCCATTAGTGTCTGCAATCACCTCCTCGTTTGAATAAAATCTTTGTCCCGCCAGCCATTTCTTCAAATTGGGGGACAAATAGTAGTCCGAGGGAGCCAAGTCTGGAGAATAGGGGGATGTGAAACGAGTTGGAATCCTATTTCCATTAATTTTGCGACCACAACTGCTGAGGTGTGTGCTGGTGCGTTGTCGTGATGGAAAAGGACTTTCTTGTGGGCCAATCGCGGGCGTTTTTCTTGCAGCTCGGTTTTCAAACGGTCCAATAACGATGAATAATATTCACCTGTAATAGTTTTACCCTTTTCCAGATAGTCGATGAGGATTATCCCTTGCGAATCCCAAAAGACAGTCGCCATAACCTTTCCGGCCGAAGGAACGGTCTTCGTCGATTGTTGTTTGGTCTCAGGAGTATAGTAATGTATCCATGTTTCATCCACAGTGACAAAACGACGCTTAAAGTCCTCCAGATTCTTCTGGAACAGCTGCAAACCATCCTTGCAACACTTCACACGATTTCGTTTTTGGTCAAGCGTGAGCAATCGCGGCACCCATCTTGCGGATAGCTTTCTCATGTCCAAATGTTTATGCAAAATATTATGTTACCCGTTCAGTCGAGATGCCCACAGCACTAGCATTCTCACGCACCTTAACTCTTCTGTCATCCATCACCATATCATGGATTTGATCAATGATTTCTGGAGTCGTAACCTCCACAGGCCGTCCAGAACGTTCAGCGTCACTTGTGCCCATATGGCCAGTCCGAAAATTTTGAAACCACTTATAAACTGTTCTAATCGAAGGTGCAGAATCACCATAATGTTTATCAAGCTTCTCTTTAGTCTCCTGAGGCGTTTTACCTTTCATAAAGTAATGTTTAATCACCATACGAAATTCTTTTTCGTCCATTTCTTGAAAATCACTCGACTTCCTTGATTCACACGAATGCCAAACACAAAGAAATAGACCAATATGGCTGAAACTTGGTGTGCGTTCATTAAAGAGATGCTACTAACTAAACATGACCTCGATATGCGCCGGTGGTGCCATCTCTCGGACTTTGCACGGACTTTTCAAACCAGCGTCGTACTTTGCATAAATATATATAGAAAAATATAAAACGGGCGAAAGGAGTGGGGAAGGATATTATATGTCTCGTATATATAGCGTTATATCTTCTTTTCAGGGTTTCTGGAGGAATTCAAAAATTAGGTTATTTTTTCATTATTTTCAATTTTAACTGAAGAAGGGGGTGTAAGGGAACGGGGTCGTTAAAGAGTGTCTAGTTTCAATAATATTTTGAGAATTTGTCCAGATTTTTTAATTGACGCATTTTACAAATTTTATTTATAATAAAATGTACAAGAGGATAATGGGGTAGGGTAAGGTGTTAGAGGAGCAAGCTTCACTGCTTGCTAACCCGAACTAATCTAATTTTCTTATTTCGACAGTACAAGAACCCTGAAAAGGATATACAGCATGATATAATCGTGCTATAATTAGGTTATTGGTTTATTACTTTTAATTTAAATAGGGAAAGAGAGAAAAGAGATGGAAGAATCTTGTATAGTTTCGATAGTAATATGAGAAAATGGGCAAATTTTAGGCATAATCATTTATAAAAAACACATATAAAGGGGTGAAAGGGGAGGCAGAAGAGTCACTTTGTATTTATCGTGTTATGGGTCTTTTCCGGAGTTCTGTCAGTCAAGGAATCCAAATATTATATCTTCTTTTTTTCACTATTTTTGTTGTTAACATGGGAAGAAGGTGAAAAGGGTAGGTATAATTGAATCGTTTCAATAGCATTATGAGAATCTCTCCTTATTGTTGATTGGGGTACTGGATATTTCTTAAAAAATATTTTTTATAGTAAAATATGTATGGTGTGAAAGTGATGAGGTGAAGGGTGATTGCGTATATATCGTAATATACTCCTATTTCAGTGTTTTAGTTTTTCCATTATTTCCAGTTTTAACAAAAATTGTATATAAAGGGAAATTGAGCTCTGATTATAAAGTAACTTAAAAAAATGTTGAGACGAAAAATACCCTTCAAAATTTTTGCTTTTCGTTACGTTTTATTTTCCTGTTTTCGTCGGTTTGTCTATCTGACTGCTGGTTGCTGATCCATTGGCACGGTAAATCTCGAGATGATAATATAATACTTGAAGTATGGATGATACTTATAGTTCTTAATTGATATCCCTTCAGGACAAGGGGGTGAAATACGTGAGAATCTAATTACTTTTTACTTGAGTACTTATTTTAGAACTACGTGTTTGCAGGAAACATACTGGGTAAGTATTTTTTAAATATATTTCTATAGTTTCGATAATATTTAGCTTTTTGCTTTTCGGAGCAAAATGAATGGGTTCTTAGGTTTTCTATATCTGCGAAACTATGGTTTGTGACTTTATTTATTTACAACTGAGTCCAACACAAAGTAAGTAATAGGGCCGTATAAAGCAATCACTCTATACTTAACAATGTAGCTAAACCCAGCACGACAAACACACGTGTATAAGGCACTGGAGTTCGAAACAATACAGTAAAAGTTCATAAAAATATATCAAATCAACGAGACCACGAACAAACTGCCTAAAGGGCATTCACATTGATATGCTATTCGGTTATAAACTGAACATGTAGATTGGCGATTCTAACGTAACTTCGTAGTAGCTCTCGGCAGACCGGAATAGTTCCTTGATCTACCAGGACCACTAGATACAACCAACTAGAGTTCTTCGAACAAAAAAGGACAAACTATCATTAACGATTTTAAACAGAAATCTCATTGAATGAAATTCTCTGCGTTTGTCAATGCTGTCAAAATTAAACCGCTGCAATAATAGTGCATTGTCTACCGCTCTCTGTGGGTAAATTCCATCCTCTTTTAAAGAAAAATATTTTTAAGAAATGTTTGTGCTTGGTTCAATGTTTATATATATTTACTATAAATTGGTGACCATATTAAGGAACCCTATTCCAATTTGCTTCTTAACAAGGATGTAAATAAGGTTTTAAGTATAATATTCTCAGGCGACTTATGATTTATCAACATAAATCCCAACATTCGTGTTGGTTCCGATGTTATTTTGCCTTTGTGAGCACTAAAACTTAGCTTAGAGTAAAGAAAGTCAAAAATCCAAATCACATGTATTTTCTACTTTAACTAACATTGATCCATCAACACAATAATAACACAGCAAAGGACACAGTTTTGCACTAGATTATTAACCGCACACCAATTATGAATTCCGTTGAGAGCGTTTTGTAATTTCTCTCCACCGATAAGGGCAGCTTTAAGTCATCGGTTAATATTTGATAACTGACATCTATAACTTCAGAGACATCGTTTATTGATATTAAAAAAGTAGGGGCTCCAGCTTGTACCTCTGGGGTACTCCAGATGAGGCTCTAAAAGAAGGAGACGTATGCTCATTATGCTGGACATATTGAGATCACCGTGTCAGATATGAGTGGAAAAAATTCACAAATCTGTCAGACAAACTGAACGCTCTGAGCTTCACTAGAATGATTTTGTGATCTATTTTGCCAAAAGCGTTAGAGAAGTCGGTGAAAAGCACATCAACATGGCACTTATTGTCAATAAAACTTAATAAAAATTGTGTAAAACTTGCAAGATTGGTGGTAGTTGACCGTTTCCACAAAAGCCGCGTCGTTTTAGAGTAAGAACCGATTCAATTCTACTTATTATGTAGTTATATAATTACATCTCAAATACTTTGGAAAAAACACAAATAATAAACAAGATCGGTCTATAATTACATATGTTAGACTTATCTCTCTTTTTCAATACTGAACATATTTTCCTGATCTTCAGCACTTAGGTAAAGTGTTTTCACTCAATGATAACTTAGAAACATTTACTAATGGTTTGATCAGAACTGACACAGAATGTTTCACAAAAAAAAAAAACTGGCAATACCATCTGGGCACCTTGACATCTAAGGTTTTAACTTCTTTGATGCATTTACTACATTTGCCTCTGTAAATATCGGTAAGTTGATTAGATTATTATTAACATTCTTTTATGTCCAAATGTTCAGTGTCGGATGAAACAGGATTATAAAGACCAGCAAAATGTTCCTCCCCTGATAATAAAATATTCAAAGACTATCCACGAACCTACCGTCAAGGACATATTGGCTGGAACGGCACAAGTATTCTTTTTTTGCTGCACATACTTCCAGAAAGATTTGGGATCATGAGCAATATCATTCTCGATATTAAAAATATATCGAAAATAAGCAATCGTTACATTAACTTCCTTTCTAAATTTTTTAAATCTATTTAGATAAACGACATTATGTGATGTTCACTATTTTTTGTGAAACATTAAGTTTATGTCTCAGATTTTTATGATATCTTTGCCGCGCCATGGAGGAAGTTTTCTGGTTTTATTTTCTTAGCGAGGTACAGAGATGTATAAAAAATATCACAGATTTCATCAACATTCGTAAAGCTGTCCAATTCACTCCAATCGACACTCTCCAGATCAGTATAGGACTTGAAAGTTTGCTTTTTAAAAATTATAAGGTTTCTCTGCAGTTTCATCAACTGCAAACCCTCCACTCCCTGTCGTAGAAAGTTGCAAAGCAACCGCCAATAATGGATGATGGGGCCGGACCATCGGACAGATAGCTCTCTTCACTACACAACTAAAATTCGGAAAAATTAAGTCTAAGCATCTACGGCTCAAATTATTATTCTTATATTGGTTCAGAGCAAACATATCCATATAGTTATGTCAATATGCATTTTGGACTGTTCCAGCCTCCACGATTGGTGAAATTTGCTATAATAAAGTCCCTCAAAATTAACACATTTTTATCATATAATGATTCATAGGATTCCCTAAGGTAAACCACACAGTTCCCTAACTTCATCAAACAACCACGTTTGACTCAAACACACAATTTCAAATTCACATTTTGACAGCGTCTGATTAAAATTCTTCAATCTTTGTATTCAATCCTCTAACGCTTTAACAGTAGGGACTGGTGTTTACGTTTGGTTTTGTTCTCTTAAAATGTTGTCATTTTTTAAGGAACGTATGTAAAGAATACCTTTGGTATTTCTTCTGTTATTCAGTTCTTCATAAAGTTTTTTTGACTCTTGTCGTTGCATATACGTCAAATCTTTGTCGTTCACATTAGTTTTGGATTGACGTGTGGACATACTAGTCTTTTAACTTGATCGCAAACAGGTTTTCTTTTCTTTTGATCCGTCAGTCACCACCTGTGATGTAAGGCCCTTTACATTTCCGAAACAATTTGTTTTCGAGCTATTAGGACCAGACTCGGAGTTACTCAGGTTCCAGTCGCCCATCCTTAAGGATGTTTTTTTGGTGGGATTTATATTTGACAGTTTACCCAATGAAGCTCTTCTAACATTATTTTTGTGACAAGATGTGCATTCGCAGGAATGGCACCTTTCGAGCACTCAACTGAATGTTGATTTTTCCTTACTTTGCGATCGCAAATTGGGCAATCAGTATGATCATTCATTATTACTAAATTTATTTTTTTTAAAACTCAGACAAGTTAAAATTTGTGTTTAAATATATTTAATCCTTATTTATCACAGAAGTTTGTTTATGCACTACCAAGCAGCAGTTAAAAACACAACCGTCTTCTACCGATGTTAAAATACTACTCTCTCTAGAGAATGGTTTGCAAAATTGGAATTATATTTTTTTATATAAAAAGAATACTGATATACCTCGAATTTTCGAAAACTCTTGCCTGTTTGGCCTATGTAACATCCACTGCATTCATTACAGCTTAACTTATAAACTCCTGATTTTTTAAGATAGTCAGTTTTATCTTTTACATTGAAGATAATTGTAGATTGTGACAGCGATTCAAGAACAACGTGAATCGCTTTTTTCGTACACATGCCGCTCCTGGAGCGCTTTAGGCACTTCTCTGCAGCACGTGTGCTAGATCCATAAAAAAAGGGTAATTTTTGAGATGGCTTGAAAGCTATTTATAGGTTGGAGAGTTCTAAAATATGTGCTATTTTTTCGGATAATAATAAGATATAGCATATTTTTATATTTATTTTTTCATATGTAGCAGGGTACAGAAGCTTGGTTAGATTGTACATTTGTAACTGATTATTTTATTAACAGTTGAAGTTGGAAAATCATTATTGTCTGCAATGTTTGTAATGATATCTAACTCTTAGATTAGAAAAATTGCCCACAATAACGGTTTTCCAACCTCAA
This sequence comes from Pachyrhynchus sulphureomaculatus, assembly GCA_019049505.1. NCBI lineage: Eukaryota > Metazoa > Arthropoda > Insecta > Coleoptera > Curculionidae > Pachyrhynchus > Pachyrhynchus sulphureomaculatus. The sequence continues at coordinate 107,813,004 of CM032446.1, read as the reverse complement.
CTGTTAATTAAATAATCATTAAAAAAAAACTGAAAAGCAAAAATGAAACATTCTCGAAACGATAGAAATATATTATCAAAATAATAACAATAACACTCTGTAACAAACAATTTCAATTTTAAAATTCCCCACTGTTTGGCATGTTATAAAATTTAAGTTTTATTGCCTGAAAAAACCCAAATGTATAGTTCATAATATTGGGTCCCTGTATAAGCCGTATAAAAACGGAAACATCTCAGTTTAGAAAATTGCGTTTGATAATTTGATAATATAAGTTAACAAAGTAAATTGTTAATATTCAATATTTAGCCTTATAAGATATTGATTATATAAGAATACTGGTATAAATATCAATCGCCAGGACATAAATTAAATATGGAGGTGATCTTGGGACACTTCGAAAGTATGTAACGACATATTTCTAAGTTTCTTTTTTTTTTAAAATGTGCGATCTCGTACGCCATCTCAAATATTTAACTTGGCTTAGGTCCCACTTATTCTAAGCTGCTTTTAGTGGAAGAAAATACTCTCTGGAGGTCCAGATATTATAATTGTAAATCAAATTAACAATTCAGTACTACTGAAGTATTACACAGGTCAACATTTGATCTAAAAAAAAACACTGGGAGCGGTATGGTCCTTATGGGGTTTTTGGGGTCGCTGATTACGATGAGCGGGTTGGTTAACCTTCATCACATCAGATTCAAGGTCATTTGAAGGTCAAATAGAGAAAAAACCGTAGGAAAAATCTAAAAAATTTCATGCGTATGTTTTTGAGGTCCCTAAGTCCGAATCCGTAGTTTGTTTGACCTTACGCCTTTTCTCAGAGGTCATTTAAAGGTCGAATAGAGAAAAAACCGTAGGAAAAATCTGAAAAAATTTATGCGTATGTTTTTGAGGTCCCTGAGTCCGAATCCGTAGTTTGTTTGACCTTACGCCTTTTCCCAGAGGTCATTTGAAGATCAAATAGAGAAAAAATCGTGGAAAAAATCTGAAAAAATTCATGCGTATGTTTTTGAGGTCCCTCAGTCCGAACCCGTAGTTTGTTTGACTCAAGCCGCTTTTCAGAGGTCATTATAGGTCATTTCATCATCAGTTTATGTTTATTTGAAAAATATGTATGGTCATTTTGCGTTGTTAAATTTAATTTTGTTTTTATCGTACACTTGAGAAGCATACAGAGGTTAATTTACGGTACATTTTTATTAATTTTATCTTATACATATCATTTCACATTTACGTTAATATATCACAATCAAAAATGTCTTTTATGCTGCTCGGTCATTACAAGGGAATTAATATGTGAAATATAAGCTAAATAATGGCAGGTAGACTGATGCAAGCAAATGTTTTAATACTGTTTAAAGGTACTTATTAGTAAAACTTAAAATATTGTTCATATCAAAAATAGACTATACAAATATTTTGACTAGTTTTGTGACTGTGAAATAGACTTTTAAAATCTAAAAAAAAAATTGACCTAATTTTTGTACTCTCGATGTTCGTTCCATATATCTAGTAAATTTAAAGTCCAGCCCGACTGTGTTTCTTGAGGTATAAATGAAACATTGTGCGCTATGTTATGTTTTAAATTTCGTTTTATATAACTCAATTCCCAATACATTTCAAATTAATAATTCTAATGTCGAACAACCTTGTTATCAAGTAACCCTTAATCTGTATATTTCAATACTTAATCCTTGTCGACAAAGAAACTCTAATACCCAATACCTTTGAACCCAATAACTTACTTGTACAGTAATCCTTATATCTACTTATACTCTCATATTTTCTTATATAATACCTCAATGCGTAAGTTAACTACTAAAAATGATTCGGCTTATACTTCGTAGAGTCTCGAGTGTCCAAGTAGATTTTCGAAATCGCGCAGTCAGTATTTAATATGAATTAAGCATAAGAGTTTGCTTCTTTTAGTATTTATCAAAGCATGTTTGAAGTACTACTCTAAACGAGAACGCTTTCGTTTCTCGTGAAATGATCTTCGACTTGCTTTTCTTTTATGAGATTTATTTGATTCTCGCTTCAGGCTCCAGCAATAATCTGCCAACATGTTTATCCCCCAAACACCTTGATACCTTTTTTTTCAAATTCACTCAAGTCTTGGTGCATCCTTTCTCCATATTCTTCGCTAAAATCTCCGAGATTTTCAGGGAACCAATCAAGGTGTGAATGGAGAAAATGCAGTTTGAGACTCATTAAACACCCCATTTCTTTATAATTTTGTACTAAATTTCCAACAATATTTTTGTAATTAGGGTCTGCTGCTTTTTCTTTGGCATTCATTTTCCTCTCAAATGCATCATTTTTTAGGAGGTCTCTTATTTGTGGTCCAGTAAATATGCCCTCTTTTATTTTAGCTTCGGAAAGATTAGGTAGCACTTTAAAAATATGCATGAAGCAGGACTTTCGTTTCGGCTCATGGCCTTGACAAGTTGCTTTGCAATACCTAGTTTGATATGCAAAGGTGGAAGTAGGACCTTATTGGTTGATATCAAACTTGGACCTATGATGTTTTTTTCACCTAGAATTAATTCTTGTCTCAACGGCCAGTCTTTCCTCACATAATGCTCATCTCGAGCCCGACTATTCCACTCACAAATAAAGCACGGATAAAAAGTGTCTCCAGATTGCTGTCCCAGTAATATTGTAAATATCTTTAAGTCTCCATAAAGTTCCCACTGGTTTTGATCGTAATTCAATTTTTGCAATAGCAACTCAAAATTATGGTATTCTTCATCTAATACAACAGAATCAGCGACTGGTAAGGGGCATAAATATTTCCATTATGTAACAAGATAGCTTTTAAGCTTCTTTTTGAAGAATCTATAAACAGTCGCCAATCACTTGCTGTGTATTCTATACCGTATTCTTGCACTAACCCTTCAATATTATGGCAATAGACTTATTTATTTTAGTAAAATATTTTCTGAATGGACGTTCTCTCGAACTATAGACAGAAATTTTTGTTCCTGTGGATAGACAATTTTTTTCTTTTAGCCTAGATGCTAAAAGCTCTGATCTATCTTTCGAGAGTTCCAAGTCTCTGCACAGATCACTTAATTCGTTTTGATTAAATGTTTCGGCTTCCGATATATAATTTTCCTCAACATCTGATACTTCTGTGCTGAAATTTTCTCTTTCTTCGTGTTCGAATGTTTCATCTGGCATATCTTCATCAGTTACCACTTCTTGTCCCAATTCACTAATTTCCATGATATGATAAGAATTTGTTTCAATAAGAACTGGTAAAGTCACAGATGTTACACGTGCATATGAAATAGAATCCTTATTCTTTCGGTTGTACCCTTTCAAGTTTGTTAAGCAGAAGTAACAGTCGGTGGTATGGTCTGTTGGGGGTCTCCATATCATTGGCCGAGAAAATACCTGGTTGTTAATTCTATATAGACCATTGCGGCATTTATGACATATAGATTTTGGTGTGTAAGAGTTAGCCAATGAGCTTGTATCAATATGATAAATTTGGTGATATTTTACTTTTAACGAATCTGAAAACATGAATTTCTTTTGTGAAATATACTCCCCACAAACAACACAAAAATTGTCGAGTTTAATGGAACATGACGAATTTCTTGTAGCATTTGACTCTACAGAGGCCAAGTTTCCCACCAATGTAGAGCTACGGTCGCATGATGACGCCTGCGGGCCCGCTTTCCCACCCTGACTAGCCACCGATTCTGGGTTTCCGGGACCCTGTCTCGTAATTTTTTTAGGAGTAGTTGCCATGACGGCATAAACGCCGTAACCCAGGGACTTCGCCGGATAGTGAGACAACTCCGTTGCCCACCGTCACCACGTGGAGGTGCCCTGGGTGCAACTACACCTTAATACTGGAGTTTAAAGCGAGACTGAGCTAAATTTATAAAAAAGAAGAGAATAAATAATTTCGCGAGGAATGAAAAAGCATTTTATTGTCAAAGTAAAACTCCAAATATATATACAAAGATACTTCAAATGACCAGCGTATAACTTTTGAGCATAAGATCATGCAGGATTTGAACTGAATGATCTGAAAAAATAATAGATGAATTTTTCAGATTTTTTCCACGATTTTTTCTCTATTTGACCTTCAAATGACCTCTAGGAAAAGGCGTAAGGTCAAACAAACTACGGATTCGGACTCAGGGACCTCAAAAACATACGCATGAAATTTTTCAGATTTTCCTACGGTTTTTTTCTCTATTTGACCTTCAAATGACCTTGGGAAAAGGCGTTCAAACAAACTCAGATTTTCGGACTCTCAAAAACATACGGATTTTTTTCAGATTTTTTCTAAGGTTTTTTCTCTATTTGACCTTCAAATGACCTTCAATCTGATGTGATGAAGGTTAACCAACCTGCTCATCGTAATCAGCGACCCCAAAAACTCCATAAGGACCATACCGCTCCGAGTGTTTTTTTTTAGATCAAATGTTAACCTGTGTTATTTTTATTGTGTACCCAACTGCATGCACAATTTAAGCCGAAATTAAAAATGAATCCTATGTACACTAGCCTACCCAATCTTCCAAATTACACAGTGCTTGGCACATTTAAATGACTATTATGTCAGTGACGGATAATGATTGAGGCAGTAATGAACGTGATGACGTAAGGCATGGTAAAAGTAAAGACCAATGGAAAAAATAAACACATACCAATGTATTACGCTAAAAGTATGAGATTGAGAACTGCTAATCAAGTCCTCCAATGACCAGTTAAAGGTCTCCCCATATGGCAAACGAGAGGTCAGAGGGAATCTAGGAGTCTGCAGTTTCTTTTAGTCGTTGATCCATACCTCCGGCCGCAATGCTGTTAACTGGAGTAGATTTTCAGATTCAGAAGAAAAAAAAGTCAGCTGCATAACTGCTCAGGCATTGGATATGGCGAATTTGGAGCCTCTTTGTTCAACGACCTGTAACGCCATATTTCAGACCAAAGTTCTGGGGTAGGATGGCAGCAGAATCGATGCAAAACTACACGGTTTTAATGATTATTGCTACTGCTGCCTAGATATTGTTACTTATTTTACAAAAGATCAGTCGGGATCCTATGATTGTGGTGGACTGTGAATTTCTATTAAGAATTCTTTTCCATAAAAACTTTCACGGGAAATCTCTCACGAATGTAGCCTCATGTATGGTAAACGTCCCCCCTTTTGAACATCTAGTAAAATCTGCAGCTTCTCAAGATAAACGTAAATTGCCACTTCCATGTAATCGCCGCCCTTGTAACAATTTAGAAACATCAATGCAGGGGGTGTGCTGTTCCTATAAAAAAACAATTTATACCAGCATAGTGTGGTGAAGCGGATAGGGAAAAGTAAACTTGATGCTATTAGACGGTACAGGGAATTACGGTTGGCTAATTGATTAATTATCTAATACTAATTACTGACATTTCAAGAGACTCGGGAAAATAAATTACATATTCTGAGTCCATGTAATTAATTGTCTGCCAAGAAGAAGCAAAATGATAAAATGATAGCTTGACAAATAACAATTTTACTAACTTCTTTAGACTTATTTGTGTACTTACGTTAATTAGTGACATTTATTAATTAAATGAAACATTTTTATTTTTAGTTGTCTACTAATCAAATAATACCGTAAATTAAATAGACATTAGTTACATAAAAGAATCTTATGCTGTCAGAATTATCTTGAATCTTATTACAAAATATTGTAATCCAAAAGGATCTTACTGCGGTATATTATACAAATTTTGAAGACATTTAGGATTTCAATTTCAAGTATCTTAATTACTATTGAAGTTTAACAAAAACTTCAATAAAATCTTTTTAATATACTATACATAAACTACTACCTGTTGAAATGTTTACATATATAACGTTGACACCTTATAGATAAAAGTAGTAATTTCATATGTAATGTATCTATTATCTAAAAAATCTTATTCAAATCGGTCAGGTATTTTTAGAGAGGCTTTGAAATAACCATGAAAGGAAATTTAATTTATTTTATTTTTAAAAACAAACTGTTTTAATTTTCAACCATCCAACAGCTGTTTATACTTATACAGTCTGTCAAGTAAGAACGTGGCCGAGATAATTCATTTTTGGTATTTTAGCGATTTAACAAAAAATCGGTAGAAAGAACCTTTGTCTTCGTCGCATTTTAGTAAGAGTATCAGTCGATTCCGAACTTTCGTCGAAATCACGTAAAATACAAAATGAGTCACTTGTTCGCGCGTCGGTTAGAAGCAGTCTTTCTTTGTTCCCATCCAAAGGGGCCGTTTGTAAAGAAGTGGGTTCTTCTTCTTAAAGTGCCAATTCGGTTCGAATGCTGGCAATCATTCTGGCTATTATTTCTCTATCCACTGCAGCTCTGAAAAGACCGGTAATATTTGTTGAGAATCAATTTCGCAGATTGTTTAGCCAGGAGTTTCGTCTTCGTCCTGGTACCCCTTTTTCCAAAAACCTTTCCTTAGAGTATTTGCTGTAGTAATCCATATCTGTAGCAATTTCTCATTATGTGTCCTAAATATTCCAATTGTCCTACTTTAACAGTTTCCATAATTTCCAGTTTCTTGTTCATGCGACGTAAGACATTCTCGTTGGTAATGGTCAGTATAAGATATTTTCAAAATTCTACGATATAGTCATAATTCAAATGCCTCAAGTTTCTTAAAGTGGCTTCAGTCAGCGTCCAAGATCCCATACCGTAAAGAAGGACACTGAAGATATAACATCTTAGGAGGCTTATTTTCATGCTCAATTTTATTGCTGAGCCTTTGACAAGTGATGCCATTTTGAGGAACACCGCTCTAGCTTTTTCGATACGGCAATGAATTTTCCTGCGAATGATCCCACTGTTCGTTTATCATGGTACCTAGATATGAATATTGTGGAGTTCTTTGTATTTGTTGATCGTTAACCATCAACAAGGTAGCAGGAACCGGAGACTTGCTCATTACCATGTACTTTGTTTTGCTGATATTAAGTTCGAGGCCGTATCGATTTCGGACTTCATTTATTTTTAACATAAGATATTGTAGACCCTTTAAGTTATCAGCCATAATCGCCGTATCGTCAGCATAACGAATGTTATTCATTCGCTCCCCATTAAGCAGTATTGTTTCATCAACCTCTTCCAGTGCCTCTCCGAAGATTTGCTCAGAGTATATATTAAACAATAGTGGAGACAAGACACAACTCTGCCTTATTCCACGTTCAATCGATATTGCTTCTGCTTTAATTAACGCCATTTGGTTCTAGTAGAGGTTGCCAAGAATCCGCAGATTCCTTCCATCTAGCTCAAAGTCCCATTTTGTGATATTGGACCCTATCAAAGGCCTTTGATAGTCCATCAGGCACAAATATACGTCACAATTAACGTCTCTACATCGCTGAGTCAAAACCTGCATAGAAAACAAGGCCCTCTGGTTCCGATGGCATCACGAAAACCGAATTGTGTAGCTGACATGTTTTCTTCACACAACTTCTATATTCTTCCGTGAATGATTTTCAGAAATGTTTTGAAAAGATGGCTTATTATTCGATATTCTCCGCATTTTTTAGAGCTTGCATTTTTTGGGATCGTTATAAACTCAGATTTTAATCAGCTTTCTGGTATTCTGCCTGAATCATAGATTTTATTGTAGATTACCGTAAGACCCTTAATCTTATCCTCATCTAAGAGCTTAAGAAACTCTCCATGGAATTCATCGGGATCGGTGGCTTTTCCATTTTTTAGTTGATTTATTGAAATGCTCACTTCATCGGTGGTAATACCGGGCCCAAATACAAGTCTATTGAGCATTGTGGCTGATTTGGTCTTGCATCAGAAAATAACTCTGTAATATAGTCTTGCCATATCTTCCGTGTTTCTTCTTTATCGATAACAACGTTTCCTTGATGATCTATTAAACGCCCATTTAATTTCGTTCTCCGTTCACCAGTTAAGTCTTTGATTTTTCAATGGGTATTAAAGCTATCATACTTTCCCTGTAACTCCTCTATCTCTTTACATCTTTCACCATTCCACCTATCTTTAGCTGTTCGAATTTCTTTCTGTATTTGTGTGTGTAGTCTGCTATATTCTCTTTTGTTATCTCTATTTTTGTGTAACCGTCTTTCCTTCATTAGACTTAGAATATCATATCATCCATTCCTTCCTTTTATGTGTTTGTTCCATAGTTACGATATTTATTCTTTAGCCTCCTTGTTATTTCATTTAACTTTTCTATTTTAGATTCTATATCTTCGTTTAGCTCTGTGTCTCGGAGTTCTTTATTAAGATCTTTTTTAATTATGTTTGTAACATTTTCGTCTTTAAGTTGTCACACATCGTATATATTTTTCTGTTTTCTTTTTAAGACGTGGGTAAATCATTTTAACGAGAACAAAAATGTCGACGACTCTCCAAAACGTGGCTCATGGGACCAAAAATTGACGCTGCGTCAAGGAGCGGCAAACTTTAGAAAATCGGGTTTGAATGTATCCCATGAGACCATTGGACAATATCTTCGTGCTCATGATGTCAAATTCCGAAGCACGTTGAAGAAACCTTTGCTGGGCGAAAATCCCGTCGCGAAGTGGCTCGCTTGTGCCCACGATAAGATACTAGAGTGGCCCTCACAATCGCCGGGCGACAAACCTTATTGAAAAAATTAGTCCCTTGTAAAGAGAAAGCTCAGAGGAAACACTCTGAGGACTTTGACTCAGTTGTTTCGCGAGATTCGTATAGGAAGATTCCCTGTACAAATTAACAAAAAAGCATTTTTCTTATGAGAAATAAGATACGCACGAAACACCTAAAAATTTCCAGAAAAAAAGATTACATGGAAAAATTAATTCCACCTTTAAATCAATACAGGACTTTTGGTTATATTTGAAGTTGGGTTTCCAAGTTCTATTTTAAGGCATATTAAAAAAATTGTGAATACAAAAACTTTAGGGGTATACTTCAGAGGTTTTATATTAATAATATTTATCCTTCTGTGCCACATATTTGTCAAATAAGAGTGAAAGAGAGAAGGCAAAAAAAAAAGTACTTTTGTGTCGAGTAGAGTTTTGGAACTGTTTTTTCTTTTATGAAGCTTAAAATCTTTGTGGCAGCGGGCTATTTGCAAAATATAGTTTGAAATTAAAGAATAATTACAGTTCAAATTACCTTTCTTTTCGTGTCAGAAACAAAAAATAATTCAAATACGATTACTGAATATTTTCTAGGGTCACTCTGTTAATCACATCCTACTTTTCTTTATTTATTTTTTTTTTGGTGTTATTTGATTGGAAATAACCAAAATAAATAACTTGTTTTTTAAATCCTTCTAATCCAAGAACTCTGAAGCTATTTTAGTAGAGCAACATATAAAATTTATTACAAAGTAATAATTTTCCAAACTAATTCATAAAAAAAATTGAATGTGAATGTTACATAAATATGTATTTTTGCTATAAATCATTGAAGAGCTCGGTACCTGCCACACTACGTTATGTAGATATTCAAACTAAAAAATTTTCCCAGTAAAAGAAATCATACCGTACTTAATTATAATTTAAATAGTCCAATAACATTAAATAGATGCAATTTTTTGTCTGTACAGGGTTGTACCGAATATATCTTTAAATTCTCCTTATTAGATACCATTATAATCCATTCAATAATAAAATTATAAAAAAAAAAATTACATCAGCAAGTAGATAGTCTTTTCTATTATGTATAATTAAAAAACCCTGCCAAGTGCAGGTCGGATTTGCGCAATTAGTGTTCCGTACGGTGACTGCTTTTAAAATAAAAAATTTTGTAACGGAGGTATAAAATGATCAATGACCCTGTTCTAGATGAATCCTACAATTAAGTTTAAAATTACATTAAAAGGTAACATGATAATCTTTTTTGGAATGTGTACCAAGATAATAAAGGTCAACATTTAGAAATAAATATGCTTTCCATTAACAAACTCAGATTTGGCGGTGTTTCACGGTATCAAAGCTCATCGGCAAGACTTATATGTGTAGTTTTTGACTTAAATTTACCTCTAACACATCATTAACATTGTTACCAGGAGTAGCACTTAACGCTAACACTCGAAAGTTTGTGTGTTTCTGGAAAGAAAGTCTACGTATAACTTCGCAATAGGCGTGGTTTCCTTTTGCTCTATGAGCTTCATCAAATACCAAACATTTTATTTTGGGTCCTAATTCTGTGATCTTATTTAAATCATTTTGAAGTACTTGAGGTGTAACATAAAATACTCTTTTGTCTGCCCAAAGCTTAGTTCTTGATGATGAAGATTTTGCACCTAAAAATTTATTTGTAGGATATGTAGAATGTTTATTTAAAAAAAAAATGTTTTTTAGTTCAATAAAAACACTGAAAGGGATATAAATTAATAAAAGTGTAGGAGGACATCAGATACTAAAATTTTTAATAGAATTTTCTTCCAATTCTATGCAATAAATAATACATTGTTGAAACTTTATTAGATTATTTAGTAGACAATTTTATTGGTTAAATATTTAAAAACGATTTTTTTTTCTTTGAAGTCCTGTTATATAAAAAGATTTTTGCTTTTTTACGTTTTTAGGGTTCCTAGATCAAGAAAAAAATTGTTAGTGTACTTTTTTTTATTAATTTGTTCAGGTATATTTGTCTTAGACATAAACATAGCTATTAGTCGTTGCAGGAATGTAATAATGCCCGTGGTTGTATTACCGCGTTGTCGAAAAGGTTCGGCACAAAGACCCCGATATCCATCTAAAAAGGGTAATAGCTATTCAGGTGACCGATAAAAAAAAAGGGTGGAAGGAGTGCAGATCGTTACTTATTATATAGTTTCTATAGTATGATGCGATTTATTTTTGGTTAAGATAATGGACAAATTTTAAGAATTTTATTTATAGTAAAACCATAACCTTCTTCATAAGCCACTGCCTCTCCATTGCAGGAGATAGGCCTCTTCAAGTTTTTTCTAAACTGTCTCTGTCCTGTGCAAGATGGAGCCGTCTGCCTGCTATTATCCTGATACTATCAGTTCATCTTTTCATTGGTCTTCCGACACTTCGTCTGCTCTCCCAAAGTCTCCATTTAAGTAATTTTGTTGTCCATCTACTATCATTCATTCTAGCCACATGCCCCGCCCATTGCCACTTTAATTTTGTCACTCTTTCACTGATATCTGTAATTCTTGTTGTCTGATATCCTCGCTTTTAATGTGTTCTCGTAAAACTAACACCTAACATCTGCCTTTCGATGGCCCATTGAGTACGTTGGAGACGACAAAGTCTATTTTTTGTAAAGGTCATGGTTTCCAGTACTTACTGGAAGTATGCAGCTTTCGTACACTTTTCTTTTTAAGGTTATGAGGAAATGTCTGAATCCCAGTTTTTGAAATGCAGTCCAGCTGAGACCAATTCGCCTTGGTATTTCCACTGTTTGATTGTCCTTATTTACTCTAATCTTATCTCCCAGGAATACATACTCTTCCACTCTCTCAATCCCTTCCGTGCCGATCTTAATTTTTGTGTTTTGTGGGCTTAGAAGTTTTGTTTTCTTGATGTTCATCTCGAATCCAACTTTT
>CM032446.1:107663939-107796439 GCA_019049505.1 Pachyrhynchus sulphureomaculatus | reverse complement strand
GATGGTTAGTTAGTTGTAGGCGGAGTAGACGATTGTGTGTGTTTGTGCACCGCAGCCTCTTGGTTAACTGTACTCCCCTTCCTTGGGTATGTGAGCATTGCCCCTTTAGGAAGGTATATTAGTTTCCTTCCAAGCCCTTCATTTGGTAATTTATCGTCATAATGTAGATCACTGAACAGTTTGTGTCTGTTCCGAGTTAAAGTAGCACATTCATATAAGAATGTGCATAGAGGTTCCTTCCTCTTCAACACATAGTCTGCATATCGTGTGATCATTGTGGATACCCATTTTCTGTAAATGTTTCCTTAGGTGACAGTGGTTGGTGATCAGTGCCATCACTAGTTTGGATCTGTGTTAAAAAAAGGACGTACACGTTTTTTTCGAGGGGCCGCCAATTGTGTCCCTCACATGTCTCTGATCAGATGTTGTGAGCCAACAATCTAGATGCTGTTGATATGACAATCTGTTGATTGTTATTTTTACCATCTGTTTTGGTATATTAGCAGTCACTATCAATATTAAATTTTGCCAGATACTTTCAAAGATGTTGCTTGACAATTCTTTCCATAAAAGTGAATATTACCAAAGACAATGAGCCTGATCAATATCTCATAGGAAAGAAATATTCTTATTCTGTCAGGTAAATTAAAAAGCCTACACATTCCAGGTTATTACAATAAAATAAATGTGAATTAAGTAAAATAAGCATGACAAACTCAAAACCAAAAATATTAGGTTTGAAAGTAAGATGAGTCATGAAAGTCCTCTCCTGATTAATAAACCGCTTTTCCTAAACAATTTTCATATTGCAGATTTTTTATATTCTAAGGCATTTGGTTAAATACTTTTCTTGAATTAGAGAGAAGTTTCACATTAAATTCTTGCCTAATTCTTTTGAGATAACTCTAGGTGCATAGCCAATTTGTTAGTTAACAGCGATAATTGACTGTAGTCAATCATTGCTCCTGATGAAGTTAACATGGTTAGTGAAACGCGCCAGAAGCGCAAAAATGAAGTGTTTGTGTAGTGGTGATATATACTGAGCAGTGTCATTGTCCCGAAGATTCCAAGTTCCCATCTTTGTTAACATTAAAATAAGCCAATTTATGATTTATATCAAAAACCTAAATATTTTGTGTGATTGCTAATTTAATTAGGATATGTTTTATGATAGCCTGTCTGAAAACTAGAACAACCTTTGGTCACATATTAGAAATAGTAAGTACTATTTTTTCTGAAAATCCGTAGATGGAAGTTATTTGTCGAGAAATTTAGATTAACAGTAGTAACAGTAGTTATAAATTCAGTGAAGTCCAAACTCCAAAAAATCATGGTTTGCTATATCCGAAGTTCGTTACAAACAGTAAATAAAATCTAATATCATTCTTCACTACTTTTTATCTAGATTAGGCACTAATCCTTAGAAAAAAGAATAATAATAGTTATTTAATTAAAAAAAACGGGGAGATAAAAGAAGGCACACTAAAGTTATTATTATGTATGTTGGTACATATACGAGTATAAATGAAAACATTAAAATACATAGTTTATACAATAAAATCAGTGATTTTCGTTTGTACCATTTTACTTGAAAAAGAAATAGTGTTTATATAATTGTCAAGGTCACAAAAACATATATGTTCAGGAACTTCATGAGATTCCAAAAAATTGTGAGTTTCAGTCATTTTCTTAGTCATTTCTGAAACGGATGGAACATAAATATTATCTCCTTCTCCATGCTCGTCTTCGTCGTCATTATCGCTTAAAATCTTTCCAGAAGTCACTGATGTCACCATTTGATCATCAGTTAATATTTCTCTTGTCATTAATTCATTATCAGCCCATACATATTCTGCAAAATTAAAGTGATTAAACATCTTTTTAATCTCGATTTCCACTGTACTTTGTTGCATGTCAGCATCATAAACAAATTCTATACAACTAGTAGGATCTTCTTGACGTTTTTCAATCCACTGAGTCAATGGTAGCTCATCATCCGAGTCATATCTACATTCCTTCCTTAAAAATCGCCCATGCTTAAAACAGTTTGCAATGGTTTCTCTACTGACTCTTTGCCAAGCCATATGGATAAAGTTTATATTACAGAAAAAATGTTACCTTTATCGATCGTCTCTAACATTTTTATAAGTAAAATCTTTCTATAATGACATTTTAAAGAATGTATCACACCTTGATACATAGGCTGGAGCTTTGCACTTGTGTTTGGAGGCATAAAAACCAATTTTTTATTTGCTGTAGATCAACTTCAGGATGCGCTGGACAGTTGTCAATCAAAAGTAATATTTTTCTGTTTGTAAATTTTAATTCATTGTCCCATTTAATCAGATCAATTTTAAATATTTCTGATGGCATACAGGCTTTACTTTTTGATTTGTACTTTACTAGTAAATGTTTATTTAAAAAAAAAAGAGATTTCTTGCCTCTTCTTCCATATGGTAGAAACCGTAGATTTAGTTAAATTCAACTGTTTGCAGTGATTTTGTTTAACTCCATTTTCTATTTTCCTTATAATATTGTGTATGTCTTTTAAAGTAAACGCTTTATGTTTTTGTGTACTCATTTTAAAATAAAAACTTAAACATTCCCTTTGCTCCTTTGATCAAATATGCATTAGAACCACATAACACAATAAGTGCATTGAAAATAATACTACTCGAACTAGCGGCGCGACAGAAACAAGTAGAACAGGGGTTCCTAACGAGTTTCGGTGAATTCCCTAGATCAAGTCGCGCGACATCGAGCACAGGGAGTAGCAAGTTCGTTATAAACGGACATAAAACATCCAAATTTGGTTCGCTTTATCCAGAAGTTGGCATTGGTCTTATGGAAGTTTTTTCATGCATTTTAAAATGGCTCGTTTTAACCGGAAATTCGCTATAAACGGGTTCGTTATAAGCAGTCTTCACTGTAGTTCAAACATTGCTAGTTATGTTTCCATTAAACAAACAAAACTAGGACTTAATTCCGTTACTCCTCTCTAATAAGTATAAGCTAGAAAAATTATTCACTTCACTATAATAAAATTTTGATAGGCTTAAAAATAACAAGTGTTATGTTTAATTAGTAATGAAACTAAATAAAATTTAGCTTAAGGCTTTAGTAAAATTGAGTATAAAATTATTGGCTTTTAAACAAAAGCATTGTAGAAAAAGTATCTCTAAAATCGTATGGAACATGTGTAAGCTGAAATAGTTTTGTAATTTAAGGTTTACATACCATACAGTCATAACAGACAACCTCTTGGCTAATAAAATCGTTATTCTCTTATATAAACATAAAGAAATATAAAAATATTTAGAATAATATACATAACATTAATTATACTTTAAGTATACCTGTGAGTTCTGCAGTTACATCTGGAGGAATTGCCATTATATTGTAACATGCATCAATTTGTTGCTTAACTAAGGGTTTTGTTGGTGCCATAAAAATTATTTTCCCATGTGGATACCATCGGTAGATATTATACATTACAACAGCTGCTATAAAAGTTTTACCCAGACCTGTAGGTAAACTTACCTAAAAAAAGTAATAAAATGAATAATTAAAAGTAGACAATATGTACAATTTGTAAAAGTTAGAATGATTTAACTAAATTTGACACATTGTGAATAAAGTAAAGTTGTTACTTGCAGTTCAGGCAATGAAGGAGGATCATTGCATTGGTGACAAATTGAATTAGTTTCATACTATGTATATAATATCTTGTGAATTTAGCTTTACCATATATTTTAACAAAAATTAAATTACAGTTTTTTTCACAATATCGAAATAAAAATTAAATTGGGATTCAATAATTTAGTTTTTAATATGTGTCTAAGCTGTTATTATGATGTCTTCTACTATTTTATTTGAACTATTCTTTTTTGCCCAAAAAAGTGTGCACAAAAATTGAGAAATAATATTTTAGGGTTATTATATCACAGAAAATGGATAAACATTAAATTACTAACAAATGATTAATGGTAGGTATAAAATTAATCACATATTGATAATCAAGGACAATTAAATTGAGCCATTAACATTGATTTTTCATGAAATTCAAAAAACTAAGTCTTAATTCTTAAATCCGTCTTGTGAAAATCTAAAGGCAAATAAATCAATATTTATCTCAGGAATAAAGTTGTGGGTGTCCAAATGCGAGATATTATTTTAGCTCCATCAACAATATTTTAATGTATTTTTGATATATTGTTGAAGTTGACATATTATATAGTTACTTACTAAAGTGTTTTTAAGTAATGCCTTCTGAATAATATTGAACTGATATTCTCGAGTTGGATAGTTTGTTGGATATATCCATGATTGACCTGCTTGTAAATCAAATCCTTCAGTATCAGCTTCTTTACTTAATAATACTGATCTAAAAAATATATCAAAGAATTAATAGTTCAAGTTTTAAAGATTGTAAACTTAGGCTATAGATATATGCAATAGAAAGAAAAATAGTCTGGTTGATTTGAAAAATTCTAAACATAATAATAAGAATTTGGAAACTATGGAAGACTATGTTTCTTTCCATTTTATATATTAGTAGTTTATCTCAAAAGCCATCCAGTGTACTTGGTACAATTTAATAAAATGATATATTTGGTCTAACTAAATATTAGAGTGTACTAATATTAATCATAGACTTTTAGTTCATGACACTGGAAAGTTTTCATTTAGGTAATTAGGCGTTCTAATATTCCTAAAATTATATCTAAAATTAATATTACAGGAGTTGAAAAAAACAGTATAAACTATTATTTTTGGAGAGATTTTTAAAAATTTTTAATGCAATAAATGAAAAAGTGGAAATTAGTTTTTTTTTTATAAGTACTTATGATCTGGCGCCTTATATGTTATCAAAAGCAAAAATCATGCATTGCAGATTTTTTTTAAGTCAGGAATTTTATATAAAAATTATGGGAATATCAAATACTTAATTTTAGGCACTGCTGGTAATCCAATTTTAGTGATATTCGCTGATCCTTTTTAAATTTTTTGAACTGACATTAAAATTTTATTTATATTGAAGCATTTACACTTCAGTTCTAAGAACTTTTGATAATTCTTGTAGTTTAAGTTAAAACTTACTGTGTTTGGATTATACTATTTTCCATATATTTTTTATTCTAAAGTTAATAAATTACTGAAAAAAATAACACAGAAAACAAACATGAATGGTTTTCACGTACACACTTAATATTGTAAATAGGAATTGAAAATCTAAAAAATAACCAAAAACATTTTGGAAATAAAAGGAAATAAAGTAAGGTTAGTTTGGTACTGGAATGGCAATCGAAGAATGGGATTTTTATCATTAATTTATAATTTAGGGTGCGCACAGATTACTGACTTCCAAATTTGCAGTAATTTAACTACAAAACCAGGTATTACTAGAATCCAGCTTTGTGCCTTGCGTAAAGATAACCTGATAACATTAAAAACTAATTATAGTAACGTATCATTTAAGGATAATCAAGTACTTGAAAAAAATTATATGTAATAGTTACATAAGTTCTTAATTATTTACTCAAATAAGGCACTTAGCTATAGTATCATCAAATTTAAGACATCATTTATGTACATGTTTATGGGTCCTTGGGATCAATTTATTTTATTTGCATATATTTTTGTAAAAACAATAATAGTTGACACCCACTAACAAGCAACGAATTTAAGTACCAGATATTTGCATTTATACCGTGACGGCACTATTAATATGAAACAATCGAAATTTTATATATACATATATATATATATATATATATATATATATATATATATATATATATATATATATATATATATATATATATATATATATATATATTGTAACGTGTGAAAAAATGTTTCCCCAAGCTTGGGCGTAATTTTTGTAGCTTATAAAAAATTGTTCTTAGTTTGAGGCATCTTTTTCCGTACCCTGTGAGAAGTTGTTTGTCCCACGCTTGAGCGCAATTTTGTAAGGTGTGCTAATTTTGCTTTATTTTTCGCCCCATGTAGACTGCGTCATTTTGTAACATTTTTAAATACTGGACGCCCCAAGCTTGAGCACAATTTTCTTGCAGCCCCTCTTTAATTTCTGATAATGAATTGAGTGAGACCTGATTTTAAAGGAACTAAAGAAATTAAAGAAATACTAGCTCAGTTTTCCTTGGTAGAGAGATATGGGTAAGAGATAATTTTTGTACGTCTTTTTGGAATTTAATTCTATTTTTAAAGAAACCTCAGTTGTACGACTTTTTTTTTTGGGCACCACTCATTTTAAAATAGAAACGGTTTTAACTTCAGCTAAGAAAAATGAGAAAAAACTGAAGTGTTTTATGGATATTACTAAAAAGAAATTAGTCTAGCACAACTGATCCTGAAAAGAAAAATAAATATTCAGTGAGACACTAGCTTTAATCAACAAAAAAAGAATTTATTCATGTTTTTAAAATGAAAATAAAAAGTTCTAACCTTTACAGTTATACCAAAAAATTCTAGCCTAAATAGTAGTTGTTACATTTAAACTTTAAACTTTTACAACCCCCGAAGGCGAGACATCGTGTTTTACACTTCACTTTTTTGTCTGTTATACGTTGCTGTTAATGCACTACTCTCAAATAAGTCTATTGGAGGGAGCTTTGTTGACTTACTGTTTTTCAGTCCTGCTGTGATGGACTTCGCCCGATTTCACTCTTCTTCTTAACACTTAGAAAGCTCACTACAGCTTTTATTGTCGAAACTGGTACTTTTACTTAGCGGCTTCTGAAGAATATTAGCCTACTTCGGCTAGATGGAAAATAGCCTCTCGGCTAGACGGTACTGCCTGGTCTGCGGCTCGATCGAAAAAAGCCTAGCTGGTAGTTTCTCAGGCCCTTAAATAATCGTGCGATTTTTGCCGGTAATATCCGGACGCTCCAATCAAAACTCCGGGTCAAACATTTCGCCAATCGTGGCCTGGCGGTAGGTTCGATCAGCAACCCGCACCACACAGTATATACTGAATGTCCTGAAACTTTTGTTTAATATACCGGTCGATGTTTTAAAATAAAAATAAATACAACTTGAAGTGAAAAATCAGTAACATTGCATGGTCTTAAAATCCAGGAAAAAATGAATGTTACAATATATATATATATATATATATATATATATATATATATATATATATATATATATATATATATATACATATATATACATATATCTATTTATCTATCTATATATATATATATATATATATATATATATATATATATATATATATATATATATATATATATACATATATCTATCTATCTATCTATATATATATATATATATATATATATATATATATATATATATATATATATATATAGATTAATTCAGAGTCTGTCAAAACTTCCAAAAGATCACTTTTTTTTATCACTAACGTCAAAATAAATGTTATTTTCTAACATATATTCCTGTATTTTCGATTTGGTGTTGGCTGCATTAAGAACCTTATTTAGTAGGCGACTATGGTAACTTGCATTGTCCACAACTATAACACTCTGTTCGGGAACATTTGGCAAAAGGGAATTTTGAAACCAATTTTCAAAAAGTTCTGCGGTCGTGTCTTCGTAATAGTCCAAACTAGAATCTTCTATATTTTTTGTAGATAATAGTAGACAATTTGAAACCCAACCCTTTTCAGATCCAGCATGCAAAATGGTTATTCGTTTACCTTTATTTGAAGGTGCGTTAGTCTGGCATTTTGTACTGCTGTCAACCCACCCTTTTTGCACAGTGTCATGGGTATCGAATCATGTTTCGTCAAGGTAAATTAGTGGCCAATTCTCTCTCTCTTTTTAATTTCTTGTAAATAAGTATGTCGCAATATTCGTAATCTTTGTGACTCCATCACTACTTGCCTTTTCTTGATTTTTCGGAACGTGAATTCCATTCTTAAGAGGTTGGTATTGGTTCCGTCCTGCACAGGTTTTAATTTTATTTTGTGTATATATATATGTATATATATATATATATATATATATATATATATATATATATATATATATATATATATATATATATATATTTGTAAAAACAATAATAGTTGACACCCACTAACAAGCAACGAATTTAAGTGCCAGATATTTGCATTTATACCGTGACGGCACTATTAATATGAAACAATCGAAATTTTTATATATATATATATATATATATATATATATATATATATATATATATATATATATATATACATAACGGTATTCTCCACTTTTTGCGTTCAAGTATGTCAAATGTGTTATATTATGTAAATTTTAAAGGATTTGGATAACGGTAGCGAATTTCATACGTACATTTCAATAACCCTCAACTTCTTATTAATTGGGACTTGAAAAACTCTGACAGTAACAGAAAATGCTATTTCAATAACAAATATAACTACTTTATTTTTATTAGCGGGTATGGTTAACCATGACTAAGATACTAAAAAGAGAATAAAAATTCAACATATCTTTGAAATGTTTTCTTTTTAATTGTAATTTTCGTAAAATCCCATATTTTTATCGGAGACAGCTATTTAAGGCGAATTTAACGATTTATACGCTTTTGTTAGGAGTGATCTGTAAATTACGTTATAATTTTTAATTTGCGTTGATCTAAGAGCAACATAACAACAAACTCTTAGTTCTGTGTTTCGGTTATAAAAAATTCTTAGCACATAAAAGTCAAGAGTAACTTTTATTATAAATATTAATTAGTAACTGTTAAAAGGAAACAAACTCATTAACTTCTACTTCATAACAGTTCTTAAATTAAAATATTTAAAATGCTCGATAAATAAAAAATCGCGTATATGCTTGAATACTGTATCTATTTTTGGTTATCGGTAAGTATGTTTTATTAATAACAACAACTCTGCTAATATATTAGCCAAATAGAATTTTTATTCTATATTTAGGTTTCAGACAATTTCCCGAGTGTTCACACGGGCGGACACACTGCACTAGGTTGAAATATAAATTCAATGCCAATGTTAAAGCGAATACAATGAATAAATGTAACATTCGCGTTACATTTATAATCAAATAATACTCATAATAATAAAATTCATAAGTAAATATATAACCGCTCTAAAAGCTTAAACAAATTAAAATCGATCAACGTAAAATTCTTTTTTACTTCATAATATGAATGTAGAAAGTGTAGAACATAGCAGCAAATGAAACAGATTGTGTCATTCAGTATAGTTGGAGTCCCTGACACTCGTAAAGTAAAGTTCTCGGAGGAAATATAGGAATCATAAATAAAACTGTTCAGATATACCATAAAAGTGCTTAGCCAACCATCTATCATGCCAAATACCGTCAAATATTTGAATATATTAAGTGTAACCGCCCGAAATTCCTAAAAATGTGCAATTGCGTTGTTCCAAACATGCGTGACATAAGTTAGAAGATCTCCTGTTGGTCTTTGCTTACTAAAGCCATGTTGATGATCGTTAACAATATTAAATCCTTCTCGATATTTTAGAAATTGCTAACTGATAGTCTTTTCCACAACTTTCGATATTATTGAAAGCAGTGCGACTGATCGATAGTTGCTTGGTAAGGTCTTCAAGCGCATTTTCAGCAGGAAGGAAAAATATTCTCCTTTTGTAGAATTCGTGAAAGAGTCTAAAGAATACTGCTATTATTTCGTTCATACACTTTTTGAGTACTATAACAGGTATTCCATCAGTTCTGGAATGAAATACGTTTTATGATACGCTGTTTGAGGACAATAGCGGCAAGGTATTTTATTAAGATTTGGCTATAATATATTTTATTACTAGCCGGGCCCGCGGCTCCGCTCGCGTGGACTTGATTCACCACTATCGTCACTGCTTATTCCTTAATTTACCCAGCGTAATAAAATATCTCCCATTATTTCCCCTTATCTCTCAATATTTCTCCTTATCTCCCATTATCTCTACATAATTTCGATTATCTAGGCTTAACTCTGCTGATCTCCCATTATTTCTCCTTATCTCCCATTATTTCTCCTTATCTCCCATTATTTCTCCTTATCTCCTATTATCTCACCTTATCTCCCATTATCTAGGCTTACCTCGACTTATCTCTCAATATTTCTTCTTATCTCCCTTTATTTCTGCTTATCTCCCATTATTTATATTTATCTTCCATTATCGAGCCTTATCTCGACTTATCTCCTATTATTTCTCCTTATCTCACATTATCTAGGCTTATATCGAATTATATAGAACAATAATATGTTTAAATTTATAAAAACACGTAAATCGGATAAGTGGTTCTCAAGTGATAAGCGCACTAACGGACAGACAGACAGACAGACAGAAAGACGTTGCATTTTATATATATTCTAGATAGAAGATTATAGATAACCTGGCCAGAGGACTTTATCTGGTGGTCAGCTGTCAGTCTATGTAGGGGGATCAACGTAGTGCTCTTTACGAACACTGTGCCGTAACTGCTAGACTGTGCAGAAGTCCGATTATAACTTCCACGTGGTGGCCACCGGTAACAGGTTTTCCCCAGTACGGTCATGTCTCTGCTGGGGTGCCTGGCTAATATAGTCGGGCTAAGTGAGAAAACTCTAAACAAACCCCAATCCAAGAGGGAACAGCATATCTCGAGGGATGAATGGCTAGTGGGTTAATATAGTTCCTAACATGCGGACTTGGGATGCTCAGGCAAGGTCCCATTTCAATAAGTGCCTTACTGCGCTACCGGGGCTCTGGCGCAGTGGACCGTCTATTCCCCTTTACTCGTGGGAACAAAAATGGACACAACAAGAAACAACAACAACAAAAATGGCGGAAGCAGCCAAAAGAGCTTCGCTAAAGGGGTCTTAACACCTCAAGAAAGAGAGGCAGATAAATCTGAAGCTGGGGGGAGAGTAACTCCCAAGGAAACAACATCGGAAGAGAGGCCCAAAAGACTCAGTGGAGCGGGCAAAAAGAGGCTGGCATATCTGCTCAAAAAGGGTCTGAGTAAGGACGAGGCATACGCCAAGGCCCTATATATCATGCCACTGCCCACAAATAGGACCGAGGGTAGAACACAAGGCCCAAAGAGGCAAAGATCTGAGCAAGGAACGCTCCCAAAGGCTACAACCAAAAAGAGGCCTAAGAACGAACAACCGTCCACCTCCCGAGCAGCGGCAACAACAGTAACAGCAGCCAAAAAAGCATCGACGTCTATGCAGAGGCGGCCCATTGCCTTATACAAGGACGTCACAACGGGAGTAAAAATAGCGGTTCTGGCAAGAGTCTATCCAAACACGTCTCTCACGACCGAACAAATGGACTCCATCCAGAGAATCATTCTGGAAAAAATTATAGCTGGCAAGGACCAGGCCACAAAACCTGCTTTTTGCCCGGCTCTACCTACAAAGCAGGATACCTTGTCCTGCACTGTAAGGACAGCGTGTCAGCTGAATGGGTGAAGGCAAATATTACCAACTCGTCACCATGAGAGGGTGCCTCGCTGTGGGCTACAAAGGAACATAAGATTCCTCATTCCCGTGTCGCGGTGGGCTACTTCCCAAATTCTAACACATTGGAGACTAGCAAGATCCTGGATCTCCTACAGGGGCAGAACAAAGGCCTCTTCGTCGAGTCGTGGCGATTACTAAGAAGAGCTGAACGTCAGTGCAGATGTGCTGGCGCAACAAATGGAGGCGGTGGAGTTGGGAGAAGAGGACGGGAGCCCTCCTTCCAATCCAGAAACAGCAAAGTCAATATGAAGTGCCTCCAAGCAAATCTTCACCACGCTAAGGCCGCATCGGCCGAACTTAGCAGAAGGTTTGCTAGTGGCACCACTAAGATAGGACTCATCCAAGAGCCCTGGATATCGAGAGGCCGTATTCGAGGTCTCAATATACAAAATACACAGGTAATTTATGACACGGGCGCAGTCAAACCAAGGGCTGCGCTTATCATGAACACCTATATTAATTTCTTGCCTCTTACAGAATTTATGGATGGCTACACTGCAGTGGTGCTAGTTGAGGCGGACTCAAACGGTAGGATAGAGGTCGTTATTGCCTCAGCCTACTTTCCGGGTGATACGGACGAAGCACCACCTTCTAACATCAAGGGTCTAGTGGACTATTGTAGACGCCCTGGAAAGACCCTGATTATTGGCTGCGATGCGAATGCCCAGAATACAGTCTGGGGAAGCACGGACAAAAACACCAGAGGTGAGTCACTCTTAGAATATCTATTACTTACTAACATGGGAATTGCTAACAGGGGGAATAGTCCAACGTTTAGCAACGCCATTAGGGAAGAGGTTCTTGATGAGTAGTAGGAACTGAGGGCTTAAGCCTCACCCCCCACCACTTTTCTGATTAGTCGACCTTGACCCAAGCCACTCCTCCTAAGCCACACCTCTTTGTCTGGGGCCCAGTGTCGCTGCAAATTTCGTGCAGTTCATTTCGATCCTAAAACATTAGCATTGATCGTCCCCACTTCCTAGTCGCACGCATGAGCCCTCCCGCTTAACTCTGATTGGTCAGGAGTACTTTTGACCCCACCTACTTTAATGCTGTGGCTCCCCACCCCTTTCCTGATTGGCCAGGCTTGGCTCCGCATACTACCTCTCACCCACTTTCTTCTCATCGCCCCTTCCACACAGCTTCCAGTAAACATACAACTACTTAAGAGCAAGCACCTCATTTGCAAACCAAGTTGCAAGAAGTAAAGTCTAAAAGTATTAGAAACTAGATAGATAGAATGGCAGCTTACGAAGTTTTAAATTGTGAAAATAATAAGCGTCATGTCTTTATGAATGACGCAAATAATGAACACATGGTCTCCATTTATGGCGATGAATTTATACATTTTGAAAAAGATTTGGTTCATGAAAGACAAACTTGTCTTATACTAATTGATAAAAATAATTTTGAAGAAGAAGAAGACAGTGAAAACGATTTGGACGATGAGGGGATTAATGACATTGGAGATGAAAATGTCTGTGGAGAAGAAGGATTGGTCAAAATTAAAACAGCGAACGCAACAGAAACATTGCAACCGGATTATTTATCAAAACAAGTTTGTGTTGTCCAAAGTTATGCCGTCATAATGTCTAGTTCTGGTGGTGTTTATAGTGTATGTCACAAATGTTACTATCAGCACGCATTGGAGGTGTCAGTGGGGAAACACAACTTTGTTTCAAACCATTACAAACGTTTAATGGGGTGTTGTGAAAGAGTGTGAGAAAGAAGACACGTTGAATAAAATAGCCAAAAATAAAGAGAAAATTGACGAGATAACAACAAAGTTACAAAATTTTGAAATTATAGAGGAAAGATTACTCACGGAACTTAATAAATCGTTTGAAATTATTAAAACTTGAAAACAAACTAACAGATAAAATTAAGTTAGGTGAAACTAGTATTAAAGATAACAGGGAAGAAATAGAATCGTTTAAAACAATTTATGATGAATCCCGAGTAAACGTTATAAGAACCACAACTGGATTAAAAACCTTGAAAGAACAGTTTGAAAAACAGAAAAAGGAAATAGAAGATTTTGTTAGAAACATAAGTGCTGAATCTATAAACAAAGTTATTGAGGCGCGAGAAGAATTTAATTCTGCAATAAAGGAATTGAATTTTTATAGATAAGACTGTCATGGAAACTGAAATTAACGTGAAATGTAATGAACAAAAAAATAAAATACAAGAAATTGATGATAAAAATAACAAAGCAACCACATCTATTAATGATATTAAAGATAAAGTAGATAAGGTGGTCAAGTAAACATTATTTAAGGAAGATCTTCTATAAAAAATCACTAGTAAGAAAATGCCATTATGAAGGAAAATATTAAAAAGACCATTGTTGAAGAATTACATAAACCAGCTAGAAAAAATTATCGGAGACGTAGAACGATAGTAAA
Source organism: Pachyrhynchus sulphureomaculatus (assembly GCA_019049505.1). Classification (NCBI taxonomy): domain Eukaryota; kingdom Metazoa; phylum Arthropoda; class Insecta; order Coleoptera; family Curculionidae; genus Pachyrhynchus; species Pachyrhynchus sulphureomaculatus. The sequence goes on along the minus strand of CM032446.1, from coordinate 107,782,544 downwards.
AGGTTTAAATGACTTATGGCAAGCTGATTTAGTTGAAATGCAGCCTTATGCTAAATTTAATAAATGGAACAGATATATTTTAGTAGTAATAAATGCTTTTACAAAATATGTTTGGGCTAAACCTCTTAAAAATAAAAGCGGAAAAGAAGTAATATCAGCAACGAAAAAAATTTTAGATAAAACTACAAAACCTGTTAATTTGCAAACAGATCTGGGAAAAGAATTTTACAACAAAGAATTTCAAAAACTAATGCGTGATTATAAAATAAATCACTATAGTAGTATTTTTTCTAATTTAAAAGCAAGTATAGTGGAACGTGTTAATCGTATTTTAAAAAATATAATGTGGAAGTATTTCAGTAATCAAGGAAACTATAAATGGTTAAATATTTTGCCAAGTATTGTGGAAAAATACAATAATACTGTTCATAGAACTACGGGATACAAACCTATTAATATTAACCGGAAAAATGAAGAACACGTACTATTAAATTCTTTTACTTTCCAGAAAATTTTCGATGTAAAGCATGTCAAGTTAAAAGTAAATGATTTTGTGAGAATTTCGAAGCGAAGAGAGGCATATGACAAGGAATATACTCCCAACTGGTCAACTGGAATATTTCAAATTAGAAAAATACAACTCACAAACCCTACTACTTATCTTTTAAAAGATGCCAATAATGAAAATATTGAAGGTAGCTTTTATGAAGAGGAATTGCAAAAAGTGAAACATCCTGACGCGTATTTGGTGGAAAAAGTTATAAGAAAAAAAGGAAATAAAGTTTTTGTTAAATGGCTAGGATTTGATAAATCTCACAATTCTTGGATTTTAAAAAAAGATGTATTGTAAAAAAATAAAACTATAATAAAATTAAAAAGTGTGTTTATTACATATTATTTACAGTAATCATTTATTGTATTCCATTAATGTAAATACATGTTCAATTAGCTCTAACTCAAGAAATTCCTTAATAAGTTTATCCTCATTTTTACTACTAAGAAAAACTCACGAGATGCTTGAGCTAATTTACATTTAAATGAATGCTCCGTATACTCCAGGAATATCGTAATACTCTGCGTTCCAGTCTCCTGACCATCCTTCGCATAATACTCCGAACATGCCTCCGACATTATAAATTCCTCACACATTTCTCTCACTGATTCTTCCATCACTTAAACTTCTACTCTCTTCAGTTTGCAATACTTTAATAGAATCGTCAGAGTATGAAATATTACAAACCTTCTTATTCACTTTCCTGATTTCGCTTTTTGTTACGTTGCCACAGCATTTTCTTATTGATGGCGGCGGCCCATCGAGGTGTGCACTTACGCCTTGTTGATTATAATGCTTGTAACACGTTAAATTTAACTGTAGTTCCTTATCTCTTCGATATCGTTCTGGCAACTTGCTCCAAACTTTCTGCAATTCAATTGAACTGATATATTCTTTCATATAACTAAGGGGTAGAAATTTGAGATCCCCTTCTTTCAACTCCCACACAGATGTTGAAGTACTTTGTAGACGACAAATAACCTCACCTACGTGATCAATAATGGTATCAAAATCAAAGATGCCATGAAAATCATGATAAGTACTGGACATCTTGCTTTTTGCTACTTGGTTTGCAAATGAGGTGCTTGCTCTTAAGTAGTTGTATGTTTACTGGAAGCTGTGTGGAAGGGGCGATGAGAAGAAAGTGGTGAGAGGTAGTATGCGGAGCCAAGTCTGACCAATCAGGAAAGGGGTGGGGAGCCGCAGCATTAAAGTAGGTGGGGTCAAAAGTAGCCCTGACCAATCAGAGTTAAGCGGGAGGGCTCATGCGTGCGACTAGGAAGTGGGGACGATCAATGCTAATGTTTTAGGATCGAAATAAATTGCACGAAATTTGCAGCGACACTGGGCCCAGACAAGGAGGTGTGGCTTGGGAGGCGTGGCTTGGGTCAAGGTCGACCAATCAGAAAAGTGGTGGGGGGTGACGCTCAAGCCCCCAGTTCCTACTACTTTGATGTAACCCTCATAACTAACAAATCTGTTGACATGATAGGTGACTGGAGGGTCTCTGAAGAGGACTCCATGTCGGATCACAAATATATCTTATTCGAAATAAGGGGACTGGTGAAGAGTCTATCGCTCTACAGAAACCCCAGGGCAACAGACTGGTTGAAGTATTCAGAATGTCTACAGTCTAAGATCACTGGAAGTATATTTCCTACTACATCAACTGAGGATTTGGATGCTTCAGTCGGGAAACTGACTGACCTGGTCATGTCCTCTTTTCACGATAGCTGTCCTCTCAAGACAAAATCCTCCATAAAGAGGGTACCTTGGTGGAACAGTTATCTTGAAAAACTACGTAGTATGGCAAGATTGGAATTTAACAAGGCCAAGAGATCTAACAATTGGGACAGTTACAGAGAGGCCCTAACCGCATACAACAAAGAGCTGAGGATGTCTAAAAGGGAATCATGGAGGCTTCTCTGTGAGAAACTTAGAGACGTCCCGGCTACGGACAGGTTGCATAAGGCCCTTTCAAAAGGGGCTGCAAATCCGATAGGCACACTCAGGGAGCCAGATGGCACCTATACTAATACCTTCTAAGAGACAGTAGAGCTTCTTCTTAGGACCCACTTTCCTGATTGTAGGCTTCGCGCGTCGTGTGTTGATACACAAGGGGTATCGGCATGTGGTCATTACGGCACAACGAATCAGGCCATCAAAAGAATAGTAACCTTTGAAAAGGTAGAATGGGCTATAAACTCCTTCAGACCTTACAAATCACCGGGGCTGGATGGGATATGTTCCAAAGATTTGGAGAGAAGTGAGGGCTATATTCATACCCAAGGGTGGCAACAAACAAACCCCCTGAATCTCCAAAGTCCTACAGACCAATTAGCCTATCTTCCATTATGTTGAAGACAATGGAGAAGATACTGGACCACTACCTCAGGGTGAAGGTAATCCCTCTGAGTCCACGGCATGGACTACAATTTGCCTATTAAAAGGGCAAATCAACTGTCACGGCATTGCATAAACTTGTTCTAGATATCGAAAAAGCTCTAAGCTCTAAGGAGATAGCCCTATGTGCATTTATGGACATTGAGGGTGCCTTCGATAATGCGAACTTCCTCGCCATGGAAACAGCACTCTCCAATAGAGGAGCTGATCCGGCAGTGGTAAAATGGGTCAGCTGTATGCTGAACCAAAGGTCGATTAGAGCCTCGCTCGGCCCCATAAACCTTAGTCTCACTGCGGTTAAGGGATGCCCTCAAGGGGGGGTACTATCTCCCTTCTTATGGTCTGTCCTAGTTGACGACTTGATTAGGATCCTTAACCGGAAGGGATACAAAACCATTGGCTACGCGGACGACATCTCCGTGATAATCAGGGGCAAGCATCCTGGGATGAGTGGTGAACTAATGCAGGACGCCCTGAACACAACATGGGAATGGTGCAGGATGGAGGGGTTATCAATTACCCATTGTGTCGTTTACCAGAAAGAGGGTGATAGAGATCCCCATTTTGAGGATAAACGGTACTGGGGTTGTTCCCAGGGAGGAGGTGAAATATCTGGGCATCACCTTGGATAGGAAACTTACCTGGGAGCCGCACCTTGAGTCATTGATAAAAAAGGCCACAAAAAGCCTTTGGACTACAAGACAACTACTTGGTAGGTCCTGGGGTCTGAGCCCTACTGGATAAATACCCAAATGGTCAGGCCTTCAATACTATACGGCGCTCTAGTATGGTGGGGTAAGACCAAACGGACAACGGCTATATCGAGGCTACGTAGAGTGCAGAGACTTGCATGCCTATGCGTCACAGGGGCTATGAAATCTACCCCAACGACGGGTATGGAAGCTCTTCTGAACCGCTTAACGTGGCTGTGCAAGAGGAGGAGAAACTTAAGGCAGGTAACCTTATTGGACATCTTACAATCTTGAAAGGGATCGGGGACATACTTTACATGTCTCAGGCAAGCGATCACATGGATCCTGTTCACAGCTTCGACGGGAAGTACAGGGTTATCTTTCCGACAAGGGAAGAGTGGTGCGCAAACACAAGATGGCTCGCAAAAGTGGTACACGGATGGATCCAAACGCCCCAGGAATAGTGGGGTCTAGAGCACGCAGATCAATAACCTTGAGCAAGGACACCACAATTTTCCAAGCGGAACTATACGCAATATCGGAAACTGTAGGAATCCTATCCGAAAGGGGAGACATGGGAGTAAGGATTAAAATACTCTCGGACAGTCAATCAGTCCTCAAGGCCCTAGGCAGTTGTACATTTACGTCCAGGGCAGTACTGGAGTGTCACAACATGCTCAACAACCTGGCGATTCAGAATCAGATTACTCTGGTCTGGGTGCCAGGATATGAGGGGCACAGAGGAAATGAGATGGCAGACATCTACGCCAAAAGGGGGGCTGAGGGGAATTTCAGTGGACCCACTCCATCCTTTGGCTAAAGAAATGGACAACATCCATCGTGGGGAAACACTGGAACGATATTAATGGCCTAGAACATTCCAAAAATTTCTGAGCTTCGATGCTAAGAGGGCGGACTTTGTTCTGAAACTGGATAGGAAAAGCCTAAGGACACTGCCGGGGGCACTCACAGGTCACTATGCCTGTAATAAGCACCTATACAGAATGGGCATTTCAAATACGAGCACTTACAGATTCTGCGGTGAAGAAGAGGAGTCAATGGAACACTTGATCACTAACTGTGTGGCACTGGGACACAGGAGATACAAGCTACTACATGCCTATATGCTGGGTGAACAGGACTTGCTAACACTCCCACTGAAGGAGCTGGTCCGATTTCTTGACGTATTAAACCCGTGAAAGACAAGGGGAGGCACAATAGATCAACGATGCTCTCAGTGCAAAGGGCCGTCTTGGGCCAGACCCCACCTTTATTACATTACATTACATTACATAAATTTATCACAGATAACTTAGGATATTTTATATGAAGATCAATTGCACATTTCAGGTACACTTATTTATTTATTTATTTCATAAGGATGTACATTGTATACAATTGACGTTAAATAAAATTACCTAAATGAATTACATAAAAATTTTAGTAACTAGCGACCCGTCAAGTTTGCACGGAAATTGTAATGTTACTGTTTATCTCTTCATTACAATTTAGTGTAGACAAAAATAGCATGGGTATTTTTTCCCGGGTGCCAGAACAAACAGTCGTCGTGAAACATTCTATTCAATAGTTAAGATGGAAATAAAATCAGTTCAGTAGTTACTAGGAAAATCGACAAATAGGTAGACAGACAGACGCGATGGGGGATTTGTGTTATACTATGTACTTACTTAGTTAATGTCATTCAAAAATGAGGGTAAATTATCCTCATAAAAAAATATTTTTAGCAATGTCTTTTTGGTTAGCTGACCCCCCCTTGTCATAATAAGGACTGTTTGGCTGACCCTTTTCTACCCGAAGCAAGCCTCTTCTAATCTCATATAATTCCTTTTTCAACATCTTTTAAACAAAAAAAAAACAAATAAGGATTTTTTGGTCCGACAATCATATCCTGTTCTACCCTCATATAAGGCCTTTCTTAACTACTTTTTGACAGAAGACAACCCATATTAGATCTTTTTGACAATCTTTTTAACAAAAAACACCTTATGTTAGGATTCATTGCTCAACTTTATATTAAAAAAACAACCCCATTATTGCCACACACAGAGTTGGCAACACTGCCTCACCCCTGCGCTTACGCATATACACCGGAGTGGGTCCAACAATGGCACAAAAAACAGAGTATGTTTGAACATGATTTTGGAGCTACTTTTAAAATTAGTTGTTGGGCGGAGCGAGTGCAGAAATACTCTTGTAAAATGTAAACTAGTCATCCGAATGCTATAATTTAAAGACAGTTTTTATCTTCTTTAAATGTATCAACCAAGGAACGCTCAAGCAAAAATTTATATTTTTATATCTAAATTAATCTCCTTAGTTGAAGTATTTTAACACGTCTATTCCTAATATCTTTATTTGAGTTAACCTTTGTGTATATATATATATATATATATATATATATATATAATTATATAATTATATATATATATATATATATATATATATATATATATGTATATATATATATATATATATATATATATATATATATATATATGTATATATATATATATATATATATATATATATATATATATATATATATATATATATGTATATATATATATATATATATATATATATATATATATATATATATATATATATATATAATTATATATGTATATATATATATATATATATATATATATATATATATATATATATATATATATATATATATATATATATATATAATTATATATGTATATATATATATGTATATATATATATATATATATATATATATATATATATATATATATATATATATATATATATATATATATATATATATGTATATATTATTTTGCAAATTCGTTAACAATATAAGTATTTACCTGAAAAAATAAAAATTTAAGGATTGTAGATTGCAGATTATTAAACAGAAAAAAGTTATAAAAACTGAAATAGAAGGCAAAAATCCTATCCTCCCATATCCTATAGTAAATTTAAATTGTATTTGGAAGGTGGCTAGCAAGCCAAAAAAAAAGTTTCTTAAAATTTAATGCGCTAAAGTCAGCAATGAAGCTAGACACCGAAAAAGCTTCTGCCGCGGACAGAATACCTGGCGTAGTACTCAAAAACTGCGCGAGAGAACTAACACCGGTTTTCCGAAGACATTGCCAAACAACTACCGGCCAGTCGCACTGCATCCGATACTATATGAAAGTCATAGAAAAGGCTATCAATCAACATCTTCTAAAATATCTTGAACGATTCAATATTATTAACGACCATCAATATGGTTTTCGTAAACATAGATCAACAGGAGATCTTCTAACTCATGTGACACATGTTTGGAATAACGCAATTGAACACTTTGGAGAATCTCGAGCCGTTGCTCTTAATCAAGGCATTGGACGGTGTCTGACACGATGGATTGTTGGCTACGCTACGTTCGCCTGGTATGTCTTTCTTTTATCACCTTCACTATCAACGCCGGTGTGCCCCAGGTCTCCATACTGTTTCCTACTATCTTTCTCATTTACATTAAAGCTTTGCATATGACAGTACGCTTATCTCTTCATTAACTTTGAACGCTCGAACATCCGCTACTTATGCAAATATTCGCGGGCAGCAGGAGGTCGTTCAACTTAACAAAGATCTGAAACAAATTCTAACTTGGGGTGACAGTAACCCAGTAGAATTTAACGCTGGAAACATCCAGGCGGCAGTTTTTTCTTAAAAAGTTAAGGTTGCTGAACCCGATATAGTTATGTCGGTGCCCTCCATACCTCTAGCATCGTCACTCAATTTGCTGGGAGTTGATTTGAGAGCAAATATGTTATGAACATGTTGCAAGCATAGCAAAGAGAATTTCTTAAAAGCTGGGAATATTATTTTAAACTAGAAAGCTTTACGATCCATAACAACTTGTAATTCTGTACAAAGCTCAAATCGACCAACGATGGAATACTGCTCCCATGTTTGGGGCTCTGTTCCCAAACATACACTGCATTTGTTGGATTTTATCCAGGAGAGAGCTGTTGTTACTCCTAGTATAACCCTTTTCAAGCAGTCAAGCATATGAAGAATCTTATCTCTTTGGAATAATTTGCCAAGGATTGGGTTCCCGATCGAGTACAATTTACAGCGATTCAAGACAAACGTGAATCGCTTGTTTCGCACACGTGTCGCTCCTGTAGCGCTTTAGGGTTTTCCTCCAGCACGTGTGCTAAACCCATAAACAAATAGAGACGACTAGACTCTCACCAACAATGAGGCCTACTAAAGACCTCTCACTTTGGCCGTTCGGAACCGGCATGAAACTGTAGGTCTTCTTTGTATGGGGAAACACTTAAAAAGGCATCAACCACAGGCAAAGGTGAGAGGGTCGCCTACGTTCATATCGGATATGGCACTTCAAGAAGAAGAACCACAGCGGTATGTTTTCACCTCTTCACATATAGATACGTTATGCTGGTAATTGGCATTAATATTAGAAGGAGACAAGACAGAGTAGATTTATATATTTGTATACGTGGCAGTACAGATAGTGTAGAAGAATCGTTTACCCACACTGACCATGAGCAACTGACAATTTTATGACATTATTGTAGGTGAATCAAAGCTCAAATTATTAGTTAAAACCGACACGACATGAAATGTGTGTTTCAAGGTTGTAAATGTTGCAGTAAATGATGAATTTAACAACAGTTATTATCATTTATAAACTCAACTCAAACAAAAATTTAATTTATTTTCCATTTCGATGGTGTGTTGATCAGCAACCTCGTATGTACAATATAGCAATTTTTAAGGAGGCATGAAAAACGGTTTCTAGCTAAAAAAGTTTCGTTCACGGCAACAACTAAAATTGATCTAGTGCCTTTTAATTAAATTACGCATAACAAAAATTCAATAATTATGTTTCAAGTATGTGGTTAGTATTAAATTTTCATAAACTTGACATACGAGTTTCTACTTTTGACTTACGAGGTCACTGCAGAACAAATTGCATAAACAACAAACATAACCATTCAACATACGAAGTGAAGAGACTAAAAAATGAAGTGCTACAAATCAAGCGAAAGTATGGTTAAAATAAAATTATTTTTATTACTTTTTTTTAGGAACATCAAACCATAAATTAAATAATAGTTTTAAAAGCAAAAATAGAAACTCAAAAGTACGACATGGTAAAGTTATAGTAAATAATACGGGAAAACAATAAAATCGACTTTTGCCTATATATAAAAGAACATTAGATTACAACTAAAAAAGCAATTTTAAAAACAAATAAAACTCATTAATATAGTAAAATTAAACGACTGAACTAGGTATTATCACATCTTGCCATAATTATTAAAAATAATACGGCTTTTTAAGAGAGAACCTAGAATTTTCGTTTTCAGTCAATAATGTTACAAGTTATCAAAGTTTTAAATGCATATTACAGCACAATACAAAATTTAAAGAGTTTTTTTTAAGTAAAAAAAACAAACTGAAACAATTATTCTTTTTTTGGTGGATTTCTTCTTGTCCTGCTTCTTTGGTCTTTTGACAGTTCTATGTGAGATTTTATTTTTCGATTTCTTTTTCTTTTCTGGCTCTTGGTGTGGAATATTGTCGTAGAAGTCCCACACATGAGATGGTAGAACTTTTTTCAGTTCTTGCAAATGCTGGTACTTTACAGCCGATATCTTAATGCGGCCGCTGTACAGTCTGTTATACTCCAAGTTCATAGCTACCTCTTTCTTCCTTTGGGGCAATTCTTTGAGGTCTTCCGAGAATCTCAGTTTATAATAAATAGAACCATTTTTATACATATATTGCACTAAATCATTAATTGTAGGATCTTCTTTTATGTTTCCTGGCCTAAGTGACGAGTAAATTTCAAAGGCTTCGTAATCAAGAAAAAACCTATGATCAACACATTTAACAGTGTATGGCGGATTCTTTCTTGACTCCCAAGTGACTGCTAGATAATCATGAGGGTGGTGAATTTTTCTGTTATTAAGCCGCTTTTCGATGGCGGCATGAACTGAGTCTGCCTACATTTGTGTGTGACTTCTGCTCTATTATGAAATTAGATTTCATGGATAAATGTAGGACAGCATTTCCAAGCATCTTGTTCTTATTTTGATACACACAGTCGTCTGTCCACAAAATAATGTGTTTTGGTTTGTCTTGAGGCCATTTCTCTCTTTCGTTTATCAAGAAGTTAACGATACATAAAGTAAAATTTGAAGCTTTTATCTTTCCCTCAGATTCACCCCACCAATAACAACAAACTTCACGAGAGGTGAGATTAAAATACGTGTAGTTGTGGCAGCATAGCTTGGTTTTATAGTATAAGGCAGATGCCATTAATGTTGGAGCTAACTTTACCTCCTGCAAGTCAATAGTATAAACTTGACATTCACCTCCCTCTGCTCGTTTCTTGTCTGCCTCTTTTTCATCCCTTGCAATATAGTTGATTTGTCATACCCGGTATTTTTTAAAATTTTATTTTGAAACCGTTATTATAGCCTTTGACATACAACAATGTTGCAGCAAGTCGGGCATATCTGTTTGTACAAGATTCAATATTAAAAAAAAATTCAAAAAATGACATGGTCAACACCATCAATTTATTAAGTAAAGTACGACATAATTTTAAAATTTAAATTTATAAAAATAAATAAAAGCACTAAATAATTTACTAAAGTACAATTAAGAGTTTTTGGAAAATTATAAACAATTTTATTAATTGCAGAATAAACAATACATTTTAACTAATGTTAAAAAAATGTCTGTATTGTCCATTAAAATATCAACAATAATAGGAATTAATAACTGAAAATTTTTAAAATTTAAATGCCAGATCTGTGAAATCACAGCGACCTCTTTAGTCTAAAGCTAGTAAACCATGAATTTTTTCATTATTGCGCATATTTACTATTACTAAATACATACATAATTTAGCGGGATCAGTTTTTAAACTTCGTATTAGCAATATACTAGTTATATATATTTGGAAGTCCTATGCAGAAAGGAGAGCGACTATAGCGGTGCGAGTGTGTGACTAACTTTTTGATATAATAGTGTAATTCGCATCGGCTGCTAGTCCGCTTCGGAATAAGTGTCAACCTGTCAGTCCAAAATGGAGGGTAATAACATGGAAGCATTAATTACAGCAGTAAAAAATTGTAGAATCTTGCGGGATGTGAGCCATAAAAACAGTTATAGTCGTTTACTACTTGATGGAGTGTAAACTCGAATTGCGACAGATTTGGAGAAAATTGATATTATTTGTATCTCTTTCAGATTTCCTGACTAATTTTCTGTTACGCTGTCAAGTTACAGTTGGTGCACACTGATCAGATTATTGCACTTCCACCTTGATTATTAAGAAGACATTAGTAGTATAACAAGCGGGGTTCTGGAGCACTTGTCGTAACGACAAACTTTTCGGTCCGTTACGTTATTTTTGCCTCGAATTCAGGCAAACTTCGTGAAATGGTGTATTTGGCCTGGCATTTTAACGTAATGCGTTTACCGTCCGCATAAGTGTTGAAAAAGTTGCTTCGGATGGCTATCTACCCCTGGGGTAGTTTAATATCACGATGCGATATAACTTGCGATGAATCGAAAAGGTCCTTATTTCCGAAGAAAGGTGTAAATGGGGTGTAAATAGGTGTGCATAGGTGTGTATAGGTGTGAATAGGTGTGTAAATGTCGTGCAAGAAGTGGTCTGACGTCACAGCTCCTATAGAGGGTGTTGTCAAAAAGGTCTTATTACTTTTTGTGTAGAATGTGTCCAAAAGGTCCTTATATTTGTGAATAGGATTGTTTTTTGTTGGAAAGTGTTCAAAAAGACCTAAATGAGTGTGTAAAAGGTCCTTATTCGTGTAAATGTGGGTTGTTTTCGTTGAAAACGGGGTGTTGAAAAGTATATTGTGAAAAGATTCATATAGTGTAAGAGAAGGTTAGATGTCTGTTAATTTTTGGGTTTATTGTAACGGTAAATGTTTTACCGTAACGTAATAGGTAGTTTGTCAATAGAGCCGATATTAGTAGGGTATCTTAACTTCATTAAAACTTCATTAAACTTCTGTTAGAGGAGAAGTTGTGTCGAGGCTCGTTGGGTAAAAGTGGATCAATAGGTAATATTTTAGTTGTAAATGTATGCAAAAAGGCCTTATTTGAGTGTATTTTCGAGGTAAAAATTGGTAAATGTTCCCCTATATTGTTGTTTGGCGTCTAAAAGTCGGTAAAAAGCTGTAAAATGTAAACAAGTGGAGCCGTAAGTCTGTAAAAATGTATGAGATAAGGCTAAATGTAAACAAAAAGTATGAATAATGTGTGATTCATGGTACTTTTAGTATGTAAAATTGAGTAAACAAGTGGCTCGCTAGGTCAGCAAAGTAGATAAGAAAGGTTAAAAATAGCTGATAAGAGTTGAGTGAATGTATGTGAGAATGTAAGAAATGGCAAAAACTTGTATTAATGGGAAAATTCCATGCAAATAATTAAAATTTGTTGTGAGCGAGAGAGAGTTCAGCAAAAGTGGATAAGAGAGGTCAAAAATATGTGATAATAAGTTGAGTAAAATGTATTGAGAATGCAATAATTGAAAAACCAAGAAATTTACCGTATTTGGTTGTCGTAACGTTAAATGTAAACGTAAAAGTAGTTTGTTCTCAAGTTAGTATAGTAATGATATTATGTCAGCTTAAATTAGTTTTAAAAAGACTAGTTTGGCCTCGTTGGATTGTAAATCTTAGTAAAATATATATGTAGAGATGAGCTTAGTCTAGCCTAGCCTAGTTTGGACTCGTTATTTCTATATTATGAGAGGAGAATAAAACACAGTATGAGCATATAGAGAAATATATTAATAAATTCTAAAATAATACAATATGTTACAAAATGTTACTACACATAAATTTATATTGTTTAAAATAATTCATTCAAGTCATCTGTTTCCTTGTCTTTCGTTGGCTTCTCGTTCGAGTCCTTTTCTTTCTTTACTGGAAAAATAAGAAGAAGGTAAATGTTTTGAAGCATCTTTTGTTTTAAATAGATCCTTAATTTCACATGCCAAACATCTTTCATTATACAGATCTGTTTCTCCTTTACATTTGGGACATTTTTATTCGTACAACAACTGGCATTTTTAATGATAGTTTTATCTCAGACATCTGTTATTGAACTAAGTTTAGTTAGATAAATCTCAATCTTATATAGAAAAATATACTCCTACTACTACTACTACTACTATTACTTATTACTGAACATTAGTTTCATCGATCCAACTATTGTGTTTATTATCAAAACCTAACCATTTTACAAGTACTTTATTTCCTTGTCGTTTTATTACTTTTTCAACTAAATAAATATCTGGATATTTAACTTTTTGCAGTTGGAGTTCATAAAATCCACCTTTAATGTCTTGATTGTGTTCATCTTGAAGTAAATACGTAACGGGGTTTGTATATTGTACCTTTTTAATGGTAAATATTTCCGTGGACCAATTTGGTTTGTAATGTTTGTCAAAAACACCTCTAAGTTTTTCTATGCGTACATGATCCCCTACTTTATATTTCGTTTGAAGTGTAGTCATCTTTATGTTATTATAAACCGTGTCAAGTAGAAATTTTTCATGTTTTTTAGTTACCTCACTAGGTTTTAGACCTATAGTTCTATGTTTTTTTATTATTATAAATATGGATGATTTTCGGTAGTAATTTAACCCACTTATAGGATCCTTGAATACTAAATTCTTCCCACATCATACTCTTAAGGGTTCTCTTAACACGTTCCACAATTGATGCCTTCTTTTCACTGTAAACGACATAATGTAAAATATTATATTTTTTCAAAAGGTTTTGTACTTCCTTTCCCGTAAATTCTCCACCAGAATCTGTACACAAATTGATTAGAATCTGTTGTTTAAAAACATTTTCAAGAGCATGTGCTACTTCATTAGATGTTTTTGTTTTTAATGGATAGGCCCATACGTATTTGGAAAAACAATTAATTACAACTAATATGTATTTAAATCCATTATTTTCTTTTTCAAATTCTCGCATTTCTACCAAATCGGCTTGCATTAGATCTAAAAGTGATTTTAAAATGACTCTTCTACGTTTAAAATTTTTCCTTCCAGGTCTATGAATTTCTTCAACAATTTGTTTCTTTACTTTAGTTGCATGGTTGGACATTATTCAATAATATTAGCTTCACGTAATTCTTCAATAATAGAGTTGATCTCGTTTGCCAGCTGTTTCAGAGGCAACTAATAATTTTAATCGTTTGACCAACTCATTTGGATCATCCCAGTATACATAATCGATTGGATTATTTGTAACTTTCATAAACATACCATGCCCTATTCTTTCAGAGTTGTCTGATTCTTCTTCTTCTTCTTCCGAATCTATGTCTATTTTATTTAAATTTGGTTTAATAATTTTCTTAAATTTGCTATGTTGTATAGTTTTAATATCTCTTATTGCACTTGAATCAGATAGAATTTCAGCATAGTGTTTAGCATCATTTTTAGTATATTTATTTGGTGGATTTCTATTAAAAAGTAGTCCATATAAACCACTGGTACCTCTAAATTTTTTAGATCCAATTAAGAGATCGGGTCCATCGAAATTAATAGTTTGATTACCTATTGAAAATCGTTCAATGTCTTTATCAAATTTTACTCTAAATTTTCCCTCAGAATCACCTTTACCTTTCGGATTCTTAAGATACATTTTAATATATTTTGCAGGTAAAGGATGATATTGTTCATAATAATCTGATAAGGATTTCTCTTCTATGGTTTTATTTAATTGATCTTCGTAATCTTTTTGTCTTTTGGCTTCCTCATCGAAATGTTCCTTTTGAATATCTTTAACGAGATGTTTTCTTAAACTGTATGGCTTAGATGTTGTGGTAAAATGTAATTTTCTCTTGAGAGGTGCTACTGCTGACATAGGTGGTTTAATTGACATCATTCCTCTAGGTGTATCGGTGTAAGTTGAGGTTGTCGGGATGGGTTCAGACGCTATCGAATCTTTATCAGTATCTTCCAAATCATCATCATATTCATCTCCTTCATCATCATCATCATCATAATCAGATTCTTCAGATTTTATATTTAACTCAGGAGGTGCTTCAAGAGTTTTTGTTGTTGTTGGTATTTCATATTTTTTTGGATCCAATTTATTTTCAATACTTTGTAAATGTTTCGTTATTGGTTGAAATAAAGTTTCATGTGCAATTTGATCATGTTTTAAAAGGTTTAATTTATTTTTGATATCTCTTCGTTTGTGTGTTAATTTTTGTTTAACACTCTTTTTACTTGAGCTTATTTTCTTCCTGTTAGCCATCTTGTCTGAGAGACGTTTAAGTGAATATTAATTGTATATAAACATTAATTTATATATATATATATATATATATATATATATATATATATATATATATATATATATAGATATATATATATATATATAAATATATATATATATATATATATATATATATATATATATATATATATATATATATATATATATATATATATATATATATATATATATATATATATATATATATATATATATATATATATATATAACTGTCTAAACCATAACGATATCCTCCTTCATCAATTTTGTTGTCCTTAAAAATTGATAAGAATCCAAATGTGTTCTTCCAACAAAAAGAACAGATCTTTTTAAAACATTCAAATGACATATCGGTACCAACATGATCGGAATAGACATGTCGTAAATTTAAATCATCCTGTTTGAATAAAATAAGTACATTGGCATTGTCTCGTATTAAATGTTTCGGGATTTTTGCATAGGTTTGACACAAATAAAAACAGTCAATGTTGTTGTGACGACCCATACTAAAGTACTCTCGTATTACATCTTGTTTGTCACAGGCTACATCATCGAATATAAATACAGAATTACGTTTTGCCTCTGACGGTGTTATTATTTGTTCACTGTTATCGAAGGCGAAATATCCTATTCCCTTGACAGGTTTTAATAATTGTTCCAAATAAATATATTTAGGTTGATATAACGATTTAGAATACAGGTAAACATTCTCAAATTTTAAACCATTCGGATGTTCAAGAAGGCTTAACATAGTTGAAGTTTTTCTACAATTACTAGGACCTGAAATAATACATCGCATCGTAGAGGGTAATAAGATACTGTGTTTAACATTGTTCTTAAGTTCTTGTAAATCGTGATTTTCAACTTTTAGTCTAGTTTTTTGTTGAACAATTCTCTTCATCTTACACAACAACAAAGTTAGAATAGAAATAAGTATAAAATAGAATGTGTGTTAAATTTATAGTTAGTATATAGTTTGATTTCGAAAATGAAATACTATTCTAGTGACAGTACATTTCAAGGGAGTGGACTTTTAAATACTGTTATAAATAAGCTTCCATTTGAAGTAAATTTACCAGGTTATCAATTTTGTGGACCTGGTACAAAACTACAAGAACGTCTAGCTCGTGGTGATAAAGGCATTAATCCTCTCGATGAAGCTTGTAGAGAGCATGATATAGCCTATTCAAATCATACTGCCTTACCTGATCGTCATCAGGCTGATAAAATTTTACTTAAAAATGCTTTAAATCGAATTAATGCACAGGATGCATCTTGGAAGGAAAAAATTGCAGCTATAGGTGTATCTGCTGCCATGGACAGTAAGCTTAAGTTAGGTATGGGTTATAGTAGAAAAGGAAGGGATAGTAAACAAGATAAAATAAATGAGAATGATAAAACTAATCAGTACATTATGAATGAAACGAAGAAGAGCATTAAACAAACCACAGGTATTATTAAGCAAAGTGTAAAATCAATGCAAAATTATCTAACAAAAATGGAAACGTTGATAGGAAATATCAATAACTTACCAACCCCGATCCCACAAAAGGTTAAAACAAATGTTGAGAAGAAAATAAAAAATCCAAAAACTAAATCAGCTACTACTAATACTAAGAAGACTATTAAGAAGACTATTAAGAAGAAGAAACCTCAAATCGATAGTAGTGATGACGAGGAGGAATATGAAGAAGAAGATGAAAAACCTATTGATAACTATCATGAAAGAAAAATTAAGGAAAGGATAGCAGCAAATAAATTATCAAATACCACAGAAGTCCCACGTAGTAACAGAAAGAGGAAACTTGATAATAATAATAATAATATTCAAGAAGCAGATGTAAAATTGTTAGAAAAAAGATTTAAGCGAGATATTCAACAGCAACGACGACAACAAAAACAACAAACGCAGAATCGAAAACGTAAATTAAATATTACGGAAGAACCCCCTACTACTAATACTAGTACTCCTACATTTAACATGGATATGGATACTAGTACTAGTCAAAAACGAAAACGTGATAGTAGTAGCAGTGAAGAAGAAATTGATGAGGATTATAGTAAAAAATTTAAATTATAAATCCTGTTATATAGTAAATTCTTATTAAATATAGTTAAGTTTATTACAAACCATTCATCAAAAGGGAACACAATTCTTATTATGGCAGTCAGTAGTCGTCAGAAAAGAAAAGAGATTAAATCTAAGAAACAAAATCGACAAAGGGGAGGAAAACGTAAAAAACAAATAAGAAATAAAAATAAGAAAAGATTAAGTTTCCAATCTGTGGCAAAGAAAATAAAGAGGAATATTTTAAAAGTAAAACCTACAAGTATAAACAGTGCGCTTAATATTGCAATTAAAACGGTTAAAAATGAAAAAGGAAAAATCACCACACCTCGGGTTATTAAAATTCCTAAAACTGGAGGAATTCTACCCTTAATACCTATATTTGCAGGTCTTAGTGCCTTGGGGGTTTTGAGTGGAGGAGCAGCAGGAATATCAAAGGGCCGTTAATGACGCTCGATCAGCTAAACAACAATTACATGAAAGTCAACGTCATAATAAAACAATGGAATCAATTGCTATGGGGAAAGGTCTCTATTTAAAACCCTATAAAACTGGAATGGGATTGTTTTTTTTTTCATCATCATCGTCCTCTTCACAAAATACGAAATTACCAATAACATTACCCAATCGGGCTTTAACGAATCTCGAAATGGAAATGTATGCAAAAAAGTTGAAAATTCCCTATTTTCGAGGAGTCTTTATGAAGGATAGGTTACCGAGGAAAATCTATAAATATGAATCAGGAGTTATTAATTTGGATAACGATTCTGGTCCTGGTACACATTGGACTGCTTACAAAAAGTATGGATCAATCATTTATTATTTTGATAGTTTTGGAAATTTGTTACCACCAATCGAAACACAACTGTATTTTCAATCTAAGGAAACAAGTACTATATATTATAATCATGATTCTTATCAGTCTTATAATTCTATTATTTGTGGTCATTTATGTTTAAACTTTCTGTATAATCCTGTATGTTTAAAATAAAAGCAATTTACAACTAGATATTGTGTTAGTTATTTATATTATTTTGAGCAGATTAGAACTAGTATTCAACAAAAAATGTCATACACATTTACATTGTCAGGAAATAAATCTATATTGACAACAAATATTTATCCTCCCATTGTATTAAACGAGAACGAAGAGTTCGTTTTGGGGTTGATTAATTTTGTCAGTTACAATTCAATACCAAATGTTGACAAAACCAACAATACCTTTCAATATGGGAAAAACAACAATGAGATTGTTTTACCAGAAGGATCATACGAACTTAGAGATATATACAAATATTTACTCGAACAAATAAGCCTACAGTCCAAGGAAGAAGTTAAACCGAAATTATTTCTTAGTGCAAACTTGAATACTCTCAAGTGTGAAATTAAATGTACAGTAAAATTGATTTTAGTCAAGAAAATTCTATAGGAAAACTATTGGGATTTGGTAAAATTGTCCTAGAACCGGATACACGGTACATATCTGAAAATTTAGTAGATATTTTCAAAGTGAATTCCATCTGTATCGAATGTAATCTAGTAAACAATTCGTATAATAATGAAGCGCATGTGCATATAATTCACATGTTTTATCCTAATGTAGAACCTGGATATAAAATATTGGAGAACCCATCAAATGTCATATATTTACCAATCAATACACGTTATATAGATGAAATTCAGCTTAAAATCACCGATCAACATGGCAATTTAGTTAATTTTAGAAAAGAGTTGGTCACAGCACGTTTACACTTAAAAAGAGTTTCAATATGGTATTTATATACAACCATAATTCATTTGACATACCATTCTGGGACTATAATCATCAACAAACTGAATATAAAACCTGTAGGAAGAAGGATAAACGTATCAGTTTACAAAGACCATTGAAAGAATTAACTCCTGAGAATAAAGCTGTTTTACATTCTTTGGGATTTAAATTGAAAAATTAATAAACAACATTGCAAACAAAATAAGACTATTTTGGTGTAGATTTAAGTTACAAATTAGTACAAGTATTGAGAGAATTTTCCTAATAATTAGGTGTAAGTGTAAATACAAGGTCAAAGAAGAAGAAGAAAATGAGTTATAACATACTAAAAGTTGGAGAAAGTGTGTCACATGACGATGCAATTGTTAGTTATCAATATCATACTCATCAACCTTATTCGTCGACAACTTTAAGTAACAACGATGAAATTAGAATACCTATTCAAACACAGGATCTTTATACGTTGCCCAGTCAAAGTTTTTTGTATATTGAAGGTAAACTGTTGAAAAATGACAATACCTATAGTGAAAATGTACATTTTATCAATAATGGTATACTATATCTATTTGAAGAAATTCGTTATGAACTAGGAGGAGTGGTAATTGATCGTGTTAGAAATCCTGGAATAACTACAACCTTAAAAGGTCTCGTATCATTTACTCCAACCGATACTAATAGATTACAAAATGCAGGATGGTGTGAAAAAGAGACTCCTGCCCTAGTAGATGGAAGTGGAAATTTCAGTGTTTGCATTCCACTAAAAATTATGATGGGTTTTGCTGAAGATTTTCATAAAATTGTAATGAATCTACGTCAAGAATTGATATTAATCAGAAGCAGTACAGACTTAAAAGGTATTCAACAAATTGCGAATAAAAAGGAAACCTATAAAGTGACTTTGAACAAGGTACTTTGGAAGATGCCACACATTTCAGTAAGCGATCATCAAAAGTTACGATTACTCAAACAATTTGAGAGCAACAAGGATTTAAATATGGCTTTTTGTAGTTGGGAATTGCATGAATATCCACAGTTGCAACAAGCTAAAAATCATACTTGGACTGTAAAATCTTCCAATCAATTGGAAAAACCACGTTTTTATTATCATTGGTTTTCAAACAGCTATGAAAACTAAAATTGACAAAGATATGAGTACTTTTAATCACATCAATTTGACTAATTTAAAAGTCTACTTAAATTCCGAGGTGTTTCCCTACGACAATTTAAACTTAGATTTTGAATCTAACAAATATTCAATTCTCTATGAAATGTATGCACAATTTCAAAAATCCTACTATTATACATCTATCAACGATCCATGTGTCTATCCTCTAAGATTTAAATCACATACACCTCTAGTGGTAATTGATTGTTCTCGACAAAGTGAAGATATATTAAAAGGAGGAGCTGTCGATATACGCATCGAATTTGAAACCAGTAAAAACGTATCCAAAGATACAGCTGTCTATTGTTTAATCCTACACGATCGATTAGTTAGATGTAACCCTCTAACCAGTACTGTTAAGGTTTTTTAAGAGAAAATATTACAAGTCAATAAAACAACAACAAACTCTCTTATGTACTAAAATTTATTTAATTATTAAGAAATACACATATATACATATATAATGTAAATAAATATTAAAAGAAAAAATGTATTATTTCATTTTTGTTCCATAACAATATTCTTCTTCTTATAGTCATAATCTGGATACATTTTTAATCCCTATCTGAAACGTAAAACATTATTAAAATATGTATGAAAAATCTTATTTGATATTATTACCAATAGCAGTATCGAGTACATTTTCCTTATCAGAATCATCTTCACTCTCCTTATAAACTTCTTCAACGGTTAATTTAGTCTTTTTCCTTCGAGGTGGAGATGAGGAGGTTCCTTCCTCTGGATAACCTAAAGCAGGAGAAGGAGTCTTCATTGTTATCGATAGAGGTACATCAGACTCTTCTTCATCGAGAAGATTAAATTTATACATCTTTGCAACTTTCTCTAGTATCTTAATATCTTCTTCATTATCCATTTTGGTACGCATATAACGCACCGGTAAGTTGCCCAGCTTTTGTCTCAACTTGTTACCCTTCGGGCAATAGGAAAGGTAAACGTACACTTTATCCCCTCTGGTTTTAATGGATTTCACTCCAAATCTACAAATACACAATAAATAATAATCCTTATTGAAAAAATGTTTTTTCTGAGTAAAAAATAAAACAAAATAGAAATTAAAAACAAAAAACTTACTGAAAAAGTTCTTTAACAACCACATTCACATAACGAAGAGTAAAATTAATGGGATCCTCGGAGAAAAGAATAAGAGTACATGGAGTATTAGCCATAATGTAAAATTATTCACTGTACTGTTGTAGTAATAATGATACCAAAAACAAATATCATTCGAGATTATATACTAGTTCAAACTGTTTCGTCAGAGATCTCTAGTCACGTTGCAGTCAACGTGCATAAACATATAGTCGACAAAAAAAAAAAGGAAAAAAAAAAATTTTTTTATTCTTGAAATAAAATATTAGTACCCTTAATAAGATTGCATCATGCAAATTTTCCAATCTATTTGTTAATAAAAACATGTTTTTCGACATTTATCTCGTATCATTATATTTTTATAGACTAATTGACTAGTTTGTTTTTGTTTTGCAATAAATCAAACTAATTAAGTCAGACCACAAAATATTCCAATCACCAGATATTTGTTATTAAAAACAATTTTCAACATAATAACAACTTAACAAATAATTTTTATCAAAGTCACGTTGCACTGACATATACTGTTTATTAAAGTAATTATTATAAACATTATATGTTTTAAAGTATAAATAGAACGATTTATTTAGTATAGTCATCAGTTCAAGCGTTTAACTTGAGTAAAAATAGTATACCGGGTATTACATTTACAAAGACTAATAACTATGTCTTCTGCTAACGACAATAGTAACAACAGTTCAAAAGTGTTGGATTCCTATTCCACGGAACTAGTACGGTCGACCGAATTGGTAAGTAGATTACTTAAAAAAAAGGAAGAATATAAAAGACATATAAGTATCTTAAAGAAAAATATTGCTATTTTAACAAAGGGTCTGTGTAAACAGTTTAAGTAAAGTGGAATCAAATTTATGCATTTTGAAAAATTATTTAGAAAAAATTAAATTTCATCTTAAAACTAATAAATCTTTTGACAAAGAGGAAATTGATTTGGCAAAATGTCGATTTCTGTTTTCAGGGACGCATAAGAACCGGAGTTATAACAAATTTTAAGTATAACGAGCCTAAGGAATTTTTACAAAAAGCTTTTCATGTATTTTCTCTGCGAATTAGAAAGGAACTCAAACAATTGACTATGCTTAAAGTAAATGTTAACTTTTGTGGTCTATTTATAAAAACTCGAACTGCTGACACATCCATTAAACATTTTTCAACTAAAAACCAAATAATTGATCAGAATACCAACTTGACTGAGTGGTATAAGATGAATGTAGTTGATAAAATTTTAGGTAATTTAGAGGATTTTCAGGAAAAAGACAGCGGTTGGACCTTATGTGAAATATGACACTTGAAAGTAAATTTAAACAAATATAATCCCATAGGTGGAGGGTTTTCCACATACGTAACAGTACCTAAATTCATTCAAAATATTAAAAGTGTTGTGAATATTAAAAATAATGATCCTTATTGCTTTCTATGGTCTGTTGTATGTGCTTTATATCCAGCTGACAACGGTAAAACAGTTACACGTACTTCATCTTATCCACATTTTAGTCGAGTATTAAAATATGAAGGAATTACATTTCCTATAGTATTAAAAGATATTCCTCGATTTGAAGCACTTAATAAATTGGCTATAAATATTTTCTGTGTAAAAAACCAGGAAATTTTACCCTTAATGTTGACTAATACAAAATTTTCAACTAAAATCAACTTACTTATTTTAACTCTTGATAATGAAGATTCTGATGATGATGTTGATGATTCCTTTGAAATTGATTATTCCAACCCTAACAATAAATTCCATTTTGCATATATTAAGAATTTAAGTCGTTTAGTAAGCAAACAAGTAGAAAATATTCAAAATAAAAAATGGTTTTGTGACAGATGTTTTAATCACTTTATAAGCGAATCAAACTTGACTAAACATTTAACTGATTGTAAGATACTAAATAAATCTAAAATTACCTTACCCAAAGAAAACGAGAATATTTTAACTTTTAAGAATTTTTCAAACAAATTGATGGTTCCATTTGCGATTTATGCAGATTTAGAAAGTATGCTTATAAATTACATCGATGAGCAAACCACTAAGAAATCCAAGAAATATCAGAAACATGAACCTTTTAGTATTGCTTACTATTTAAAATGTTCCTATGATGATTCTCTTTCAAACTTTCAGATGTATACGGGTGAAAATTGTCAGGTATGGTTTGTTAGAGAACTGGAAAAAATTGCACAACAAGTACAGGCAATATATTCAAATCCTATTAAATTATCCTTAACGAAACAACAAAATGATGAATTTTATCGTGCGAAAACTTGTCACATTTGTTCTAAACCCTTTTTAACAGATTCGAATGATTATAAAGTAAGAGATCATTGTCATTTAACTGGTGATTTTAGAGGGGCAGCTCACAACTCTTGCAATGTAAATTTTAATAATAAAATGGTAATACCTGTTCTTTTTCACAACCTTTCCGGTACGATAGTCATTTTTTGATTAGAGCCCTTTGTACAGAACTGAAAGGATCAATAAGTTTACTTCCAATTAACAAGGAAAAATATATATCATTTACAAAATATGTGGAAAATTCAAAGATTCAATTCCGATTTTTAGATTCTTATCGGTTTATGGCGAGTAGTCTAGATAAATTAGCATCCTATCTAGATGATGATCAGAAAAGTATTACGAAAAGAGCTTATAAAGATGATACTCAATTTAAATTAGCTACGAGGAAAGGAGTCTTTCCTTATGAATATATTGACAGTTGGGAAAAATTGCAAGAAAAGTCTTTACCACCTATAGATAAATTTTTTAGTAAAATTACAAATTCTAATATAACCGTACAACAGTATGAACATGCTTGCAAAGTATGGAATACTTTTAATATACAAAATCTTTAAGAATATGCTGAACTCTATTTGAAAACTGATGTCTTACTTCTGGCTGACGTTTTTGAAAATTTTCGAAAGCTCTGTTTAAATACTTATAAATTGGACAGCCTCCACTGTTTCACAGCCCCCGGTTTGGCCTTTGACAGTATGCTTCGAATAACCGACGTAAAATTAGAATTGTTAACTGACATATATATGATTATGTTTATTGAAAAGGGTATAATAAATACATGAATAACGAATATAATAGCAATGAACCTTCCACTTTCCTTATGTATTTTGATGTAAATAACCTCTATGGAGCAGCCATGAGTTTTCCATTGCCTACAGGAGATTTTAAATGGGCAGATGATTTCTATCAAGAAGACAATATATTGAATATTCCTCGGGATAACGATTACGGTTATATTTTTGAAGTAGACCTTCATTATCCTAAAGAACTATTTAATCTTCATAAAGATCTACCACTTTGTCCTGAACATTTAGTACCACCAGTATCAGACTCTAATATTTCCAAACTACTAACAACTCTTTATAATAAGAAAAAATATGTTATTCACTATTTAGCTCTCCAACAAGCTATGCAATTGGGATTAAAAGTTACAAAATTTCACAGGTGTTTAAAGTTCAAACAATCTTCATGGTTAAAAAAATATATTGATGTAAATACTGAGCTTCGTAAATTAAATAAAAATTATTTTGACAAAAATCTCTTTAAATTAATGAATCTTGCTCCATACGGTAAAACGATTGAAAACGTTCGAAAATATAGAGATGTAAAATTGGTGAACAAATGGTCAGGACGATATGGTGCAAATTATTATATTTCTCAACCCAATTTTCATAGTTGTGAGGTTTTTGGCAAAGATCTGATTCTAATTGAAATGAAAAGATTAAATGTGAAATTCAATAAACCTATTTATCTTGGAATGTCAATTCTAGACATATCAAAAACTATTTTATATAATTTTCACTACAATTACATTAAACAAAAATTTGGTTCGAACTCAAAATTGTTATATACAGACACAGATAGTCTTATATACCAGTTCAACGTAGATGATATTTATATACATATTAAAGACGATATCCACATGTTTGATATTTCTGACTATCCTGAAAGTAATATTTATAATATACCGCTTAAAAATAAGAAAATCTATGGTCTCATGAAGGATGAAAATAATGGAAAAATCATGACTAAGTTTATTGGATTACGATCTAAAATGTATACTTTTAAAGTGCTTAATAACAACAACAATAATGTTATTGAACAACACAACTCAAAGATTATCTCAAATGTTGGAATAGTCAAAAAAGCCAAAGGTGTTCAATCTTCTGCTCTAAAATTAATTTCATTCGAAGATTATTATTAATGTTTATTTAACCACACCAAAATTGAAGTAACTCAAAATTCTATACGTAACGAAAAACATAACGTTTATACAGTCGAACAACAGAAAACAGGTTTAAGTCCCTATGATGACAAACGAATCGTTAATTATATTTACATAGACACTATACCCTGGGGTTATAATGATGATCCTTCGTATTCTTCCTTTTAAAAAAGTAATCTATTTTACTATTTATTCGGCTTAACCGTTTTTGCCTCTAAATGATGCTACTCAACAAATATAATAAAAATATTTCCAAGCAATATCAGTCTATAATAATATAATGCATATTTTCAGGCTCAGCATCTTTCTTTTGAAAGGGAACAACAATTTATTAACTTAATGCCAAATGCCTATAATCATCTTTATCGAAATGGTAGTCAATTTTGCAAACAATGTGCAAAATTTTTCTGTTTTTGTTCAAATTCCTTGACGCTTCATGGTATTATGGTTCCTAATACTACTACTACTACCAACATATCTATACAGGACTTGTACTGTTATGAGAAAATTCCTGATTCATAATTTTACTTATAGCAACTCTTTGATGTCGATATCCCAGCAAAGGAAAAATTGAAAATCATTGAAAACGAACTTGATACTAATTTCATCGAAGAGGTTTTTCTGATATATCAAAGCCAACCGATGTACGACTGGGAATGGATTGAAATGCAACATCGTTTCCATTTAGCAGAATTATTTGATTCTGTGACACATTCATATTGAGAAAGAGTGAAAAATGAACTCGACTACCAAGAATCAACATTTATTTATTATCACAAATATTTCAATAACTACTTAAACAAAAAGAGAAAAAGGACTGAACTGTGTTTTAATTGTATACAAAAAATAAAGAGAATCTTGTTTTAAAAATTTATTGTAAGAAATGGAACCATACATATGTTACTTATTAATATTTACTTTTTCCGCTCTCCAATGAAACCTTGGAAACCAACAGAATAACATATGGATGGCTCGATTATTTTATATGTAGTAAATATTGTAAAGTTATTATTCTTTTAATATAGTTCTTATATCTACTTAATTTAGTAACATTATGTAACATTTTGAATTATTTTTAGAATTTATTAATATATTTCTCTAATATGCTCATACTGTGTTTGATTCTCCTCTCATAATATAGAAATAACAACCAACGACTTACAACAACAACGAGTCCAAACTAGGCTAGGCTAGGCTAGGTTCATCTCTACATATATATTTTACTAAGATTTACAATCCAACAAGGCCAAACTAGTCTTTTTAAAACTAATTTAAGCTGACATAATATCACTACTATACTAACTTGAGAACAAACTACTTTTACGTTTACATTTAACGTTACGACAACCAAATACGGTAAATTTCTTGGTCTTTCAATTATTGCATTCTCAATACATTTTACTCAACTTATTATCACATATTTTTGACCTCTCTTATCCACTTTTGCTGAACTCTCTCTCGCTCACAACAAATTTTAATTATTTGCATGGAATTTTCCCATTAATACAAGTTTTTGCCATTTCTTACATTCTCACATACATTCACGCAACTCTTATCAGCTATTTTAACCTTTCTTATCTACTTTGCTGACCTAGCGAGCCACTTGTTTACTCAATTTTACATACTAAAAGTACCATGAATCACACATTATTCATACTTTTTGTTTACATTTAGCCTTATCTCATACATTTTTACAGACTTACGGCTCCACTTGTTTACATTTTACAGCTTTTTTTACCGACTTTTAGACGCCAAACAACAATATAGGGGAACATTTACCAATTTTTACCTCGAAAATACACTCAAATAAGGCCTTTTTGCATACATTTACAACTAAAATATTACCTATTGATCCACTTTTACCCAACGAGCCTCGACACAACTTCTCATCTAACAGAAGTTTAATGAAGTTTTAATGAAGTTAAGATAGCCTACTAATATCGGCTCTATTGACAAACTACCTATTACGTTACGGTAAAACATTTACCGTTACAATAAACCCAAAAATTAACAGACATCTAACCTTCTCTTACACTATATGAATCTTTTTACAATATACTTTTCAACACCCCGTTTTCAACGAAAACAACCCACATTTACACGAATAAGGACCTTTTACACACTCATTTAGGTCTTTTTGAACATTTTCCAACAAAAAAACAATCCTATTCACACATATAAGGACCTTTTGGACACATTTTACACAAAAAGTAATAAGACCTTTTTGACAACACCCTGTATAGGAGCTGTGACGTCAGACCACTTCTTGCACGACATTTACACACCTATTCACACCTATACACACCTATGCACACCTATTTACACCCCATTTACACCTTTCTTCGGATATAAGGACCTTTTCGATTCATCGCAAGGGTGATATTCAACTACCCCAGGGGTAGATAGCCATCCGAAGCAACTTTTTTAACACTTATGCGGACGGTAAAACGCATTACATTAAAATGCCAGGCCAAATACACCATTTCACGAAGTTTGCCTGAATTCGAGGCAAAAATAACGTAACGGACCGAAAAGTTTGTCGTTACGACAAGTGCTCCAGAACCCCGCTTGTTATACTACTGACATTTACTATTTTTAATATTCAATTTATTATTCTATTCTCTTTACTTATGCATATTAAAACTCCAGTAATGTTATATTCCATATACAAGTAGCATGTTTAATTTATTAATATATGTCTTTTTTTATGGGTTTAGCACACGTGCTGCAGGGAAATCCCTAAAGCGCTACAGGAGCGACATGTATGTGGAAAAAGCGATTCACATTGTTCTTGAATCGCTGTAAATTGTACTCAGTGGGAAACACAGTCCTGGGCAAATTATTCTAAAGGGATGATGTTCTCCATATAAAAGACTGCTTGAAAAGCGTACAAGGAGTAACAAGCTGAACCTCATACGGATGTGAAGTATTAGCGCGACGTGTATTTCTAATGTGCACCGCTCTGGGAGGATTTAAGTGGGCTACATCCTTCGAATACTTGTAGAATAGACTCAAGTCGCCAACCGTTCTTCGATATTCCAACGAATTAACGCCGCCGGTCAGTTCCGGGTCTCCAGTCAGACGAACAGCTCTTCTCTGAATAGAATCCAACAGATACAGTGTATGTTTGGGAGCGGAGCCCCAAACATGGGAGCAGTATTCCATAGTTGGTCGAATTTGAGCTTTGTAAAAAATTAACAGTTGTTGTGGAGTGTAAAGCCTTCTGGTTCGAAATATTTCCAACTTTTGAGAAGCTTTCTTTGCTATGCCTGCAACATGTTCATGCCAGGACATATTTGCTACCAAATTAACGCCCAAGAAATTGAGTGGCGATGTTAGAGGAATGGAGTGCCCCGACATAATTATGTCGGGTTCAGCAACGTTAACTTCTCTAGAAAAAACTGCCGCCTGGGTTTTTGTAGCGTTAAATTCCACTTGATTACTGTCACCCCAAGATAGAATTTTTTCCAGGTCTTTGTTAAGTTGAATGACTTCCTGCTGTCTGCGGATATTTGTCTGAGTAGCCGATGTCCGAGCGTTCAAAGTGAATGAAGAGATAAGCGTACTGTCATCTGCAAAGCTGTAGATTGAATTCCTGGTGTTTTCCAGCAGATCGTTAATCTAAATGAGAATGAGAGTAGGAGACAGTATGGAGCCTTGGGGCATTGATAGTGAAGGTGTTAGAAAGAAATCCGTCGACTGCCACTCGTAAAGAAGGCTTTCTGAGGAAACATGAGAGCCACAAATAGAACTTTTCAGACATACCAGCAGAGCCTAGCTTAGCCAATAATCCATCGTGCCAAACTCGTTGAACGCCTTGGATATATCAAGAGCAACCACTCGAGATTCTCCAAAGTGTTCAATTGTTCAAGATATTTTAGAAGATGCTGATTGATAGCCTTTTCCATGACTTTCGATATTATTGAAAGCAGTGCGACTGGTCGGAAGTTATTTTTAGGTATCGGCTGAACTGTGGCACATTTCCAGCAGGAAGGAAATATTCCTCTTGTTTGAAGACAACATCGGGTATCCTTGACTGCACTATGGGAATAGTAGGTGGTGTTTTTCCTTGGAAATCGGCAGTAGAATGTGAGGCAAAGAGTTCAGTCAACAAGTTCGCTTTCTCAATAGGTGTTGTTGCAATAGAATTATCTGGCCGTGTGACTGGTGGTATGGTGGATTTGGTGAAATTTTGAGTAACTGCCTTAGCGACTGACCTGAACCTGGAATTATTGGGACAAGCGAGAAGTTTGTTTCTAATTCGCTGATTGTGTGCCTTCTTGGTTTCGTCGATAATTTCTTTGCATCTGTTCGGGAACGAACAAAGGTGTTAGAATTTTCACTCCATTATCGGTAGGCCAGATGTTTAGAAGCAACTTCTTTGCATTTACGGTCAAATCAAGGCTTGCCGTTGGAAGGGCATTTTTTCGAAAAAGGGATGTAAGCTTCCATACCAGCCAAAATAACATCGGAACCTTCCTGGCGCAGTCAGATGGGTCTCGGATCGAAAACAAACGTCCAACCAAGGGAAAGCTCGAAAATATTCCATGAGATCTTCCCATTTAGCAGATTTCTAGTAACAAATCTTGCGCGGTTTAGGCGCCTCTCTGTTACTGATTGGTAGGATATTCGATGTCGAAAGCAGTTTATGGTCGGAAGAACCTAACGGTGGATTTACGGTGACCGTGTAAATCTCCGGTTTGGTGGTTAAAAACAGATCAAGAAGACTGGCGAACCCGCCGTCTCGATCAGGGATCCGTGTTGGTTCGTCAGTAAACTGAGTTAAGCCACAACTGATTGAGAATGATTCAGCTTCACGACCTTCTTAGTCGGTAGTATTTGAATACTTAAGCCAGTTGATGTTGTGGAATGGAAATTTCGGCATTTGGATAGTTAATTTGAAAATGATCGATGGTGTCTGCAAGAGAAGCGAAAAGTATTCTAAAGATACTATCACTTGGTTGTCGATAGAGGATGCAGATGAACCTTGTGGTTTGTTGAGTCGTTATTTTTAACCACATACCATGAAAGTTTGGGTGTACCATTTGTACAGTTTTTTTCAGAATATAGTCCAGAACAAAAAAAATGGTAAAATGATTCACTTTCACTTTCCTTGTAAACATGCAATTCTAAAATAAACACTAAATTTGACCATTTCACACTAAATAATAAATAATCCACTTTATGGGGAAATATTAATAAAAAATTAGAAACTGACCTTGTTTAAATAATTAAAAAATATGTTTAATGAAACTACAATCCTTTTTTAAATCACGTCGAATAAAATGTTGTCTGTCAATGAAATACTTTAAAGAATAAAATTTAAATGTGGACGATACTGACAAAAAAATTGTCAGCTACGCTAAGAAAATCTATTGATATGTACCACAAATAAAAATAAAGTTTTTTGTGATGTGTAGCTAGATTATGCCTTTGTCCTTGGCCAAATACGTGGGCGTTAACACGACCTAAGGGGAACCAGAGACTCCTCCCCTGAAGCCACGTAGGCCATTCGCAGCAGTCCCATCCACATCGCGGGGGTGGGCCCGACTGCAAAAGTCGGTGACCAAGTTTTTGCTTGGGGACTCAGACTTGCGGGGTATAATGCTTTACTCATACCCAGCTGTTAGGGGTGATATGATAAGACTGAGCCACTCAGTCACTGAGCCAGAGGTTGCTAAGAATCCCTGCAAAGAAGAATAATGTTAGGAGCCACTCGAAAATGCCTCAAAGCTTAATTTGGGAACCTGGAATTTGAAAAGTTATACACTGCTGGCAAGATGGATAATTTGATACAAGAAATGGAACGATGCAACATAGACATTAATGAAATAAGATGACTCGGAAACGGCAAATATAATACCGAAAAAGCAACATTTTATTATTCGGGAAATAACCTAGCGGACCATCACAATGATGTTGGCTTCCTAGTTAGTACGAACAGACTGTACTTCTGCAGCTTAGAGTGGATCCAGTTAATGTCAATGTAATACAGATTTATGCTCCAACGCTAGACAAGCCCGAAGATGAAGTTGTACAACTTTATAAAGAAACAAAAAATTTGAAGAAATCAGTTAAAAGCAGCCAGGACTTGCTGATCATTGGTGATTTTAACGCCAAGGTCTGACAGGGCCGAGTTGAATACTTGATAGGCGCAACACATGGTTTAAACTTCCACCAAGAAGATTCGATACTTGGCAGTCACCACAACATACACTTGGTCATATCGTGCGAAACCAGATAGACTTTTTACTAATCAACATTTACGAATGGCTTGCATGGTGTGCGTATATATTCGACATTGCTCAGATCATACCTCAGTGGTAGGTAGGCGGAAGATAAAATTGAAGAAATTAAAAAAAAAACCATCTGGGAAGAAGAAGATCTAAAAAAAAATAAATAGAAACATGCCAAACGTGAAGTCCACAATTCAACAATCAGATAATATGGAAGACTTTTGGAATCTATTTAGGAGTCTCATAGTCATCAACATAATCAATATAATAGGATCAACAAGTAACGAAAGGAAAAAAATAGATGACTGGATCAAGAAAAATACCAAGTTATTCAAAATCTAATTAAAAAAGAAATTCACAGGGCTAAAAAGCTATAGTTAGATAGCCGGTGTGCTAAGATACATGAATTAGAAGCAAAACACGACCATGTCTACAAACTAGTCAAGGAAAGGACAAGACCCATAATTTTAATACAATCACAAATGACAACAACAGAACTATCATCGATCAAAATGAAACACTTAATCTCTAGAAAGACTACACCCAATAAGCATATGGTAAAAATAGTAAAAGAACCTTTGAAGCCACAAATAATAGCGAAAAAAATCAGAAGTCATAAAAGTAATAAAACAGAATAAACAGGGCAGAGCACAAGAGTACAAGACAATATTGATGTCCTAGCCCACATGTTTAATGTTGTATACGAAATGGGTCAGATACCTCAGGATTGTCTACACTTAATATCTGTAGCAGATCATGAAACTACTCTTGAAAATAATTCACGGAAGAATACACAACAGGGGTGAAGGAGAGATTAGTCCAACTCAGTTCAGTTTTCGGCAGGAATTCAGTACGCGCAAAGCACTCTTTAGTATAATAGTACTACTTCAGAAATGCCGAGATCAAAGGAAGGATGTATATTTGTGCTTCATTGTCTATCAGAACGTGTTCAACTGGGTTAAACATAATGATCTAATTAGATTACTGGAAGGTAGATAAAAATGATCTTTCTTTAATAAAGAACCTGTATAGTAATTAAACAGCATCGGTGAAAATCGGGAATTAAACCATTCATGTCTTCTCAATAGAACAAAGTGTAAGGCAGTGCTGCGTTCTATCACTCCTACTATTCAACCTCTATCAGAGGAGGTTTTCAACCGAGCCTTAAGTGAATCAGACGACGATATCGAGATAAACGGAGAACCAATTAACAACCTTCGATATGCGGATTATTAAAGCTAGGTGGACTTTTAGTACACGATCGACAAAATATCCGCAGAAGGAGACGTACCTGCGTTAAAAATCAATATAAACAAAATAACAGTAATAGTCTTTGGCAAAACACCAAATACGCAACTGAACATCATTGAAACTGTAAACTGATGAGATAAAGGAACAGATACTCAAAATATTTTCGAATGAAAGTCCATTTATTAATCGACTGGTAAATTCATTTAACAAGATCTATGAAACTGGACAAATCTCTCTTGACTGGCTAAAGTCGATTTTATTCCAATACCAAGTTTAATGTTTCACGTTCTTAGGATATTTCTGAGAATTATTCATACCAGAATATATAGAAAATGTGAAGCAGAAATAGGTAACACACAGTTCGAATTCCACATGGGTACATGCGAAGCTTTATTCTCATTAAATGTACTGGTCCACTGTTGTAAGAATATGAATGTTGATGTACATGCGTGTTTTACAGATTAGAATAGAGCTTTCAATTGTATGATACAAATATAGATAAAAGAAATCTAACACGTAGGCTGAAAAGTTTTTGGTCTGACACATGGATGTTGCCCTTTTCAACGAATCCATATGATTTTTAGGTAGTACCAACATTAAAACGATACATGTCAAAATTTTATGACGTTTCAATGATTAGTTTACAAGCTACAGTGGTTTAAGTGACGCTACTTTTGATATTTTCAAAACGATGGAAAAAATCGAATTTCGTGTGTTGATTAAACATCGTTTTTTGATGGGAAAAAATACCATTCAAGCAAAGCAATGGCTTGGTAAGTGTTACGGGGACTCTGCCCCTGGCAAATTACTCATTATTTACTGGTACGCTGAATTTAAACGCGGTCGTACAGACACAAATGATGCTGAACGCTCTGGACGCCCAAATGAGGTAGTTACAGCGGAAAACATAAAAAAAATCCACAAAGTTGTTTTGGATGACGGTAAAGTTGCGTAAGATAGCTGACACCTTAAAGATATATCAACGTGTTGGTCATATTTTGCATGCACCTTTGGGTATGAGAAGCTCCGTTCGAAATGGGTACCGCGTTTGCTCACAGTGGACCAAAAACAATAACGTGTTTGTCTGAGCGCTGTGTAGACCTGTTTAAGCGTAATAAAAAGGATTTTCTCATGTGGTATGTGTTAATGGATGAAACATCACATCACTACACACCGGAATCAAATCGGCAGTCAGCTGAGTGGACAGCAGCCGGTGAAAGCGACCGAGGACACAACAGTCGGCTGGGATGCGCATGGAATAATTTTCATCGACTATGCTGAAGGAAAAAAACCATCAATAGCGAATATTAAATGAAGTTGTTGATGCGTTTGAAGGCAGAAATCGCAAAAAAACGGCCCCAAATGAACAAGAAAAAAGTGCTCTTTCATCAAGACAATGCACCGTGTCACAAGTCAATGGTTACGATGGCAAAATTGCATGAACTGAAGTTCCAGTTGCTTTCTCATCCACCGTATTCTCCCGATTTGGCTCCCAGCGACTATTATCAATTCACAGACCTCAAACAAATGCTCGCGGGAAAGAGATTTGGCTCCAATGAAGAGGTTATCGCCAAAAAGGTTATCGCCAAAATTTTGTTTAATCTTTATTCTGATGCAGTGTGAGGCCATATATGAATCCATTGAAGGAATAACAGTTAATGAGTATACAGTCAACAACATGTGGTACGCTGATGATACTGTTCTACTAGCAAATAATCTCAAGGATCTTCACTGATCAATCGAGTCGTAACAGCGAGCGAAAAATTTGGATTAACTATAAATATAAGAGAAACCAAGTGGATGGTAATAACTAAGGACACCCAAATATGCAAAGCGCATATATTGAATATTATATGCATTTTTTCTAAATATTTGGATAAATGCTTTAAAAATAGCATATATGTGCATATTTGAAGGAATTTATAATAATGTAGGTCTTTGGCAGGCGTTTTCATTCATTTTTCGGAATAAGGGTCAATGTTTAGGCCGTCGCCGCCGCGCCGGTGGTTTTCCCCAAATAAATTTTATTATTTTATGGTCAGTAAAAACCAGTCGGTAAACCCCAGATGGCCATCAGAGCATACTTGTATTATTAATTTATTAGATTTCATTTTTAGTTGTGCTTTTAAAGTGGTTACGTCGATTTGTGCTTTTTATCTTGTGAGTCGTATTTTACTACAGTGAAATGCCCAAAGCCAGTAGTGCGTCAGTGTGGATTAAACCATACAAAGAACTAAGAATAGATATAGGAAAAATCTACTGTTTTGCATGTGTTAAAATTGTAAGTATAAGTTTTGAATACCTATTGAATATACAGGGTATTTCATTTTCGTTTAATATTTAAACGTAATGAAATTTTTGTCAGGATTTTGCCGTTGATGCTATTTTCAATGTTATTTAAGTTATTTTTGTTCCATTTAACGAACACAATTTCTATTTAACGAAACCACGAAATAGAAATACATACGTAAACGTATGTATTTCTAGGTAATCTAATAAAAAAGGTACAAAGAAGAATTTTAATTTTTGCTTGCCCTAAGCACCTAGTTTTCTATTTAACGAAATTTCTATTTAACCAATTTTTTCTTTGGGATTTTAATTAAATTTTCTTTTTTTATTGCAGATACCATGCGATAAAAAATTTCAAATAGAGCAACACGTGAAAACTGCTTGCCATATTGCCAAATTGAGTAAGACGAAACCTGGAGATAGGCCACAACACACATTAATGCAATGTTTCCAACCAATGTACAAAAATAAAGAGCTAAATGACTTCCTTCCTCCAGAAGTATTGCAAATTTAATATCCCAGGTGAAACAACAATACGGAGAATTTTGAGAAACATTTAGTAGTTTATTGTTTTTATAACTAACGGCGACCCTGTCTTTTGCAATATTTGCATATTTCCGCTTACTTAGATGCATCGCCCTGTAAATATCAAATTTAAAATGTATGTTTTATTATGCTGTTTACTACGTATATAAATTTTTATAATATGTACCTACATTATTATTATTATATGTTTATCTTTGAGTAAAGTAATAAAATACATTATTATTTATATTTATTTTTTACTTTGTATAATATTATATTTAGATTTAGTTCATTCGCCCTGTATGTTGAAAATTTAAAATGGGTTTTTTTATTGCTACATTTGTATAGTACTCGTATCATGTAATGTGAAACAATAAATTTACATTTTTTAAGTCTATTTCGATTTTTTTTACTGCATATTTACAACATGTATGTGCATATTTTCAGAAAATTATTTTCATATTTATGCGCATATTTTAAAGTTTTTCACTTGCATATTTGGGTTTCCTTAGAATAACAAAGAAAAATCTACTACCAGAATCACTCGAAATCAGGGACAACACCGTAGAACAGGTCCGTCCCCACATTTAAATATTTGGGAACCAATATAAATGAAAGATGAGAACCAAGAAAGGAAATATATTCTCGAATTGAACAGGTCCGAGTGACATACATGAATATGAATAGATTTGTTATGGTATGGATGTGAGTGTTGGACGCTTGACTCTGGCTCAGAGAAACGACTAGAAGTTTTCAAATGTATATTTATAGACGCCTTCTTAACATCTCCTGAGTGCAGAAAATAAAAAACACGGAAGTACTGGAAAGAATGAACGAAACGATTACGAATTACTAGCAATCATAAAAATAAGAAACATTCCATATTTCGGACATATAGTGAGGGGTCTAAAATATGAATTGCTACGTTTAATTATTGAAGGCAAAATAAAGGGCGATCGGAAGACGACAGAATTCTTGGCTGAACGACATGCTGAGGTGGTTTAAATGTACTTCGAGCGATATTTTTCGAGCAGCAGTTTCTAAAGTTCGTTAAGCTATATGAATTGTCGACATTCGTGAGGAGACGGCGTCGTAAAAAAAGATATAATATTATTTATTATGAAGCTGAGTTCAAAAATATATATTTTTCATGATCTAAAAACCCTAAGACCTGAAAAGAAATTCGGAGGGTAGTTTTTTTCACGAAGAAAATACTTCCCTCTAGCAAGGAAAGTAAATACAACAATTTACCTGCTTTTCAATTTAGTACACTAAAACTTGTTCCATATTCCACTCAACATTCTTTTGGTTTACTCTGTAATCAGAACTCAACCCCTTATATCTACCATTTCTGTTAAAATTGGAAATTATATATATAATGATAGGGGACCAAACCAGGTATAAATCCTAGCAGAATTGGTAAAAAATGTGTTTATAGTTTCAGAAGGGTACCGAGGCTGTTTGCTACGTAAACGATTAATTCTAGTGACGCGAAAAGCGCGACTTGAGTGTGCAAGTGAGACAATGCGATG
This sequence comes from Pachyrhynchus sulphureomaculatus, assembly GCA_019049505.1. Taxonomy (NCBI): domain Eukaryota; kingdom Metazoa; phylum Arthropoda; class Insecta; order Coleoptera; family Curculionidae; genus Pachyrhynchus; species Pachyrhynchus sulphureomaculatus. The sequence goes on along the minus strand of CM032446.1, from coordinate 107,745,345 downwards.
AGACATATAAGTTTTTTTCTAGCTGAAAAATACATCAATCAAAACGTCAAAAAAAAAAACGCCATCCAATATGTAGGGACTGCAAATATTTTTATTGGATACAACAAATATTATGTATTTTGGCCCAAATTTACACGTGAGACAAATTTTTAGTTTAATCAAAAAAAAATTCTGGAATGAAATTTACCAGGCTTCATTTAAATGAAAAAGACTCTTGAATAAAAACTGTGGTGAATTTCATTCATTGTGATATTGAGAACAGTAGTTCTGGATCTGTGTAAAAGAATTATCGCTATCAATTTTTCGTAAGTATGTTAAAATACATGGCAATTTTTTATCTACCAATGATTTTTTATATATTCTTGTCTGTATGAATCAGTTCTTCTATAAAATTATTTTATTTTTTCTACGAAAGACAGTAATATTTGTATTAATGATAGATTTGCACAAATAAAATGTTATACTGAAGAGAAGGAAAATAGTAAAATCAAAGAAATTTATTGACAGATGAAAAAATTAGTTCTGTAAACATCGTAAAGCAAGGATCGTCCAATTTTGTTATATGAAAGTACTAATATTTATAGCAAGACAAAGATAAAGAAATGTGAAAGATATTTTATCGTAAAGATAACTATTTTGACAGTTTTATCACATTTATGAACCATTTATGAGACGAGGTTCCAAATTAAGAAATTATTTTGAGTAGCACTTCTGAGTAGATTACCAATGCAAGCAGATCTGAAAAACATATCAACCAATGTTTAATATCCATATCAGTGAAAGAGTGGTGTTAACTTTAATTTGATAGGTCGATAGAATTTTAAATATAATAATAGTAGTAACAAATAAATTATTAAACCGCCTTAGTTGGAATATACATTTATGTTTTATTTTGGCTTTCTCTCTCCATAAATAGCATAATATATTAAATATTATTTAGGAGCCAAAATTTTTGGCTCGTAATTAAACAATATACTCATGTTCATGTCTATATATATATATATATATATATATATATATATATATACTCATATTCATGTCTATATACTCATGTTTGTATATATATATATATATATATATATATATATATATATATATATATATATATATATATATATAGCTTAAGATTTTTTTAGATTATATAATTAGTGTGTCAGCTACAGTTAGTCATAAAATGTAACTAATACAATATGCCTTCCTTTAAATTCAGATCTCCACTAAAATATTTAGTCCGCAAAAGTGGCATCAATTCTGGAAAATACGAGGCGAAGCTTTTCTTATATATCCTCAATTTCAAGGACTTAACAACAGTATTAAGAGAATGATTTATATAATTTTTTTTGCTGTTTAAGCGTTTAGATATTTATTTATTGTTTTCATACTTCGTAATTTAAATTCTCATAATTATTTGTATATATTTCCTACATTGAATGATTTTTCAGGATATTTTTGGACCCTATTATAATCTATATGTCATAATAATAAATTACCATACTTAGAGCTTGCAAATAATGTTTTCAAAACAATAATTTTAAATTCATAGAAATTTAACAAAGTTTATGTCCAGTTTATTTTAATTAATATGACTGAAAAAAACGCAGTGATGTCGAAATGATTGTCATATTAATTAAAATAAAGTGGAAGAAATCTTAACAAAAACCTTATTTTATTGCTATTAATTTAGAATAGATTTTCGTTAAGTATTGGCTAATTTCATAAATTATAATAGCTTTAATCAATAGTTTATAATACGCGAAATATATTCTTAGAAATATTTATAGCGAACGGCAATTTTTTCCAAAAATTTTATTAATATTGTAAGAAGTAAATTCCTAAATTACACTGAAAATTCCAATCAAATTATTTTTCAGAAGTTGATATATGAAAAGTAATATTTATGTCAAGTTTTCACATTTCTACTTTATTATTCTCTGTTAACTACTTTAATTTACATTTCTCTCTCCAAAGATATGCCAAACAATTCTTTTTAATTCTTTTAACTGTACTTGGTAGTATGGGCCATTTTCCGTAGAATTAGAGAAATTATCACAACATCTAGTGATAATATATTTTTCAAAATACTTTGAAATTTAAAAAACTATCTGCTGTGACCGTAACTTAGGGTTTTAGATACTTTTCATAGGCTATTCAGTTCTGCTTCAACGCCTATACAAAGCAAGACAATTAAAAAACAAAATTAAATTAAAAATTAAAAACATTTAATCTAGACATTTCAACGATAGGTATTAATCATTTTTTTATTATTCATATTTTCCATCAAACTGTACTGCGTGAGTAGATCAGGATCTCAGATAAGAAATTCTGATGTAATATGGATATTGGATATTACGGATAATTCTTCTTCTTAGATATCAGTACCCCGAAAACTACTTAACTTTGCAGAAAATATGTTGTTATTCCTGTTAGGTTTTCCCAGTATGATTTTTAAACATTCCTTTAAAAAATTCTGTTTTTACTTTCCCTTATACAGGAAAGTACTGGATTCGTGAAAAAAATCACAATCCCAGATTTTTGCTTTTCTTCACGTTTTAGAGTTCTTAGACCACGAAAAATACATTTATTTTCGCCGTCTGTCTGTCGATCTTACGAAGTATGAAAACAATAAATAAATATCTGAATGCTTAAACAGCAAAAAAAATTATATAATTCATTCTCTTAATCTTGTAGTTTAGTCCTTGAAATTGAGGATATATAGGAAAAGCTTCGCCTCGTATTTTCCAGAATTGATGCTACTTTTGCAGACTAAATATTTGTGTGGAGGTCTGAATTTAAAGGAAGGCATATTGTATTAGTTACATTTTATGACTAATTGTAGCTGACGCATTAATTATATAATCTAAAAAAATCTTAGGCTATATACATATATATAGACATGAACATGAGTATATTGTTTAATTACGAGCCAAAAATTTTGGGCTCCTAATTAATATTTAATATATTATGCTATTTATGGAGAGAGAAAGCCAAAATAAAATATCAATGTATATTCCAACTAAGGCGGTTTAATAATATAATTATTACTACTATTATTATGTTTAAAATTCTATCGACCTATCAAATTAGAGTTAACACCACTCTTTCACTGATATGGATATTAAACATTGGGTTGATATGTTTTTCAGATCTGCTTGCATTGGTAATCTACTCAGAAGTGCCACTCACGATGTTTGCAAATAATGCAGATCCATCATTAATACAAATATTACAAATATTACAGTCTTTCGTAGAAAAATAAAATAATTTTATAGAAGAAATGATTCATACAGTCAACAATATATAAAAAATTGCCATGTATTGTAATATACTTACAAAAAAAAAATTGATAGCGATAATTCTTTTACAGAGATCTAGAACTACTGTTCTCAATATCACAATGAATGAAATTCACCACAGTTTTTATTAAATGAAAACACTTTAAATGAAGGCTGGTAAATTTTATTCCAGAATTTTTTTTTGATTAAACTAAAAATTTGTCTCACGTGTAAATTTGGGCTAGCTTCTTTGTATCCAGTAAAAATATTTGCAGGGCCTACCTATTGGATGGCGTTTATTTTTTTCACGTTTTGATTGATGTGTTTTTCAGCTAGAAAAAGAGTTATATGGCTCATCGCATTGTCTCACTTGCACACTCAAGTCGCGCTTTTCGTGTCACTAGAAATAATCGTTTACGTAGCACACAGCCTCGGTACCCTTCTGAAACTAGAAACACATTTTTTACCAATTCTATAGGGTTTGGTCCCCTATCAATACGTTATAAGTTTGTAGTTATTAGCAAATTCTAGATATCATTCTTCTATATTCATTTTCTAGCTTTATCAGTCATTCTCAAAGTTCAGCGATGAAATGGTATTTTTAATCAACTATAATTTTTTCATACCCTCAAGTTTAACCTCAGCTTCCAGCTCATCATCTTTAAAGTGACTTTTTTAGTTCTTTTTTGAATAAAATTTTAGTTAGAAGTCCTAGTTTTTCCATATTGTTTTAGTACCTTCAATGTTCTAAACGTTTTCGTTCAGCCTCACTAATATATTTTTTCAAACTGATAACTTCTATAATAAATCCATTTTTCTTTAATTCCTTTACAAATTTCAATATGTTTAGTATTTCAAAATAATTGTTACAAGATTTTACAAAATCTAAATACAAATTTGCTAAATCATCTTAATAATCCCTAATCTGGTCTACTATGCATAGAATAATAAAACTGTTCGTTAAATAATACACAAAAAGTTTTATGCAGTTTATTTATTTGTTGGTGCAAATCACCAATAGATTGATAAGATGTTGACACTTTATTCTTATGTTACTGAATGCACACAACAATTTTGTGAGTCTCTTTATAATCCTTAACTCTCCTTCCTTAATCTTCATATGGATGAAATTTGACCTACTTAAGGTTATTTTATTAGGAGTCACTTTGTATATGTTGAGGGAGGCATATAGTACAACTTAAATTTTTTTTTTTTTGAGAAATAGTTACCCTGTTTGTTGGGAGGAGTCACTCTGTTTGTGGGAGGGGGGGAGGTATTTCCACAAAGTATCGACTCAACACCTAAGTAGAATCGATACACCATTAACAATTACTTAGAGAATATGAATTGCTAGAATGAAAATATCTTAGTCCTTATTTATGCAATCTTGGAGAAATAGATAATTTTTACCTCGATAGGTATAACATACTAACCACACTATAGCATTATTATCGGTTGTATATGTCAATACTAAATCAAAAATCACCTTATTTCTTGAAAGCACAAGACAACTCGACATAACTGATAACAGAAGTTAACAGGTGTAGAATTATTCGTTGTATAAATTGAAAACTATTAAGAAAAAAAAAACTATATACAGCATCTTTACTTCGTAATATATTTGCATAATATTTTTTTCAGAAAGTAGCTTGAAGCGGTTTTCTTTACATGTTTTCTCTCAGACATTTGAATATCCATCTCTTAAACCGCAAATCCGCAGACACATTGTCGTGGTTTTTATAATAAATTTCAGTCAAACTGAGTATCTCTCTAGCGTAGCAAATGAATTATGAAATTAAAATAAAACTTAATAAACTATGCAAAACTATAGTTTTTAACAAGTTTGGGTAGATGAGTCTAAAAATTGACAAGGTTAATTTTTTTTAACACAAAAGGGTGCTTAAAGTTTTCGGAGGAAGGAACCACTAAATAAATTACTTAACTCTATACATGATGTATGAGCATAACTTAGTTGATAATTTCACAAGACTATCCATTTAATATCAAAGTTAAGGTTGAAAATTTCTCCAAAAAAATTGTAAGTTTACTATGCCTGGTTCTCTAAAAACCTTTATTCTCATTTTACTTATTAACATATTTCAGAAAAATTTTTGTCAGGAAATTGATGATCCTGATATTGCAGTACGTATAACTTAAAACGTTTATATTCATCTAAGTTGGGAATGTGGAATCTTTGGCACAATGATACTACTCAGTATATATCACCACTACACCAAACACTTTATTTTTGCACTCGACGCGCGTTTCGCTAACCATGTTAGCTTCATCAGGAGCGATGATTGACTAAAGCTAAACTACCAAATCTACCCTATTTATACTTAGCCTAACCCTTGAATTACTCAAGCGGAACTAATGACATAGGCAAGGCTATCAGTTCCGGTCAAGTAACCAGTAGAGGGGACTATAAGGAATAGGCCCTCTGTCTTTGTTTAAACTACTTTTACATTTTATGATTTCCATACTTTCGTATGCGTTCAACAATCTCCTATCAGATACATTTTTTATTAATCTTAGATTATCTAATGTTACAGTATGATCAGCTTCAAGAGCATGTTCGGCAATGCTAGACTTTTCTGTTCTGTTGTATTTTAAGTGTGCTAAATGTTCTTTAAATCGTGTTCTAATTGACCTTTTAGTTTGCCCAACATACTTTTTGTCACAATCATTACAACTAATTTCATAAATTCCGCTTTTCTCACAATTAGGAATCTTATCTTTGGGATTTCCTAAGATATTCCTCAGATTCTCTGATGACTTATAGACTAATAAGGTAGGCCTCACCTTAGTCTATAAGTCATCAGACAATCTGAGGAATATCTTAGGAAATCCCAAAGATAAGATTCCTAATTGTGAGAAAAGCGGAATTTATGAAATTAGTTGTAATGATTGTGACAAAAAGTATGTTGGGCAAACTAAAAGGTCAATTAGAACACGATTTAAAGAACATTTAGCACACTTAAAATACAACAGAACAGAAAAGTCTAGCATTGCCGAACATGCTCTTGAAGCTGATCATACTGTAACATTAGATAATCTAAGATTAATAAAAAATGTATCTGATAGGAGATTGTTGAATGCATACGAAAGTATGGAAATCATAAAATGTAAAAGTAGTTTAAACAAAGACAGAGAGCCTATTCCTTATAGTCCCCTCTACTGGTTACTTGACCGGAACTGATAGCCTTGCCTATGTCATTAGTTCCGCTTGAGTAATTCAAGGGTTAGGCTAAGTATAAATAGGGTAGATTTGGTAGTTTAGCTTTAGTCAATCATCGCTCCTGATGAAGCTAACATGGTTAGCGAAACGCGCGTCGAGTGCAAAAATAAAGTGTTTGGTGTAGTGGTGATATATACTGAGTAGTTTATATTCATGTTTTTCGAATTTCGGTTTGGCATATTTATTTTAAAAAATATTCTTATGACAGTACAATTAAATCAACACAAGAAATAATCAGTGTAAGATGAACTTACGCAATTAGTCTTCCGCACGTTGATTGTTTTTAAAATAAAAATTTTTGTTAAGAGGTATAAAATGATGACTTCACAAAAAACACCTCAAATGAGTTTTCAATAAAGTTTCCTATCTTTACTGATGACCTTGAAATTTTTTTTTATATACCAGATAAATTATTAAAGTTAATGCACTCATAATAATTTTCGTTCAATCTACACCCCGTGGAGAATATTCCAGAATTTTTTTCAAAATTTTTTGATCAGTACTCTTCGAGATAAGGGGGCAGCGATTTTTCGCGATTTTTTAAAATTAATACAAAGAAAAGTGTGCGCAAGTATTACATTATCTATATTTTTGAACTAGTGATTTTACAAGCTTACATTTGACACCCCACTCGATGACCTAGTAAAAAATTTTTTTTTTCACTTCCGATTTCACCTCCCCAAAACTAATCCCTTAAGTCAAAATTTAACTATCAAAACTACACGGTTCTGATGAGGCTATCAATTCCTATATAAGTATCAAATTTCAACTTTCTATGTCAAATAATTTCGGAGAAAATCGGGTGACAGATGGACGAACGGACAGACACCGAAGTGATCTTATAACTGTTCCGTACGAAACACGAAAAATTAGACGAGAAGTTGCTATACAGGTTTATAAAAAACGTTTCAATTAACTGAAAATTATACTGTTAATATAAAATACAAGAATATAAGAGTTGCCTAACTAATACTAATTTCTGTAGAACTTTATATCATATGATTCGTCAATTACATAATATCACGTTATAGGATTCCTCATTAGGTACACGAAAATTTATATTTAATGATATTGTTTTAATATCACACATTTTTATAGCTAATTGACTACAATAAATTATAAAAATACTAACTGTAAAGACAGAATCTAATTCTTTAGTACACTTTGTAATAAAAATGAAATATTATTACAGATTCGAGGTTTAGAATAATGATTCTAAATGCCTCTTACAAAGCTACCTACCAAAAATCCCTAAAGGAGAATTATTTTTTATTGTTTTTTTCAAAAGCCATTATATATCTAAAAATATAATTTATTTTTTATATTATTCTTTATAAAAAATTTTACCATTATGCATATTCTTACCATTTACAGTATATTTTTTTATATTCCAAGTCAAGGTCAAATTTTAAGGCCACGGATTTCCAGCCTTTTAAGCCTATCAAAATTCCCTAGAGAGATTATATTGGTTATTAAATTTTGTCAGTCACTGGCATTATGTCAAAACTTCAACAAATAGCTTAAAAATTATGGAAAATATTACAAGAAGGATTATATTGCAAATTTAAATCAAAAACAGACAGAATTTTATGATGCTGGAAGCCGTCCAGAATTAAAATTTATTATTAATTCGAAGTAAACATTTTCTGCCAGTAAACACTTAAAATTTTGCTAAAAATCTGTTTTAAAGAGCCAAATATAGTTTACTAGTACCTTTTTGGGGCCCGGCTTTTTGTCTATTGCTTATTTTTCTGCTTATTTTTTCTTTATGGCATAATTTTGTAGTTAACCTTAAAATTGGAAAGAAAAATGTTACTAATAATAAAAAAAGTTCGCAAAAATATAGAAAATAAAACAAACTAGTTTGTATCCAAAATTTCCACTTTTATGAAATGGACAATTATATACAAACCCTGATTGTCTATAATATAATAATAAAACACATCCAACACACAAAAAATTGACAAAGGAGGAAAAGGAAAACGGTATGTTGCTGTTGCTGATAGTCGTTTAGTTAGTTGCGTCATAACTGTAAGTCAGGTAATATCGTACGGTGAATTTGTACTTTTAGAAAGACCCTTAACTATCAACTTTTATGATTTGGTGGGTTGTTTTAGAATATTTAATTTAAAATTTTTGTTCCTATCCCTGTGTATTGGAAACGACAGAACGAAATTCTACGAAATCCAGCAGGCGCGATAGAATATATCACCTTTCTATTCACTTTTGTAATTAAGGTATACCACTATTTTACAACACTGTAAGCAAAAGACCGCAGAAAAAATTAAGCGATCAGAATTTAGCAAAATTAATTAGTATTGTTAATCCCACCATATTACTAGGAACATCTTCTCTACGCTCTTTTGCTTACAATATTGTAAAATGGTGTTTTACTCAAATGTGCTAAAACTTAGAACTAGTTAAAAAGGAAAACTTCTAAGTATCTAGTTGATTTTTTGACACTGCTCTATCTTATATTGTAAATATCGGCGAAATAACTTTTATTATGAAATTCGAAAATAAGACGTCGAAATGGTAAAAAAATATATATATTATTTGAATTTTATAATGTTACATTTTTATTGGTTTAATTACAAATAAAAATAGATTTTTTTGGGTTTTTACTGCACGGCATCATAACTTTATTTGTCTTATTGATGCTCTTAGCAATTTAAATCACTAACTGTTAATTAAACCAGTTTTTAAAGTTAAACCTTTTTAGTGAATCTGGCTATTACTAATATTTTAACTAAAAAAGTTTACTATGTTGGGAATGTGGAATCTTTGGCACAATGACACTACTCAGTATTTATTACCACTTTACCAAACCCTTTATTCTTGCATTCGACGGGCGTTTCGCTAACCATGTTAGCTTCATCAGGAACGATGACTGACTAAAGCTAAACTACAAATCTACCATATTTATACTTAGCTTAATACCTGAATTGTTCATGTGAAACTAATATCATAGTCGAGGTCATCAGTTCCGGTCAAGTAACCAGTAGAAGGGACTGTAAGGAATAGGCTCTCTGACATTATTTAAACTACTTTTACATTTTATATTTTCCATACTTTCGTATGTGTTTAACAATCTCAATTTTATTTCCAAATTAAATAGCTGATATGATTTCATTAAATTTACTTACGAAATTGAGAACAAAGAACAACTGCCATTTTTAGATATTTTAATTATTAAAAATAATAATGGGTGAGAATTTGATATCTACAGAAAAGACACAGTAACAGATCGATATATTCCTAATGATTCATTTTATTGCAAACAAGATAAATTAGTCGCATTACATTTTATAGTTCATCGTTTGGTCACTTTTCCACTGAATAGAGTAAACTTCAATAATGAAAGGAATCGTATTAGGAATATAACTAGAGTTAATGGTTATGATGATGACTTAATAAACAAGTTAATAAATAGACATAAGTTCAGGTTAAATATTCAGAATTTCACTTTTTTTTACACGCCAATCAAATAAGACCAAATATCTCTCCATACAATATAATCCGAAATATAGCAGGGGACTTAATAAGGTATTTAATAAGGTAGGCCTCACCTTGGTCTACAAGTCATCAGACAATTTGAGGAATATCTTAGAAAATCCCAAAGACAAGATTCCTAATTGTGAGAAAAGTGGAATTTATAAAATTAGTTGTAATGATTGCGACAAAAAGTATGTTGGCAAACTGAAAGGTCAATTAAAACACGATTTAAGGAACATTTAGAACATTTAAAATACAGTAGAACAGAAAAGTGTAGCATTGCCGAACATGCCCTTGAAGCTGATCATACTGTAACATTAGATAATCTAAGATTAATTAAAAATGCATCTGATGGGAGATTGTTAAACGTATACGAAAGTATGGAAATTATAAAATGTAAAAGTAGTTTAAATAAAGACAGAGGGTCTATTCCTTATAGCCCCCGCTACTGGTTACTTGACCGGAACTTATGGCCTCGCCTATGCCATTACTTCCGCCTAAGTAATTCAAGTGTTAAGCTAAGTATAAATAGTGTAGATTTGTAGTTTAGCTTTAGTCAATCATCGCTCTTGATGAAGCTAACATGGTTAGCGAGACGCGCGTCCTGTGCAAAAATAAAGTATTTGGCGTAGTGGTGATATATACTGAGCAGTAAAAAAGTTTAACTTTAAATCTAAGCAAATTTCATAATTAGGAGCTTGATTTGAGGGGAATATTATATCGGCCAAGTGCAAGTCGGACTTGCGCAATTAGTGTTCCGTACATTGATTACTTTTAAAATAAAAAAAATTGTTACAGAGGTATAAAAAGATCAGTGACTTCATAAAATACGCTCTAAATGGGTTTTCAACAAAGTTTATTCCTGATCTTTGCTGAAAACTGATGACCTTGAAAAATTTGTTTTTTTGTATACCAGATAAATTATCAAAGGTAACGCACTCGTGATAATTTTCATTCAGTCTACACTTTATGGCGAATATTTTTGGCGGTTTTTTAAAAATATTATGAAGAAAAATTTGCTCAAATATTACATCATATATATTTTTGAACACGTGTTTTCACAAACTTTCATTTGACACCCCACTCGATAACAAGGTAAATTTTTTTTTTTTTTCACTTTCGATATATTTAAAGGAAAGGTATTTTCTGATTAAGTTGATAAAAAATTCAAATTTATGTTAATATTCTGAAAACTATTAACTTTCCTACGTGTTTCAGGGTTTCGACGTTTTAAATTTTATTACAAAATAAAATAGTTAAAGCCTTGAAATAGGTAAGGAAATTTGGTTCTAGATTCAATTCTAAATTATAACATAATTATTCATTTTTGTCGGTTCAATCATAAATTACAATGATTTTCCGGTCCTTGTACCGTATAGTTTAATATTAAAATTTTCAGTTGTCAAATTAGGCCAGTTCTAAAGTTTGTTGCTATTTTCCATTTATTGATTTTAAAATTCTAAATATAGTATAGTATTAAAATAAGTAAAAATCACTTATTTCATATTAAAAGTGGGTTTCGCGTAATCAGTCGATTAGATTAAAGAATTTTTATTTTTCTTAAAACTAAAGGTTAAAGAGATTGTTCTTTAATATGTATCTTTAGAACTGATATTAGCTTTTATAATAAATTCCAGATTTAGTAAAAATGGTAAAGAGACTTTTAGTTAAAGGATTTTGTAAAAAGTTATTACTTTAATCGGGTCTATCCTGTATGTAACCCAAAGTAAATAAAATAAATATATTTTTATAATATGCTTACACATGTGCATTTTAAAAGTACTATCGTGATGTCGGCTGCATAATCTATAGTCAGGAGATTGGGATCACACATATGTTCATAGAACTCTCCACAAATCTTAGAGGGATAACTAGGATTAGGCAACAAATGCCGGGAGCCATGGGGATTTCATCTGCGGAATAATAAATGACTTTTTGTTGCTTAAAATGTTTTAACTCACCTTTTACTTGTATGCTACAGTTTTTCCAACTAGACCTATTTATGTTTATTTAAGAACATGTCGTTATTCATTTTATCTATCATATATATACATTTTTATGTAAGTCATACATTACTAATAACTTGTTTTAGTAAAAAAAACAAGCAAGAAGCAGGATAAGCGGCGGATAGTTCACGAGATCTTGTTTTATGATATAATTTACACCCTCTCGTTGACCTACTTGGATATAATGTAAAGCGCTTGGGTTGGCATTTACTTTGTTTTGTCTAAAACCACGGGATAATTATCGGTTCTTATACGTACGGCACAGTGAGAGGGTATGTACGCAAGTGATCTCTTTATAAAGTTTCTTGCTTTATAATTATGGCTACAAAAAGTATTGATAAATGTAATAAATTTATTTAAAAATTACTTTTGTTTTATATATTTATTGTAAAAATTTCCAAATAAAAGATATACTAGTTGTAAGTAGTATGTATTGCAAAATAAGTACGCTTTAAAAAAAATAATTAAAAATTCACATAGTTCTAAAATAAGCACTGGATTTGACATTCTCACACTAAAAATAACTTAATTCAAGCACTATAAGACGATATTTTAAATTATAAGTACTTTACGGTAAACTATTCGTAAAAAATGAGGAGAGGAAGTACTTCAGAGATTGAAAATTGAACGTAACATTTCTCTCTACATACTATTTCTGAAATAACACAATTTCCAGATTTTTCGTCTTTAAGAATGTTGAAAGAATTTTCTAACCCAATATATACGAAGCAACCTCTCTAAGCTTCTCCCCACCTCAACAACTCCATATATGTCTCACTGCAAATATTTGAAAGTAATGATTCTAAGAACCCTAAAAGGAATGTATAATACGTATAATATATACGAAATTCCTTTAACACCCACTCTTATCACCTCTTTGATGTTTAACTATAAATAATTACGCTTAAAATTTGTTAAAGTCAAAGTCAAGTCAAATCCCAGACAAAATCACATGATATTGAGAATACACAAAATGTATCTACCCTCTTCCCCTTAACTAACTTCTCCTAGAGTAGTATTACTCAAAAACTGCATTTTCTACTTCAAATATTATATGTGTACCAAATTTGATATTGACATCTCATTTCATTCGAGAGCTATCGTTCCAGCAGAAGACAGACAGATAGATGGAAAACAGAAATTATGTTTTTATGATCTCATTCTGAAACATATATAAAAATCTCGGTGGGTGATTGATCATGCATACTATTCTTTTTATTAGCAAAGGAAGTACAAGAGTCTCAAATAACAAAAGAATTAACTTTAGCAATCAACATTATTATCTATCAAAATATTAAATTCAAATATAAGCATTTAGACTATTGGTACTTCTTAAATAATGATTAGACCTATAAGAATATTATAGATGTCGAAAATAGCTAAATACTGTTAAATATGAAAGCAAATAAAATATGCTTCTAGAAACTACACACAAATCATGTTAAACGAACAGTTATTTTCTAAAAGACAAGTATTACTGTTATTAGCCATCATTATCGGTTTAATTTCAGGTATTATTATTTTGTGTATTTGTTTAAGTGAAACTCTCAGTTTTAAATTGGTAAGCGTGTGTGATTTTTTATAATTTTTTTTTCAGAAATAGTAAAATAATTATAAAATTGTCAAGTATTGTATTAACACGTTATTGATTATGGTTTCAGTTGTGTATGTGTATAAATAATAATTATATTATACAGTCTCAACTTATTCTTTTTACCCATCTACTTATTGTGTCAAAATGTCGTTCTGATAGGCCTGTGTTTTTCCATTATGTGTACCTTAAATTATTTTATAAAATATATGATTTGATACCCTGTTGATATAAAATTCCCTAGAAGGCAAAGGAACCTAAATTATTAATATTAGCATATCTTGTAGTGACTTCTACATACTGTTGTAAAGAGTTTATCCCCCACACAAGTTTAATAGTGTTGTGTATTAATTCTCTTATTGTTTATCATTCATCGAAAAATTATTTTAAGATTGAAAACGCTATAAATTTATTGTTCCCAAAAGTATGAAGGAAAATATGAAACTGATTTGCAGTTAGACCTTAAAGATCAAAAACAATGGAAGGATAAATCTATTGAGAATTTATCAAACAAACGCAGCTTAAGCATGTATTTAAAAACAAGAAACTTATCAAAATTATTGGTAGATTTAGAATTGCTAGGTTCAGCTAAAAATTGAAACGTCTTGACTTTCTTTACTTTTAATAAATGTTTTATTTATTAAATAGAAGTCGTTATTTGCCCTTTATGTATATCTTCATTTTTGAGAATGAATTGAGTGGATATTAATACTGATAGCGCAAAAACTAGATATAAGCTAGCTCGTTTTTTTTTTACTGGTAGAGTACATGGAGATCGAGGTAATTTTTGTACGCCTTTTGAAAATAGTCTCTATAGTTGTTTAAAATTTGATTGTACTGTTTGGGCACTATTCATTTTAGTATAAAAAAATCCAAGTTCAGCTAAAAAAATGAAAAAATACTGAAGAGTTATTTAGTTGTTGAAATAAAATTAATTTACGTAGAACCGTTGTGTCCTGAAACAAAGAGCCGGAGTTAAGTAAAACACTAAATTTAAATATGGAAGGATATATTATCAACAAAATAAAAATTCCTAACTTTATTACACTCTTAAAAATTACTTCTACTAAATAAAAACCCTTAAGCTAGAAGAGTGTACACTATTGCATAGAGTCCTTAGATTAGGGTTATTAACTTTTAATAAAAGGTTTGATAAAACACAATATTAAGAGTTTGTGAAATTAACTCCGCGAGTTACACGTGTTGAGTAGTTGGAAATGTACTTGTGTACAGGGAGTGAGATATTTAGACTGGTGTGCTTATGACTTACAATTGGTTTCTCCTCGTGGGTTTTCCATAAGTTACTTGGCCTCTCCAGGTGAAATTCTTATAAAAATATTGTCTCAGACTCTGATATCATAGTTTCATTTGGGTTGCTAAACACTTTTTGACCCGAAATGCCTGAGGATGAGCAGGATATTTCAAGAAAGGAAAAAGGTCTTAAACTTGAGTGCTAGAAACCGGCTGCTTAAATATCTTCGTCCCTTCTCCAAAGTGATCTCTTTAGAATGGCTAACTTCCGGGCGCAAAATAAATGCAAACCAAATAAGTCAAGTCGGCAACACGCGTTACACACTGCCGGTTTAAATTAAACTGCTCAAAAATTTACAACACTGTTTTAAGCTACACTGCTCAAAAATTGAAATCACTGCAATAAATATAAAAATGTAATAAAATATAAATTATAGGCAGAAAAATAGTGTCGTAACATGATCTTAAAATCTAGGAAAAAATGAATGTTACAAAATATTGTAATTATTAAAAATATGCTTTAATAAGTACTTATTTTATTATAGTAGTTGTAGCATTGTATGTTATAAAATAAGACGTTTATAAATATATTTAATTTGTTTTATTCTTTCATAAGAAATTATCATATATAAAAATACATTCAATAAATCAAGATTGCGACTTGGAGTGATAGATTTTAGTATTAAAGCTTTTAAAGTTAGTTGATCATCTAGCTAAATTCCAGGTTTAAATGAATACTTTTTCATTTCCTTTAATATAGACAAATAGTGCGGCCTTGGTAAATCACTTGATAATATCAGTAAAGAGATGTGTATCCTAACTTCTAATGAATGCAGTGATGATATTTTATTAGCCAAATTGCTTGTTTATGTAATTTTGGAGAAAGCAAATTTAAAGAAAAAGGCTGCTTAAATATGTAGTGACTTATTTTTTCTCTATCGTAAGCAGCTAATATTTTAGAAACAAATTTATTTTTCTCATCCGTAATTCCTTGTATATCTACAACAAGCTTCTTATTCAAAATGATGTTGATTAATCGTAAATTAATAAATGTCTTAAATACGAATTGTTTTCTAGAGTATTCTTTTATTATTTTTTAAGTTTTTCTAATCTATCTTTTTAAATCAAGGATATAATCAGAATTGTTTTTTTTTAAATTTATATGGTAAATATATTAAAATTCAAGGGTGGGGATAACATTTAAAGTTGTTTTACTATTTTCGTCATAGGATCGTAGCAAAATATTTTATCGTGTGTTATTAGCTCGAATTTTTTCCTTTGTTTCGAATTTAATATAAACAATAGGTGCATTGGCCTTAAATAAAGGTTCTATTGACAAATTATAACACACTTGATGGAAATCCGAAAACATTTCGTATAGCAAATTTTTAAGTTCGAGATTATTGTAGTGGTATCTTTCAGAATTTAAAAAATATATTTATATTTCTTAGTTCGCAATGATCAAATTTACTCATATTAGCTCTTACATTTCCACGTCTATTGTTCTGGAAAGCAATTAATACAAGTAGAAATTTTTACAGGCTAATTATATCCTATAGTGAACTACTTAATATTTATCACCACTACACCAAACACTTTATTTTTGCACTTGACGCGCGTCTCGCTAACCATGTTATCTTCATCAGGAGCGATGATTGACTATATGACTGTAGTCAATCATCGCTTCTGATGAAGCTAACGTGGTTAGCAAAATGCGCGTCCAGTGCAAAAATAAAGTGTTTGGTGTAGTGGTGATAAATACTAAGTAGTGTCATTGTGCCAAAGATTCCACATTCTCAACATATCCTATAGTTTCTAATAATTGTGAATATTCAGTTCATTCCCAACCTGAAAAAGTGATAAAAATCTCACTATTTCTATC
This sequence comes from Pachyrhynchus sulphureomaculatus, assembly GCA_019049505.1. Lineage (NCBI taxonomy): Eukaryota > Metazoa > Arthropoda > Insecta > Coleoptera > Curculionidae > Pachyrhynchus > Pachyrhynchus sulphureomaculatus. Next base: position 107,728,610 of record CM032446.1, on the reverse strand, counting down.
AGTAAGTTTAGTAAGAACTAGCTGTTGAGGGACGGCTACATTAAGATGAGGAAGTCTCCAATAAAGTTTGGTTAAATAAATTTTAGGTTTTTCATCTTCAACAGTGGATATTAGAGAATTATTAATATAATTATTTCTTATGAGAATTAGTTTTTGTTGGGAATTCAAAACTATGGATGTAATCTTCGAAAAATCCTGAATACATATGAGATACCTAAAGAAACATTTCCTTTATAATCGGTCATAATATTTTCTTCTGATTTTATTTTTGGATACCATCCTTCATTTTCTAACTTTGCGCTTTTATTTTGACTATAAGATATATAGCTCTTAAGTGTAGAAGTTGTTCCGATATCTCAAACAGATTCGGCAGCAATATCCATTAAATCGTAATTCTTTAAATAAAAATGCTGGTGCATTGTTGATTAATACGGTGTTTTTTATAGGACTATTGTCTTCTCTAGTTACTTACTCTAATTCTAAATAAATCTCACTTTTGCAAGCTAGATGATATTTTTCTGTTTGTTGCAGAGGAATTCCTATTTTATCTTTGGGTCCTAGTTATGTAGTATGAAAGAAATCAAAAGAAATGACTTTTTTTACGTTCAAATATTCCATTGTTATTTAAGTTTAAAATCCAAACTTAGGAGAAATTTTCAATTCGTTGGTGTTAGCCTTTGTCAGTTTGATTTATTACTAAATAAACTGCGTTTGTTCTCTTTCATTCATTCTCTTCATTTCTTTCTTTTCTTTAAGATGATGTCTTATCGTTTTGACTTCGTCATTGAAAAGTTTACCATCCTGATCTAGTATTTTAATAGATAATTTATCTATTATCTTAGCAGTTACTCGAAAATATACAAGATTTTGGGTGATTCTATTATTTTATTATTTTAAAACAAACAGCTGGGAAAAATTGATGTATTATATGTACTGGTTTACCATTAAGATTCAGCGATACTACAATAAACATTTATTGAATTTACTTTAATAATTTCTACAGAGTTATCTGGAATGTTCTACATTCGGTTCTTATCGTTTATTTTTAAACCCTAATAGCCTATCAATCGTTTTATCCTGAAAGATGTGCACGTAAGGTATTATTATTTGCAAAATTGTTAAAATTAATACTATCTTTAGAGTCATGATTTTGTAAATACTTGTTTATATCTTCTAATTTTAAGCTACCTGGTGGTATAACGGATACATTGTTTTCATTATGAATCACTAAATTGTTGCTCTCAGCAATATTTTGCAATAGATTGCGTTAAAGGTCTCAATATTTACTAATCCAATAACATAATCAGTATTTTCGTCCGGATATATCGCAGAGTTAAATTCTGTTGTTAAAGTGGCAGAATTATCACTAATAACAAAACTGTATGATATAATACCTTACTATTCTTGTGGAGACTGAAGAAAGATTAGTTATGGTATATTATCATAAACAAATTTTAGACATAGTTGACCGCAATTTGTTTTATTAAAAGTTTGATGATTATCCTAATTATAATTTACCAAGTTTTTATTTTTGTCGCTATAAATATCTATTTAACTCACAGAGGTCGCAAATTACCATAACTAACAAAGCATAGTATATTTTTTTATCTTTTTCCGTACGGAACACTTATGGAATCACTTCGGTGACTGTGGGTCCGTCTGTCACACCCGATTTTCTCCGAAACTATTTGACATAAAAAGTTGAAATTTGGTACAAAAATATAGGAATTGATGATCCAATCAGAGCCGTGTAGTTTTGAAAGTTAAATTTTGACTTGAGGGGTTAGTTTTGGGGGTAAAATCGGAAGTAAAAAAAAAAATTACAAGGTCGTTGAGTGGGGTGCCAATTGAAAGCAAAGCTTGTAAAAACACGAGTTCAAAAATATATATGATGTAATGCTTGAACACACTTTTCCTTGTATTATTTTTAAAAAAATGGCCAAAAATCCTTGTCCCCCACCCTATATCAAAAAGTACCTATTAAAAAATTTTGAAAAAATTCTGGAACAGTTTCATACAATGTAGATCGAGCGAAAATTATGACAAGTGCATTACGTTTGATAATTTATCTGATAAAAAACTGAAAGCTGTGAAAACTATGTTTCTTAACAATTGGTGGAGGTTTTGTTAATATACATTGCAGCACACTCGCGCGTCGCTCCTGTACTGAGACAAAAGAATTTTTTTGGTTGTTTATAATTAAATAAATATTTTGGTAGTACATATTTGTTTTACACTTTCATTATTAGATTCTGGATTGAGATAGATTAATGTATGGGCTATTAGGTCGCTAAGATGCTGTAACTATTATACATTGTTGACTAAGAAAAACGTGAAAATTCATGTTGAATCTTAAGATATATACATTTTAGGGACCTAATTAACTTAGCCCAGGTAAGGCTTTTATTTTATTTTAAAAACAATCACCGTACGGAACATTAATTGCACAAGGTTCGACTTGCATTTGGCTGGTTTTTTTTTAAGTATGCTGTCCAATGTGTTCCAACACCATTATAATTATCTAGATTAACAATATCACTTTCATGTTTCTTAATTCTTTTAGGTAATTTATCCCTCATAAATACATCTAGAAAAATGGGAATTCATAAAAACTTGTCATATTTAATTAAGTTAATATTTTAAGTGATTTTTGAGGAATATTCTTTAGTAGTTTTTTGAATATAGTTTTAAATATTGACCACATCCTGTTCTATATGGTTTTACATAAAGACTACTTACTCTCTTTCCAATTGCTATTGATTTCATCATTTCATTATGTCTTTTACCTTCTGTTAATTTTTTTTTGCTTATTTTGCATCATTGACAGTTTTTGCAATGCCTGAGCTCTTTCTTTAAGAGCGGCAAAGCTGACGAACCAATTAATAAGGGTATCAGTGGTAGAAATCCTCTAGTCTTGGGAATTGGTATAGTTCTAATACCATGTTTTTAAACTTCCACATATTTTTTATTTGATTCTCCTATTAGCTTGTGCGATAGCTTGAGATAATGATATTCCATTTCCCACACAACTTTTTCTTGTAGCGTTTCTTCTTTTTTTAAGCCCCATACCTAATTTTCTTTTAACTTTCATTGCACGACTTATTCTTAGAGCAGCTATTTTTTCTCCAAAGGCTTTGTATCTACCCCAAGCTTTTTCAGTGTCTTCTCTTTATATAAGTTGATTGTGAGTAAGCAATGTCGTGCTCTTTACAAGCTTCATGTGGTTCAAATGATAATTTATTTATTAACGTATTTAGAAGACCCCGGCCTCTTTTAGATGATTTGTAAACCTACCTTTTATGATATCATTTAGACATTATATATATATTACGAATGTTTCCGTTAAATGACTAGTGATATTGTAGAAACCATTTGTATATGTATGTATATATATATATATGTATATATATATATATATATATATATATATATATATATATATATATATATATATATATATATATATATATATATATATATATATATATATATATATATATATATATACATATATATATATATATATATATATATATATATATATATATATATATATATATATATATATATATGTATTTGTATATATATATATATATATATATATATATATATATATATATATATATATATATATATATACATTTTCAGAATCGAAAAACAACCTTCTTTTATAACAGCTGAAGATCATAACACTTCAGTAAACAATAGCAATAGCAAAAGAGGGTTAATTATTGGACCATCAGGATGGCAAAGCCAATATTGTTATTAGCTTAATTGAAGATCCTAATGGCCTATGGTTTCAAAATGTATATATTTATGCAAAATCTGTATACCTCTCTAAATATGAATATTCAGTAATACTTTTTAAATTGTTTAAAAAAATTGGATCCATTGAATCAGATAATGAAGAAAATATGATTTTATCACAAGAAATAAAACTTAACTCTGTAAGAAGATTTGATGATATAGTCACATAGTAAAGGATTACTTTTTTGGAAGACATAAGAATATAGATTGTTTTCATTTATGTCAGACATACTTATCCATTTCAAAACAACTGATTCGTGATAATGCAAAGTGTATGATTTTTGAAATTTAAAATATATTTATAATGATCATGTTAATGTTGATATGTCATTTAATCAATTTGAAGAATTATATTTATTATGTGGAAAGAACAATTTGGATTTTTTGTGATAGGGAAAGATTCCAATATAAAGTCGGGGCGGAATCGAAAAGGATTTGATTCATATATTTACTTATAAAAAATAAACGAGATCTTGACAAAATATTGACTAACGATTGGTAAGAGAACTTGTCAAATCGAGAAAAGCTGTTAAACAAAAATATCACAGTTTAAAAAATGCAGAATTTGAGGCCCGATCTAAACTAGAAGAAACCTATAAAACACAACCTTTACAAGTGTTAGTTTCAACATTTAAGAGAATTGAGCCAGATTACCTAAAAAAAGAGCAATATACAGCAATTAAAAAATTGTATGAATCTTCAACGCCACGAAAAAACTTGTTTGCTGAAGTATTATCGCCAGCTGCTGATGGTGATAGATCAACTCCGCAGAAAAAAACAAGAAGAGTGGGAAAACTCTCAATCTTCCATATGAAATATCATCATTTCTTAACAATGATTTTACTATCAAACACCATCTGTATCACAAAGAAATGTTATAGCGGAAACCACATCCTTTTCACAATTATTAGAGTCAATACTTCACAATTTTTCTGATGTTTTGGAGCAGATGGAACAAACAACAACAGACTGGTTAATACGAAATCTTATAATAATTGGTTGGAACAGTTTGATGAACTCCCTCCTCAGTATACTGATAAAACTGTAAGGGATACAGAACATACATTTGATCATCATTATGGCATAGGTCACGATTATGAAATGGAAAAATTCTACCTAAGACTAATTCAAAAATCTGTTGAGATTATTGGTAAAGAAGTAAAAGTTGATGGTATAAGGAATCCAGGAAAAGCAGGTTTGTAGGAGTTGTTGTTTAAAAAAGAAGCTGCTGGCTATAAACAAAACGATTTTGATAATTATATGAATATTTTAACCACTAACGCATATCTTATGAATCACGATCCCAACGAACAAATTGAAGGAAATTGTTCACAGAAGTATGTGACAATAATAGAACCTTATTTGGACAAAAAGGGTACGACCAAAACTGAAACTATTAATCATGTTCAGAATTTTTTGCGAGGTGTGTCATCAATTAATCAGAGGCAGGCCAGAGCTATAACGCAGTTTCAACTATAAAGAGTCGGGCTGGCTTAATTTTAAAAAATAATAAACAGAATAATTAACTAGTCGATAAATCTCGTTTATTGGTGGCATCTACAAATGCAGGCCAAACTAGCTATAACAATGAAATTATTTCTAAAATTCTATTTCTAAAACTAAAAGAAACCAATGTTTATATATAAATAATTGTAACACATGATCTGATACTTTAATACAAAGACACTTGATAAGTTTGGTAATCATATCTGAAAATGTTACACAAGTATTATAGATTCGTCTTTGGAAAATTCCATATTTTCAAATATTGAGAATAAAATTTTAAAAGAGATTCTAAATATATTGAAAATTAAATAATTCAAAATTTTGAATCTGATTTAAAATAGACATTAAAAATGTAAAAAAGAGAGTTAATGAAAATAATGAAGACGTACAAATATTGCAAGAAAAAAAATATTTGAAGATAAATTTATTCCTGAACACAATGACAAAATATTAAGAGTAAAAAATATTGTACAAGAAAAAAATAAGTTATTAAATCGCGTTTCTCAAAAAATAAAAAATGTGAAGATGAAGTTCAAACAACGAAACAGAAATATGTGTAATTACGTAGTTTGGGAAAAGATATGAAACGAAATATCTGAAGTTTTTAAAAAAGTTCATAATGATTTGAATATAAATATTGAGACTGTTGATACAAGTAGGTCTACGAAACTTCATTTTCTAGTACACAAAAAAAAGTGTAAAAGTTGATAAAAGGAAGTTAATGATAAAACTAATTTTGGTTTCTCAAAAGAAAACTCTAAAAGCAGCGTCAAACAGCAATTTATTCGTTAAATTCACAAAGAATAGTGAAAAAATTTGAAGCAAAATACCAAACTAATGTAGATTGTATAGTAACTGTGTGTGAGCCTCATATTAGAGAAACATACAAAAAAAAATTTAGCTATTAAAAGTTCAACAAATACTGAAAAAACCGATAAGATTTTTAACCGATTAGAAAGTTTGTGATTCAGAACGAGTATAAATGACAAATTACTCAAGAAAGAGGTATTCTATTGGAAATAATTAAAACTCAGTTTGAGGCCTTAAAAAAGAATAAGAAATAAAATTGTCAGAAATGAAGGACGAATCAAAAATAATAATGTGGATATAAAGACTCTTAAATTCCTTGTTGAAGAGTTAAAGTTAAACATTATAAAAAATATCTTGGAAATAAAAAAAGAGGAGATTACTTACTTAAGGAAATAAAATTTTTGAATGAGATGATTCAAAGAGCGGTTGAGGTATCTAGAAAATAATTTATTGACATAATGGAATTTGCACGAGAGAAATTAAATTCAACAGTAATGGGAATGAGTGATGCAAATAATTTAGCAAAGGTTTATTTATTGACTAAAATTAACGTAAAAGTTCAAGAACTTAAAAGTTAAGTCTAAGAAAATTAAAACAAGAGAAAGAAGTCAATTGAAACCCTTCAGAATAATATTAAATATATTAAAAATACATCAAATGGGTTGGTCAGTTAGTTAAAATTAACATAAATCGATTGCTATTTAAGTACAATATTCATGGATAAGTATTAGTAAGAAAATATCAACATGAATGAAAATATAAAGCCAACTGTTGTTAAAGAATGACTGAACCCGCTGGAAAAATTATCGACGACGAAGAACAATGGTGAAAGGGTTAAACGAATTATGGTAAGCTGATTTAACTGAAATGAAACCGTATACCAGGTCTAATAAATTATATACAGCCATATTTAAGTAGGAATAAATACATTTACAATATGTTAAATACAACCGCTTCAAAGCAAGTAGAAAGGATATAATGTTCGCTATGAAATAAGTTTCAGATAAGGCTACAAAGCCGGCAAATTTACAAACAGATTTGGGAAAAGAATTTTATAATAGGGAATTTTAACAACCAATGAAAGATTATAAATAAATCATTATAGTGCTTTTTCTAATTTAAAAGCGAGTGTAGCATAGGGGGTTAACCGAGCTTTAAAAAACATTATGAGTGAAATATTTCAGCCATCAAGAAAATTTTTAAGTGGTGTATTAGATTGTAGAAAAATACAATAATACTGTTTACAGAACAACGAGATACAAACCTTTTGAAATTAACAAAACTGAAACAAATATATTGATAAATTCATATACATACAATAAAATCATTAACCTAAAACACGAAATGAATTTTTAAATGAAGAGAAGCACTCGCTACACTCCAAATTGGTATACTGAAATTTTTTAAGTAAGAAAAGTTTAGTTAACAAACCCTACTACCTACTTCTTAAAAGATTTTAAAAATGAAAATATTAAGGGTGGTTTTTATGATGAAGAATTGCAGAAAGTAAAACATATTGAAGTGTATCTGGTGGAAGTTTAAGAAGAAAAGAAAATAAAGTTTCTGTTAAATACTTAGGACATGATAAAAGTCATATTTCATGGATTCTGCAGAAAGATATATTATAATTTACTTATTTTATAAGAAATAAAAAAAAAATGAAAATTTAATTATATATTTATTAATAATTTTTAAGATTTAACCTATGTATGTATAAACATTCTATATATTTGTTAATAATAATTCTTAACATTAAACCCATCATTATATATTTTCTATGTTTATTTAAAATATTTTTTCATTATACATTAACGTTCTATGTTTTTCATGAAAATTTTTTTGAAAGAATAGTTTCACAATCTTTAGTTATTCTTCTACATCGCAATTTATTACTCACCTTTTTGTGTAAATAAACATTATTCTGTTCCTTTTTGAAAGACACCGATTTCTTCATCAAAATAATACATTGTTTTAATAGAGTATAATGAATGAAATATTCTTCTTTATTTAGCAAGTTTAGAATTAATTTTGAATGTTTAGAATTAGGTGGTATATAGTTTTCTAGACAAAAAGGAAATTCGTGTACAAAACTGTTTGTTGGCGACTGCCACTCGTAAAGAACTCTCTTTGAAGAAACATAAGAACCACAAACAGAACTTTTTCAGATATACCAGAAAAGCGTAGCTTAGCCAACATTTTATCGTGCCAAACACGGTCGAATGCCTTGGATATATCAAGAGCAACTGCTCGAGATTCTCCAAAATGTTTAATTGCGTTGTTCCAAACATGTGTTACCTAAGTTAAAAGATCTCCTGTTGACCTATATTTACGGAAGATATATTGATGGTTGCTAATAATGTTGAATCCTTCAAGATATTTTAGAAGATGCTGATTAACAGCTTTTTCCATGACTTTCGATATTATTGAAAGAAGGGGTCTGGTCGTTAGTTATTTGGCAAGGTTTTCTTACCTTTTTTAGGTATCGGCTGAACTGTGGCGCATTTCCAGCAGAAAGGAAATATTCCCTTTCTGTAGGATAGGTTAAAAAGTCTACAGAAAACTGGTGTTAGTTCCCTCACACAGAAGCTATTTTGTGTCTAGCTTCATTAAAATACGTTTTATCATTCGCTGTCTGAAGACAAAATCGGGCATCCTTGACTACACTTTGGGAATAGTAGGTGGTGTTTTTTCTTTGGAAGTCGACAGTAGAATGTGAAGCAAAGAGTTTAACCAACAAGTTCGCTTGCTCAACAGGTGTGGGAGTGGTGGTATGGTGGATTTGGTGAAATTTTGACTAACTGCCTTAGCGAGTGACTAAAAGGACCTGGTATTGTTGAAATAAGTACGTAGTTTGTTTCTAATTCGATGATTCTGTGCCTCCTTGGGTCTGTCGATAATTTCTTTGCACCTGTTTCGGGCACGAACGAAGATGTTGTGATTTATGACGTTAGGGTTTTCATGCCATTGATCAAGGCTTGCCGTTGGAAGGGCATTTCTTCGAAAAAGAGATGTAAGCTTCTATACCAGCCAAACTAACATCTAGAACCTCCTTGGCGCAGTCAGATGGGTCGTCAGATCGAAAACAAACTTCTAACCAAGGGCAAGTTTGAAAATATTCCATGAGTTCTTCCCATTTAGCAGATTTGTAGTGCCAAATCTTGTGCGGTTTCGGCACCCCTCTGTCGTTGATTGGTAGGATGGTCGGAAGACCCTAACGGAGGATTTACGGTGACAATGTAAATCTCTGGATTGATGGTTAAAAAACAGATCAAGAAGACTGGCAAATTCCCTGTTTCGATCAGGGATCCGTGTTGATTCGTCAGTAAGCTGAGTTAAGCTACAACTGATTGAGAATGATTCAGCTTCACGACCTTGTTTATCGATAGTATTTGAATGCTTAAGCCAGTTGATGTTGTGAACATTAAAGTCGCCCAGGATGGCAATTTCGGCTTTTGGATACTTAATTTGTAAATGATCGATGGTGTCTGCAAAAGAAGCGGAAAGCGTTCTAAAATAACCTGGTAGTCGATATAGAATGCAGATGAACCTTGCGGTTTGTTGAGTCGTTATTTTTAACCACATAACATCAACGTTTCGGGGCTCTAGAGCCTCTTCTCGTTGGCAACAGAGGTCGCTTCTGAAAAAAAGACAGATTCCAAAGTTACGCCTAAACCGGGAATAGAAGCCGTACCCAGAGATAGTTGTCTGGTCGACGAACTGACCTTGGTTTCACAAAGAGCGAGTACTTGAGGTTTATTTGATTTCAGGTGTTGGTGCACTGAATTGACGTTCGAGTTCCAACCTCGTATTTTGCAAAAATCTATTTTCAAATTATGATCTCTGCATGTCGATGCCTCTAACCAACATTGTAGAAAAATGTGGGTAATATGGCACTTCAAATTCCACTCCTGCCGTTGGGTGTTAAGCTGCGACGACTGACCAAAAGAAACAATAATCATCATTGTTACGTATGTTGATAACAGCATGTTTCTATTCAATTTCATTAAGTAGAGGAATATAAGATGAAACATCTTAGCTGATTGTAATTATTAATGTTGACCTCCAAATATAGTAATATTACAAAAGTTCAGGCTGGAATAAAAGATATTTATTAAAAATATGAAATTGAAAAACTAAAATTTGGAAAAAACTGAGAACTAATTCTAGCTAGCAATATGACTGACATATTCAAACAACATGGGCGATATCTAAAAGAATAAAGTTTGTAGCCTGTAGAAGTTTGAAAAATAAACTTCAATTATCTGAATCACGTTCAGCTAGCTCGTCAGCGTTTTTGTCAAATATTCCACTCATTTCTTCAGTTGTGTTGAGAACATCTGAACTGTTGTACAGTATTTTAAATTGTGTGTTGAAAAACTTCACACTGTGTATGCCAATGACAGGATTTATGTAGAGTCCAAATAATTCAAAATTAATTTATATACTTGTATGCTTTTGCATTTCTACTTCCAAGAAGCATAAGAGGGGGAAGAGAAGAGAAGAGAAGAGAAGAAAAGAGAAGATAAGAGAAACGGAGGGAGGAATGAATGCGAAAAAAAGGAACAAGGCGTGAAGCGCTTTTATTGAGGTTTATTTCGGGATATTTTTTTAACCTCCATTTGTTATAGTCTTTGTTAAGTTATATTCAAAAAATATTCTCTACTTACACTACAGTTTTACTTTAATTAAACATGTGAATCATTATATTGTCATTGGGGATGAAGTTTTACAAATTAATTATGAAGAAAACGATAACTTTTTCGTCGATGACGAGTCTTCGTCATCGGAAGAAATAGATGCTACTTGTAATTTTCAGATAGATCATGGCTGAACTGGGATAAAGAAGAACCTCTTCCGTCAAGAAAGGATTATTCTGATTTGGAGCCCCCTACCCCTGGAAATTTTTAATTTAGAACTTCAACAAAAAGAGTTAAATTTTGCGAATAATAAAAAACGTTAAACTATCTATAACACCATTACCGTCCCATGGAATACGGATTTTAAAATAGATTCTTCCGTCTTTTTGAAAAATATTGGTATAAAAAAATGTACTTCCTGCATTACATGGTTCTACCAAAATTAATATGAATTTTTAAATTTTAAAGCTAAATTTAATTTAATATCTAGATTTATTAGTTATAATGATTATTTTGTATTGAACTAATGTGCCTAAATTATTTTTTCTTACTACTACCATAAGAAGATCGACGAGAATGTAAAAAAAATTAATAAGTTGCTCAAAAGTGTAATTAACGGCCCTTAAGTTTCCAGCTATTTAGTGTATCAGCAATTGTTCATCGAACGAATATGTTGGTGGCGATTGTCCCCCTGTTTTGAGTTTGGATATTTCTTTGAAAGCCTTAAGTATTTCTTCCTTGAGATTTTTTTTTTTACTTTTTTCATTATTAATGCAACAATTTTTTTTTCCATATAAAAATTTTCTACTTTATATTTTATTTTCATCGTGCCTGTTATTTCCCTTTTATCTTTAGGTTGTAGTTTGCCTATATTTTGTTTAACCTTCATTGTTAACTTTAAAAATGTTTCCTTCTTCTATTGTTCCTCTATTTTGCTCCTGTTAAAAATTTATGAAATTCCTTTATCGATTTTATTTATTTTTATTATGCTAAATAAGGACTAATTATTAATTGTTGTGGTATTATAAAAAAAATATTTCTGATTTTCGGTATACAATATGAAACAATCTAAGAAATATACTCGTATCGACTTTCAGTTTATTTTGATGTCTAAGCTAATTAGTATTATATATCGATTCATTATACTGTTGATAAAATATTTTCACAGCAGCAATTAATCAAATTAACTTTTACTAAAAACAGTTTTCTGATATTAAATTATTACTTAGTTTTTAATTCATATGTAAATTCGTTTTGGCGACGAAGAAAATATTAATTAATTTAATACAGCTATAAAAACACAAATAAACATACTAACGAACTTTTAGCACGGAATGTTGCAGAAAACATCGGCCTCATTCGACAACGGCCGAACGTACGCATTTTCAGTTTCAGCAGCTTGATTTCAGTATTTCAGTAGTGATAGTTTCCTCCTTCGGCACGACACGGGGTTTCTAAACTCTCCTGTTGTTTTCGTCAATCACCTGTTACGCCGTGTTTTCTTTAAAATGCAAACAAATGTTCACATAGATACTAAAAACTTGGGAAACTCTCCGGAACATCGAATTAAAGGATCTGGTCAATCTAAAAGGACTTTAGAAGTAAGTTGATATTTGGATTTTTGGTAATTATATATAATTTTGAGATAAAATTTTTATAGAGGTTATATTTTTAATATTCTAGTTGTAATATTATGATAAATCATGAGGTATAGTTGAGTTTAGTAATCACTACAACTTTTCTGTTTGAACAAAATAAATAAAGGTAGTTGTAGTACCGTATGTCAAAAGGTAGGTTTTTATTGTTTTCTGATTAATGTGTTCGTTCTATTTTAGAAGCAGAAATTTTAAAAAGACTGCTAAACGCACAATTGGCTCTGCTATATATAAAACAATTTTTGAAAAAACTACAAATTAGTGGGCTTTTAAAACATTTTTCCTTTAAAGATTTTTTTTAAAATCAGATTATTACAATAAAAAACATTGTTACAATCGTGCCTGTTGTGTACCTGTGCTCTAACAGTATTGCAGATATGATAAATAAACATCATGGTCTAACTTTTAACTAAATTTTGGGGCATGTGCTCGGACCCAAAGATAACTTATTAAGATTAATTAACTTCTACTATTGAAAAGTTCTAAATATTTTTATCCAGATTTACCGAAGATTTTTAAATTTAAAACTACAAGTCTGAGCATTAAAGTCGGTGAAACCTTATTCAATAAACAAACCTTTTCGGGGTTCCAAAGTTCGATCCGCGCTAACTCCAGTACTAATACCTAAACTTAATGATGTTCTAAATGTTCTAATCTGACCATAATTATTAATTAAATCTAAATTAATCATTAAGAAATTTGAAATTCGTAAAAAAAATAGAAACAAATACAATGGATGGTGTAACTTAAAATCATTATACTAAATTTTGATTTTGTACTAAAATCTTGGTGAGCTTTTAAAATTTCCCTAATAACTTCTAGATTTTATACCTACCTCGATAAATTTTGGTCGTAAATTTTCTATTTGCGTTGACAAAATATAATAAAGGATTACTTAAGCTGTTATAAAACAAAATTTATCTAATAGTTTGGACTTTATGAACGATTAAAAATAAGTTTTTATGATTATTATGCTTATTTGGGTATTATGAATATTTTTCCTCAAATAAATATAAATTTGAAATTTTCTTAAAAAGATATTCAACTCTAAATGTTTTTTTTTTTAAATTTTTAATATTAAATTAAATGGTGAATTACTCTATTGAATATGCTGTAAAACTGTATAGTTATTTATTATTCAGGAAATTATGACGAATTTTTTTGACTTTCATTTATTAGGATCCAATTTACAAGAATTTAAAGAAACCTTTATACGTATGAAGATAAGGATACAAAAATTATTCTCTGTGCAGTTAGGCACAATCGGTCTATGTTTTATTATAGCCTTGCTCTATTAGACTATGATACAACGTCATCTACTGCTGAAATATTTTTTGGCAATTCTTTTGTTTGCCAGATAAATAGAACAACTCGATAACACGAATGATCGAAGCAGTGATCAATAATAAACAAAAATGAAGTCAATTTCAAATAAATGGTTTTGTACATGGAACAAAAATAATTTTAATTTTAATGTCAAACTGTATTATTTGCAAAACAGTGAGCTTACAAAGTCATATAATAAATAAGTTGGCAGATAATGACTTTAAAATGTTATTTCTAGTTAGCGAATTTTAATTTAAAGAATATATTTGGGACTAATCTATTGACTTACTCTTCTCGCAGTTTTTTTTTTTTGAAACTTCGACCTTGAATTTACAATTTAATAGCATACAAGTAGTGGGTGAAATTATTCGGAACAAGTTATTTTCGGGCCATTTAGATCTATTTGTTCTTTGGAAAATATTTGACATATCTTTCGAAAATTCAGCATAATTAAGATTTCCACATGCTTTTAGGGTATTTTCAAATTGCTTTTAAAATTTTGGTATCAGGATATTTATCAGTTATGTGCTGATATACAGAAATGTTAACAAAATAATTCACTGAAGCATTATCTCTCTGCAGATAATGCAAATAACAAAATTGTGTTTAAGTCGTGTTTAAGTATAAAATTTTCAAAATTTTTTATAGATATGAATATATTGTTCTCTCTTAACATATCTAATGACAATAGGACACATTCTTTATTTGAAGAATTCACAGCTAACGAAAAGTGAACACAGTTTTTCAGATGGTCTTTTGCGATCTCTTGAAGATGTCTTTATTGAGTTCGGTACTAGGATAGCTTTGGTTCTGTTACAGTGATATTTCTGAGGTAGTTTGGAACCTGAGTAAAGAGAGACATTTAATGTAATGCCACAGTCGGTACTAAAATAACTCTGGTACTGACTATTGTAAGATAAATCGATGCAATTGGAATGATGGCTACGTTAGGTTCTTCAAACTTGTTTTTCTGTGGCACAAACTCTGTCAATACCAAATTAATATCAAGGTTTCTTACCTTTTTCTTATGCGTTTTACTTTGCAGATGAGTCGATAAAGCTACCACCCCATTACATTGTAAAATTAGCGTTACAAATTATGCACTTTGTGTTCTTTTCATATATTTTTCTAGTCTATTTCTTATACTTATATATCTCTTTTTCTTTTTAGTTGCGATGGTTCACCTTTCAGTATGTTAAATAAATATAACTTTTATCAATAAATACTTTCCAAAAATACGGAAAGAGATATAAATTATAGAGTTAATTTGTAAAAACAAAAGGCACATATTTCGCTCAATTAGAAGCGCTCTACTCTGTATATGTGTACGTTTTTTTCAACGTATCTATATATTAAACAATACAGGTGATACACAACATTTTTGTCTTTTAATCCCACTTTCTCTCTTTGGATAAATTTCCACGTTTCTGGACATTTTTTGTTTTCCAAATAGGTATTGATTTCTTGGCATTGTTAATCCCACATTTCTCTTTTAGCTTTAGTTATGGTTCTGGATGTCCGTTTTATGACAAGGTATTTGTTTTTGTCTTAATATTGTTTAGTGCTTTTTGCTGCTTCTTTTTTTAGATTATCCATAATATTTTTGTAGAGTTCCTGTAATGATTTTCCATTTACATATATAGGAATATTTCATATAAGCTGTGTTAACACAGTATCAGGATGTAAATAACAGGCAAGACCTCAATAACAGGCAGGTAATAAGAGGCAGGACCCTAACAACAGGTAGGACCTCAACAATGAGCAGAACTATATTTAGAAGTTTTTCATCTAAACCGTGCTGATACAGTATCTGTCTACGATTCGTTTGATTGATGTCGTGTAGGTTTCTTTAGATTTCTAGATTGATCCATCTTCCTTCTATTATTTGTAAAAAGACATTTTTGAGGGGATTACGTAGTGATCTCAACCCGATGTTACTCTTCTATAGACTCTTACATCCTTCACCTGTAAAGTAGTATTTTGTTTTATAATAAAATAGTTTAAACTAAAGTCAGTCCCAGAGATTTCTTGGGTATTGTATCCATGGAAATATATGAATATCTTAATAGATTTAGAAACCGTTAGTTATTTTTAATTGATTATTTTGAGACATTTCTATTAATCTGTCGCTATTATCATTTTTATTTAATTCTCCATGGAGTCCCCAAATCATGGTTTTTGTTTAACAACAACTGCCTAGATTATCAAGCACTCTCAGTTACTTGAATTGATTCAGCCGATACTTGGTGAAAATCCACAACTAGAAGCATGAGAAAGTAGAATTTAGTATGTATTTTAGAAGTACTTGTTCAAGGGGCGTATTCGGTACATCACTTTACCTTTTTAGTGTTCCGTACGGAACACTTATAAGATCACTTCGATGTCTGTCCGTTTGTCTGTCTGTCTGCCACACCCGATTTTCTCCGAAATTATTTGACATAGAAAGTTAACATTTGTCACTAATATAGGAATTGCCTTTAATAATTTATCTGGTACATAAAAAAAAATTCAAGGTCATCAATTTTTAGTAAAGATCGAAAAAAAAAACTTTGTTGAAATCTCATTTGGGGTGTGTTTTGTAAAGTCATTGATCATTTTATTCCTCTGTAACAAAATATTTTAATTTTAAAAGCAATCAACGTACGGAACACTAATTGCGCAAGTCCGACTTGCGCTTGACCGGTTATTTTACATCATGTATGCTTTTGGTTAACAACTGCTGGTTGCTCCTTTTTCCTTTTAATTTTAGTATTATGCAACAGAGACTAGAGAAAAAATTTAGAAAGTAAGTTCGACTGTCAAATATCGTTTCTAGTATTGTAATTTGTATAACAAGGTTCTTCGTGTTTGCTATATATTTTTTCTTTGTTCTTAATTTTTGTTTCGAAAATTAAATTTTGAAAATTTTATACAAATAAATATTTATTATCCTCCATTAGTTTTATAATTTATGTCCATGTTTTTTTTAACAAATATCACTAACGTGCATTTCTTTTGGTTTTGGTTACTACATAATTCGGTAAAAAATGATAGTTGATTTATGGGCAACGAGAGGATAA
Source organism: Pachyrhynchus sulphureomaculatus (assembly GCA_019049505.1). Taxonomy (NCBI): domain Eukaryota; kingdom Metazoa; phylum Arthropoda; class Insecta; order Coleoptera; family Curculionidae; genus Pachyrhynchus; species Pachyrhynchus sulphureomaculatus. The sequence goes on along the minus strand of CM032446.1, from coordinate 107,711,810 downwards.
TTGTTTGAAATAAATCCTTCTCTTTTTTCAACAGAATTCTTTTTTTTTGTTGTTGTTAATAATGATTGGCATCTAGTTATTCTTTTTTTTAATATATAAGAGTACCGTCTATAAAAAAAAAATTAAAATTCATTGGCGGGCCTATAAGCAACGGGTAACTGTGATTTTTTATTTTATTTTTATTTTACCTCTACTGTAATATAAGCTGATAAAGAAATTGTTAAATGAAGCCATTAGAATTTTTAATATAAAATAATACTGGTTTTTCTTATATAAATAATAGAAAAAGGTATTTTGGAATAATCGAAATAATGTAAATTGTTAATTTCTTCTGTTCACTTGTTTCACTTAAAAGCTACCATAAGTAGACTAATTATATACATTATAGTTTTCTTTAAAATAATGACGTATATATATTCAAATAATAAAACATCAAGAATAAAGAGAAGCACGTCTATTTTCCTGCACAAGATCCTAGATGATAGATGCCCAGATCCCACCAGCATCGTCCGGTGTGATACCATCCCGTCGGCTTAGGCTGCGTGAAGTTTCGTGGCTGTGCCGATGTCTCAGACCAAAGGGACCAAATAGCATGATGAGGCACCTGGATAAAAAAAACTCCGGAGGTAAAATAGCTCCCTGTTCGGATCTCCGGGTGGGGGCTGGTTCAGGGGCGATCATAATTTTAAAATAGATTTTTACAACATACGAGGTTTAAACTCGAACGTAAATTCAGTGCACAAACACCTGCAATCAAACAAACCTTATGTACTCGCTCTCTGTGAAACCAAGGTCAGTTCATCGACCAGCACAGTCAACTATCTTTATCCTGGGTACGACTTTTATTCCCGATTTAGGTGTATCTTTGAAATCTGTCTTTTTGTCAGAAGAGACCTCTCTTGCCAACGAGAAGAGGCTCTGGAGCCCCCAAACTTTATGTTATGTGGGTAAAAATAACAACGAAATTTTCTCATGTTTTTCTAATGAATATTAACAGCAATCACAGATTTTAACCCAGTGATTCAAAATAGAAAATATAATACGTACCAATGTTATCCTGAATTAAAAAAAAATACTTGGTCTATAATATGCAATATCTGATAAAAAACACAATTCACTATGATGTCACAAAAATAGTGAGGACAAGGTAGTTTTGAAAGAAGTAAAACACTAATTAAATTTCCATTAAATTTTTTTATTTTTAACATCATGACATGTTTCGCTGTACGATAGCTTCTTCAGATGGTTTGTTTTAACAAGTTCGCTTTCTCAACAGGTGTCGTTGCAATAGAATAATCTGGCCGTGTGTTTTTGTGAGTGTGATTTTGAGAGTTCTTTCAGCTGTTTTTGTGACAGCGTAGAGTTTTGTATCATCTATATATAGTAGGTGGTTTATTTTATGTTGGTTCACTTTTTGGTGTCTGATGCAGAAGCCATGCTCTGTTCTATTTAGTGTATTTGAGAGTGGATTGAGGCAGAGGCAAAACAATAAAGAGCTGAGCGAGTCTTCCTGAAATATTCTGCTTTGTGTGTTTGTGTGAGAGGTGATTCGGGGTAATGTTGTGTATATGTTGTTGAGGGTGGTGAGTGATTGATTTTGTTGTCTGTGATATGCGGTTGTGCGGTGCTTGCTATTTGCCTTGTAATATTATTTTGAGTTATGCTCCTGCTGGATGGTGGGTCTTGCTGTGGATACTTTTGTGTTCGGCTGGGTGGTTGTGTGTGTGAGGTTGGTTTGGTATTTGCTCTATTGTTTTTATTGTTTGGTTGGTCTGTGTTTAGTTCAGCAGCTACTGTATCTTTGATGGTTTGCAATTCGAAAGGTGTGAGGCGATTATTCTTGGTAATAACTCTTTTTTGGTCTATTACTCTCACTATCACTGTACTGTTCATTTTAACCGCTGTCTTGGTTTGCCAGCTTTGGTAGTTGTATGTTGTCCTTGCAAAACATACTTGTCTTTGGTGGTTGTGTTTGTTCCGCGTCTGTGTCGGTTGTGTTTGGGATTGATTTCGGTGGAATTATTATTATTGTTTTTGTTCTTCTTTCTTACATTTTATCAATGTGGTTCCATGTTTGGCTGACCGGGCTAAGCCAAGTCAGCACAAACGCTATTACCATTGTGTATTAAGGCCAGTGTTACATGTTTTCAAAATGACTGACTTCTGAATGTTTTTGTGTATGTTTGTGTTGAGTCCTAAGTGTGGTGTGAATGCTGTTGGTGTAAGGTCTGTGGCTGATATGACGAGGGGAACAATTGGTGGCGGTGTAGTAACAGCGCATTACTATTCTGTTCATTTTATCTGTCTTGGTAGTTGCATGTTGTCCTTGCAAAATATAGGTGGCTTGGTTTGGCTTTGGTGGCTGTGTTTGTCCTGTATCTGTATCGGTTGTGTTTGGGATTGATTTCGGTGGGTCCAGGTGGCGAGTAATTTTTTTTTCTTAGTGATTTTTTTTGCCAGGTTTTGTGATTTTATTATAGCAACGCATGATGTATTCGTTGATTTTTGTGGCGCAACTCATGCGTTGCTTTGATTTTTCCTCCTTGGTGGGTGTCGGCTTACTCGCCGGCACAACACTTTTGGCAGGTCCATTTTCTTTTGCCCAGTCTTCATCGTTTCGGTCGAGTTGCCATTTCCCGCGACGTCCTCGACCATTACGTCGGTAGCCCGATGCTTCTTTTATTGGTTTACTATTGTTTGGGGAGTCTTCAATTTTCTGTGGTGTCAAAAGCTCAAAGTGTCTTTGGGTTGCCTATTAGTAGAAGGTAAATAGCTTTGGTATGTTTTCTTGTGCTTATTATTGTTGGTCTGTCCCTAAAAGTTATTTTTGTATCTCTTGATCGTCTAGGCTCGTTCCATCGGTGCCGTTTTTCCTCTCAAATAATCTGGACTGAATTATTATTATTATTATTATAATTATATAACCGATTTCCATCAAATTTGAGTCTTTAAAATTAGTTAAAAAAAATTTTGTAACTGTTAGCTATTAAAATTTTAACGTTTATATCTTTTTATTTCTTCAATTCGATCAAATCTATGGGGTAATGTAACATGTATAAAAGGTTGACATTGATATTTCCTTAATTTATAGACATACTTTGAACAGATATAGGTATCAAATTCGTTATTTTCTTATTCTTGGCTTTGATAGTTATCCTAGTTACAATGTTTATACTAAGTTCATAAACATACATAGGTGGTGATGGATGATTTTGCCTACGAGAGTACAAGCTATAGCAGACAAACCCCGAATAATAATGATAATAATAAATGTAAAAAGGAGAAAGAGGATTCTGTGTGTGTATAAATCTCTCAGAATTAATAACTAAGAAGGTTAAAATTTATTGAAAATTATCTTCTTCGAATGACATGTGTTGTTACAAGTCGGTGATAGGTTATCCATTACAGTCTCTTTATCATTTATTTCATTATGGGGTTTATAAAACTACCATTATAAGAATGGTGTTATTATCATTATTGTATTTATCTTTATAGATTGTTAGTAAGAATGCAAAAACTTGACTTACGCTGAGTATCTTCCTAGCATAAAAACCTTGAAAGATGCTGGATGATATCACAGGATGAAATAGATTATTTTTACCAGAAAAATAAAGAACTGTGATGAACAAGATCCGGTTGATGTTGTTGATACTTTTGTTATGGTATGGTTGCAAATTAAGATTTTTTAAATTTCCCAACATTTTAAATTAGTAATGAAAGTAAACAGTGGCGGCGCTAGACGAAACGGCGACGTCGGTGAGATCAGCTTGGCGAGGCCTCTTTCGTTTTCCAGTCAGAAAAAAAATGTTAAATGAATTGAGTTGAATTATACACTAATAATAATTATATACAAATATTATGAGTATACTATACAAGTATTATTGCTAAGCAAATAATGACAAAAATTACATAAATAAACACAAATTAAAATAGACGAACTTTTCGGCTTTTCGCCTCACAGAATTTTTTTAAGATTACGTCATAGTTAATACCAGCCGCTATTTCAGCTTCAATTGATAGTACTGATAACGCAGATAGTCTTTCTTGGCTCATCGTGCTTCTCAAGTAGGTCCTAATCAATTTTAACTTTGAGAAGCTTCTCTCAGCAGAAGCTGTACTGATTGGAACTGTGAGCATGATTCTGATCGTTATGTAAACATTTGGATATACTTCTTCCAAATTATTTTCTAAAATGTACTGAATAAGTTGTTTTGCGTCTTTGATAGAGTCCAGTGAATTGGATTTTAAAAGCTGGAGTTCCTCATAAAGTTCGAAAGGTTGTATGTCGCTGTTTTCACCTTCCCGAAGTATTGTACCTAAATCATTACAATACTTGAGAAGCTCCTCCTTGGATAAAGATTTCAAATAATTGATAAAACCAAATCGTTCAAAATATTCGTTGAGCGCTGTGAATCGACATTCGGTGTCGACTATTATAGCATCTATCATTGTGTTAAAAAAGTTAACTGTGTACTGCATTTCAACAGATTGTATAGGTTCATCAATATGCTCATAACCGAACATTCGTTTTTTCTTTGGCATTCTTTTTTCTTTAAATTGAGATTCAATTTCGTAACTACTTTTTTCTACAAACAATCGAGCTTCTGCAATGCTTGTTTCAAATCCTGTATTACGAAATTCTTGAATCAAGTCACGAAATGAACGTAAAGTATCAATAGCAACTTTTAAGTTCACTTGAGCTGATTGCCATAGTTTACTTATATTCTTCACAGGTAGTAAAATCTCGTACCACACGTGTATTACAACTCAAAAGTTAACATTTCGTTCAAGACTACTTCACAGTCGCTAAGGGTTTTGGAATCATCAGTTTTATCTTTCAGGTCATTCACGTATTCGATGACATCATCAAATTGCAAAAATATCGCTTTTACTGCTCCGATTCTACTTTCCCATCGTGTTTCAGATAGAGATTTTGATGACAATTTTAATTTAGTTTTTATAAGATCCCAACGCTTGCTTGACTTTGTAAAGAGCACGTAAATTTTATTGATGAAGCCGAAAAATGTTTTAGCTGTTGTAGAAGAGTTAGCTGCATCTATCAAAAGCAAATTCCAACAATGGCATCCGCACGGCGTGAAAAATGCTCGTGGATTAATATTGAGTATTCTTGTTCTGACACCTTTATTAATGCCGACCATATTGGCGCCGTTATCATATCCCTGTCCTCGACAGTTTTGGATATTTAGACCATTTTTTTCTAGTTCCTCGTGGATTAATATTGAGTATTCTTGTTCTGACACCTTTATTAATGCCGACCATATTGGCGCCGTTATCATATCCCTGTCCTCGACAGTTTTGGATATTTAGACCATTTTTTTCTAGTTCCTTTAAAATTGCATTTGTTAAATACTCTCCCGTTGTTTCTGCGACGGCAATAAACCCAACAAAATGTTCCTCTATCGCTCCAGTTGAGGAATTGCAAAATCTTAATATTATTGACATTTGTTCCATATGGCTCACATCCCTGGTACAATCGAGCATGAAGGGGTAATATTTTGCTTGTTTGACTCTGTTTATAATTTCATCAATAACTGATTTGGATATTAATGTAATTAATTTATTTTGGATGTCGTGGCTCAGATAACGTTGAGAAAGTTGCTTTTCATTAATACGTTGCAAGTGCTCTTTAAGTGTTAGATCATATTTGGATAACATTTAAATAGGTCTATAAAATTTCCACTGTTTCCGCTATCACTCAGGTTAAGGGATTCTCGATGAGCTCTAAATGCCAGATTGTGTAAGTCTAAGTAGTTTATTATATCGATCAATCTTTCAAACAAGTTATACCAATATTTTTGTGATTCCCTAATCAGTTTCTCGTTTTCCTTATCTATTGTTTTGCCGTATTTGATTCCTTTATAGAATTCCATCCATTTAATCATGCACTTCATGTGTCCTTGATTTTGTTCATGTCTTTGCAATATCCTACTCAGATCTTTTCAGTCACAACATCCTTCTTTTACCATCTTTGTCTGCAAATGTGAAGAAAGTCTACATGGAAAGCAATAAACTTTATCTTGAGATATGGAGTAAGCAAACCATCTGCGATGTTGCTTTTCGCCGTTACTCAATTTTCTAGTAAATGAAATTTAGCAAAATGTCTTTTATTTGCGTCTTTGGGGTAAATTTCATCAGATTTCTCTAGGTTTTGTTGGGGACCGTTTTGAATTAAGTCATGACCCTGCGAATCTGTTAGTAGAAATACCCACTTCCCCGGATCTAATTCTATAAATGACTCTCTTATATGAACAGTTTGCTCTTTATTTTCTGAGTCACAAATCTTTTCACTTTTTAACTCTTTATTCGGCTTAGAATCTTGTATCACAGCAGTTTCACCCAACTCTGATGCTATATCAGAAAGGGTAACAGATTCATTCGACCCTAAAGCTGGTTCTGTTTCAGAAACTAAAGAAACTTGGAGAAGAGATTCATCAGAGGCCTCTGGAGCAGTAACACCTGAAGAAGGTTTCTTAAGAAATTTCATCATACTGGAACTCATAGCTTGGTTGGACCGGATTCCCATTTCCTCCCTATATCTCTGCCTCTTGAGGGTCCTCCAGACATGATGATTTAAAAACATTTTTTTTGTTAAGTATGTTGATAAGTACAGAACTTAAAGTACTCAATGTAATAGTATAAAGAGTATAGGAGGTGTGATCATTATACATGGCAGAGTTTTTTTTATTCGACAACTAAACCATAAGCCAGTTTAGAGAGTCGATATTAGTAAAATAGCATTAAACTATTAGGCATACCGTATTTTAAGTCAGTGTAAGAAATAAACTTTTTGATCAAAAATCATATTTTTTTACTATTGAAATTAGCATTAAACTTCTATTTAATTTTTTCTAATTGCATACAGTTATTTTTTTACCACGCATTTTATGATAATGATATATTAAATAAATTTTAAACCGAAAGTGTAAAAACCAATTTCCATATTTATAACTTCAAAAATACAAATACGGGTTAAATACAGAACCTCTTTTTATGAAGTCGGTTCAGCGAACTTGAAATAGCCAATTTCGAAGTATAACTTATCTGAAACCTATCCAATAAAAAAAGAATCATCAAAAACGATTGACAAATGCGATACGAGGCAAATCTATCTAAAATTTCAGTGACGTGGATCTTCATTTATGCACATAATTATATGAATGTAATCCTGTAAAACCTTACTGAAAGTATGTAGTAGTAGTATTACATTAGTGAAAGAATTATCACAATTGGTTCGGTACTTAACATTGGTAGTGTTGAGAACATAGGGGTCGAACACAGAACCTCATTTTTTGAAGTCGGTTAAAAAAATAGAAAAATATAACTTATGGTGACCCTGTATACGAGAATTCAAATTAGGTTCTAACGTTTAAAAATTATTTTACAATAAAATGCATGTTTAAATGTAATATTTAACGAGTATTAGACTTTTTGAGTATATTTATCGCAACTGAAATTGCGATTCATAAGTATGAAAGTATAAATTAATTACGAAATACTTATCTACTAAAAATTTACGACAATAAAAAGAATAACGTTTTACAGACAAATACTCGTAAATATGCTAAGAAATGTATTTGGATATTGACTTGCCTTACAAATATGAAATAAAACACTATGATAAACGTATAAAAATACAACTTCGTTAAAATAAACAAATAACCAATTTTTCACTTAGTAATGAAAAGAAAATTAGTAGCCAGAAGTTTGGCGCATGCGAGTGTCCGAGCTGTGACAGATGATTGAATGACGTAGAAAGAATTAACGATTCGGGGATTCCCCGAGTATCGCGCGCGGAATCGCCTAACTTTCATAATATTGCCAGACGACTCCAGATAAATACTACTACACTCGTACGGAAATAAATACGGATAAATAAATAACTAAATTTTTAAAAACTTGAAAAACTTTTTTGCGAAGCCCCCAAAGGCGCGAGGCCGTCGGCGGTCGCCGACGTCGCCGACGCCTAACGCCGCCACTGAAAGTAAACCCTCTGCAAAAATATATCTCGACATTAAGTTAACGCAAAAATTATATTAGCCAAGATACTACTGGAAAAATCATATTTCTTTAACGATCTATATTTTGTCCCAATAGCCAACATTTTATTTAGTAATTTCCATATATATTTATTATATTATCAATTGAATAACATAAAGAACAACTATTATCTACTCTACTAGACCTGGCCTCGCTTATTCTATTATATTATGCTTTTTTCTTGTTCTGCCTTAACATATTCCTGAAATTCTTTAGAACAATAATATATGCTCCAGTTATAGCATATAACATTTTTCGAACTCTATTTCCACTAATAAAAATCACAAGTGTATTTTATTTACTATTTTATGTCTTGATGAAAATAAGATCGATCATGTAGTCTTTATAGGCGAACACAACATGTATAATTCAATATTCTCAGAGACTACAGGTATACATAGACTTTTTTTTATATACCGGCGTCTTGTGATTTAATCAAGGCAAAAAATGTTCCAGGGCCCCGAAAAGTTCATGTCTTTTAGGAATACTGTGAAGGCAAGATTATTTTCCCCACATTAATATGTAAATTTCAATTCGACTTTTTGATTCTTGCTTTAATATCTACTTATAGTGCAGTAAAAAAATGTCAAAGTAATCATGAGATAGGCATAGTTTAGATACAGGAATATTACGATTTTATCCTCATCACCAGGAGTATTGTCCCGAGTATTGGACCTCGAAAAACTTGGGTTTTTTTGTTTATAAACAACTGAAGTTTTCAAAACGTGTTTTTTTTGAGCTTAAAATGTGAATAACTCCGGTTATTTAAGTTAGATCGAGACAAACAAAAAATTAAACTTTTCGTAATGAAATTTCCAATAGATCCTCGTTTTAAATCGCTCAAATGTGTATATAACCTACAAAATTGAAAAAAACAAGAAAAAAAATCTGTTTTTTTTTTTATTTTATTGTTCAGGTCAACTAAGTGTACCGATCGGTTTGAAACTTTCAGAAAATATGCCTTTTGTTATAGTAAAAATACGCTAAAATTTTGGTACAAAAACATTGAACCCAATGGGCACAATTGAATTTGTTATTTAACATTTGAATTGCCCTCCACTTTATGCCATTTAGTCCAAAATGGATAGTTTCTTTTTTCAAAATTTAGGTCTCGACGTCAGGTTTCCGATGCCATTTAAAAAACGATTGTTTTGGAGTCATTTTAACCGTCTTTTTTCTACATTTGGTTATTAATCAAATCACAGTCGTCATTTTGAAAAAAAAAATTGTTAACGAAAATGATTTTTTTTTGAATAAAGGTCTCTCGCAGATGTGATAAAAAAGTTTTATTTTTTTTTTAAATGACCGAAAAACCGCATTTGCTGTTTTTTGATTAATAAACAAATGTAAAAAAAATCGGTCAAAATGATTCCAAATTTTTTTTTTAGTATCCTCGGAAAGCGGACTTAAATTTTATAAAAAAAAGATCCATTTTGGACCAAGTGGCATAAAATGGCGAGCAATTCAAAATTTAAATAATAAATTCAATTTTGTTCACTGGGTTTAATGTTTTTGAACCAAAATTTCGGGCTATTTTTGTTATAATAAAACGCCTCAACCTGTATAGTGAAATGACTAAAAAAGTTTTTTATTGTTTTTTTCAATTTTGTAGATTATGTACGCATTTGAGCGACTTAAAACTAACGAGGACTTGTTGAAATTTTTATTACGAAGAGTTTGGTTTTTTTTTTAGTCTCGATCCGAGATATATAATCGGAGTTATTCGCACTTTAAGCTCAAAAAACGCGTTTTGAAAACTTCATTTGTTTATAAACAAAAGAACACAAGTTTTTCGAGGTCCAAAACAAGGACGATACTCCTGGTGATACCCCAGAGAGGAAAAAATCATAATATTGCTGTATCTAAACTGTGCTATTTCAAATGCTTTTTTTTACTGCACTATTACTACTTACTATTATTTCATTCAGTAAATAATATTTTTGATACAGTTTTTAATGTATTAGGCAAAGATTTTAACATATTTTTATTGAAGAATGTTTGTTTTATATTTCACTGATACTTTACATACCATACAGTGAGGGATAACTCTAAAAATCTGATAATTTTATGTTGCATCTCATCTAATATCTTCACCTTGATACTACTATTACATCATCATCAACATCATTTCTAGGGTATACGACAAGTCAAGGATGGCTTTTTAAGAAGAATGAGAATACTAAAAAGTTTTTCTGTTTTGCATCGTTTTTATTTGTTGCCCTGTATAACTTACAGTTTAACTTCTCTACAAACCTGTAATATATATTTTAATAGTCGATGCAATAAACTAAAAATTGGTATGTTTCAATATTTCTTCACTTTTTTACTATAGTAGTTAAACCTATTTAACTTGTAAAAATTTAGGTTAGTTGTGAGTTCGACTAATGCCGAAAGATTATTCACATGTTTGAGTTGAAGATTGTTGAGTACTTTATTAGGAATTAGCAATCGCCCGTGACTTCGTTCACGTGGAAGTGTTTTTTTTCAAAACTTTTTTTTTGAATTTAGGTACGGTACGTTGTTTGGTTAGAGCTTCTCTGTATACTATGTTTGATATTTTATTATTTTCTGGTAGCAAAATGTATTGGTCTCCTGGATTTCCGATTCTAGATGACCCAACATATAATTGGCCATGAGAAAAACATACCTGTCTCAAATCGATTCTCACGAGGTTGAAAGTTTGTTCCTGGGACTTTGTTGTGTGAGAGCCAACTATACTTTCACTGAAAACTGCAACCGCTTGAAAGAAATCGGCAGATCCGTTGGGATCATAGGAAGATTAGTCTTTAATAGCAACCACACATGTATATTTTCATAGAAGTAAAAAACTACTGAAAAGAAATTGCATCATACACCTCAAGCTGAAATTAACTACACAATAATTGCGAAAGGAAATGCAATAATTGCACACAATTTTTCGTAGAAATTTCAGGACACGCCTTCTACATAGCAGAAACCTCAAAACTAAATGAAGTAGGTACCTAAGTGACAGAGAAACAGTAGGTATACCTAAATTACGGGAGATTACTAAAATAATATTTGTTGTCTAAATGAAACTCACACTGTGTACTTATTGAACAAAAATACACTAATAACAATAACTTAGTACAAGTACCTACTGACACCAACAAAGGACTTAAAATGTGTCTACAAAAAGAATAAAAGAATCTTTAATCGCGTCAGCCCTCTTTTGTTATAGTCTCATAAAATCTAGTCTATGTTCACCGCAAAAATCTAGACTACATACCATTAGTAAAAGGTATTGTGTAGTATAGAGATTTCTAGCATGAAATAATATTCCCAGCATTTAAGAAGCTTTCTTTGCCTCACATGAAACCTGATCATGTCAAAACCTCATTGCAATCAATTATTGCAACAATATTAATGGAATGGAATGTTCTATCGTCACTATGCTGGGTTACGTAAAATATTTTCTGCTTGGGTTTTTTCGGAGTTAAATACTACTTGGTTACTATCAAATCAAGAGAGAAATTGTTTCAGGTCTTGTTTATGTCGTATAACTTCTTTCTGTCAGTAGTTCAACAAGCGTTCAAGGACTATGAAGAAATAAACGTACTATTATCCGTAAAGGTATAGATTGATTTTTTTTTGGTCTTTTTCAAAAGCTCGTTAATGTAAAGAATAACGAGAGTACGAAACAGTATGAAACCCAGAGCTACATTAGCATGTAGGTGTCATCAACGTCCTTTCGCAAAATACGATCTTTAATTAATTTAATTAATGACTAACAACGAGCTTGTACTATTATTGCAGCATCCTATTCGAGGCTTTGTCCGCAACGAGATATATCTTGAATGTTATACACCATGGACGTTCATAGTATTAATATACCCTCCTATGCACCCTGACAAATATGGATTTATCGGAGCATATGTCACTTCTTAGAGTATAAGATCTACTCCATACAAATGTTTTGAATTAGAAAATTTCTCTTTCTTTCTTTTAGATATGAACTGACATGCAAAAAAAATTAATCCACTCGTTAATTTTGTGACCCATTATTATGTACACCCTATATATAATTTTAAATAGGTTATATTAATATAAAATACTCATGTGAGTAGGTGAACCATATTTCGTCCAGATATTTCAAAAGATGCTGATTGACAGTCTTTTCCATAACCTTCGATATTACTGAGAGTAACGGTAGTTTTTTTTTGCCTTTTTTAGATTTCAACCGAACTCCGCGTCATTTTCAGTGGGAGAAAAGTCTACAAAAAATGCACATTTTTTTATCAGTGAATGAAGGTGTCTAGTTTCATTAGATTTCGATTTTTTTGCACGATGTCTGGAGACAACATGAAATAATGGGTGATGAATATGCACAAAAAAAGTTCAACTAATAAGTTTCTCTTTTCAATAAATGTTGAAATGAGTTTATGGTCTGTAGAACCCACGGCAGATTTATGATGATAGTGTAAATTTTCGAATTGATAGTTGAATAAGGTCAAGACGAGTAAACGAACTCTCCATCATGGCCATTATTTAAATTTAACATTAGAGTAAAAGATATTGTAAAGATATGAGTAGATCTTCATTAACTTAAGGAAGTCATTCAAATCCTTATGACGTTAATGAGAGACAAGAAGATATAACATAAAACACAAAATTCATTTTAGAATTGAATGAAAATAAAATGGATATAATAGATAACAGTAAAAAAATGACTGAAACAAAGAAAAATTATTACCCATTTTCTTTTATTTATGGTAATAGTAAACTTATAGAAATAGATCTTAATTTAACTTTTCTACCTTCTTTTTAAAGAAACATATTCTACTGTAGTTATTTATTTATTTTCTTTTTATAGAGATATTCACTTATATTATTTTATTTCCAGGTAATAATTGTATATAGAGTTTACAAAATAGTTCAAACGTAAACATAATATTAAAATTATCCACCTGTAAATCCCGCAAATAAAAAGCTGAAGTCTGAAGAATACTATCCCACACTATTTTCTGTTTTTTGTAATTTGTCTACTAAATCCCAATATCTAGTACGTACAATTAAAATTTTTATTTAGGTTCATTTAAATAATTTAATTCAGTTCATTTAAAAACAAAAAACATATTTTTTGCTCAATATTTCTTCAATTCTTTACTCAAAGCAAGCTGCTTGTGGCTTAAAATTATTTAACTTCAAGGCGATGACATACTAATTTTGCATTCCCCAGAAGGGTTAGCTCTTGCCGTTATATTAATATAAAATTATCAGATATTTTCACAATTTAATTTCAGTTGGAACATTGGCACGTAATATATCATTTAATAGGGCTCAACTAGCTTTAGAGCTTACGTAGGAAATACTTTTTATTTTTAAACTGTAAGGAGAGAATAATATTTCTTTTACAGCCTTTAGTAGTGCTATATGAGTCACGCGATATTCTGACTTTTTAATAGCGGTTTATATCTTTATAAAGGATATTTACAATCGTTTGCTACACATCTCGAAATTTTAAATAGATGCACTTTTCTGTCATTTTTTACCTTGGTAACACAAACAAAGATGATTCTATAATATTCCTAAAAAGACAATAACTTAAGAGTAAAAAGTAATTTTTGTATTGATTGATGATGAATTGAGAAACACTTTCTTTTTATTTTAAGACTATTAAGATACGTCCAGTGGCTGAAGCCAGTGAGTAGTAAGGTCTGACAGTTTGTAATATTGTTATCCCATTACCTTTTGCTATGTTCAAAGCTTCCAGGTTCTTCGAATGCGTTGTATTTCCCTTAAGCAGAAGTAACAGTTTATTTTCAGGTGTTGGCTTTACTACGCTTATAAAATGTTTCATCCATTCTACAAATAAGTTAGTTAGCCAGTGTCTGAAATAGTGGTAAAACTCTTAGAAGGTGTGCCATTCTCCAATTCAGGATTTTGTTTCATTCTTTTGAACATAAGGGTTGGTGGCATAAACTGTCCAGCCAAACTGACACAACACAAGGCGGTCGTGTTAATTCCTCTTTCTCCATTTGTGATTGTGCCGTTTTGTTCCTTACTTTTTAAAGACTTCTGTTTTTTTTCTGAACGGTGGAAAATCCATTTTCATTAACGTTAAATATTTTTGTAGACGTTAATGTATTTTTATTTAAGATTTTTTTCCAGCTGTGGTTCGATTTTTCTTCCTCTGCTTGATGGTGCCAAGTGACAACGCCCTCTACCAAAACGTCAAATTCACGTTTAGTTTGTTTATTTACAGCGAACGTTTACAAATTTTGCAATATGTCGTGGGTCAAGTGAGGTAAAGATCAATGTTATTGCAGATTTTTAAAAGAGACTAATATAGTGGTGTTAATTAAGAAATTTGTAGAAATTGTGCAATATGGCAGCAAGTGTGACAGTTCGTGTCTTTTGGTACAGTTGGTTTAGTTATAAATATGTGACGCACAACCTAGGATATATTATATGTAGATCGATTGTACATTTAAGGTACGTAAAAATAATAAAGATATACGTTTTACACTTTCGCACTAAAAAAATCTTACATTTCTTACCAAAAAAAATCGTCTCCCATTTTGGCAATAATCTTGGAAAGTTAAGAGAAAAACCTATTTGAAATTCTGTTTTTATTTTGCCCAAACATAAAAGTCAAAATCAGCTGTTCAGGGACAATGATCCAGTTGTTCTCGTGCATTACCAATGAATTATTTCTTTTCAAATAATAGATAAAAAAATTTCTTAATTTTGGTTAAATATTATTTTTACTAGGTGTTTTCTATGATTATTTTGATTTGTTAATATATTAATTTTACCTGAAATTTGAAAATCTGTAATTGTTAAAGAAAATCGTATGTTTGGCAAAACAGGCCTGCGCTTGAGCCAGTTCGTACAATAATTGTCTTTCAGGAGCGGGTAGGCTGATGAAATCCAGTTGTGCCCTTTTTTTAATTTTTCAAAATATATATATATTTATATATATCTATATATATATATATATATATATATATATATATAATATATTATAATATATAATATATATATATATATATATATATATATATATATATATATATATATATATATATATATATATATATATATATATATATATATATATATATATATATATATATATATATATATATATATATATGTATATATATTTATATATATATATATATTATATATATATATATATATATATATATATATTATATATATATATATATATATATATATATATATATATATATATATATATATATATATATATATATATATATATATATATATATATATATATATATATATATATATATATATATATCTGACACCAAAACTTTGTCTGGATCTGAAAGCTAAACGAATAAACGGAGTCATTTAAGTTATTACGAGCCTTCGGGAAAAGCCATAAAATTTAAAAGTTGTATTATTGCCAAGAAAATGTTTTTGAAAGTTGTAAATTTAGGACGACAATTTTGCCATTTCAGGAATATATAAATATATAATATTGTAGTAATTTTGAATTAAAATATGGTAATTTGAATCCTAATTACGTAGATGAAAATTACGAGCTAATTCTAATTTTAACTGAAATAATGGTTGCTCATTAATCAGATTTAAGGTTAATTATTAGTTTCGAGTTTGACAGTTACATATATCGTGACGCCTAATCATAAAAATTACCATAAAATATTCGCTAATTCTACAATTTTAACTATCATTTTTTTATACGAAATAGTCGCATTCATGGACGACTAATTAATTTAAGTGTTTGTCCCTTTGTCCTTTTTTCATACGTTTAAAAATAGTTATTTGATATATTGTATATTTTAAATTCGTGATATTTTATAATTTTGCAACATCTCAGTTATTCTATGGCTTTTTACTATATGGCTGGTTATACTTAGGGTTGTATACCACGAATAAAAAGTGCATGTTTTATATTTATTTGCATGTTGGTTTTTTTTGGAAGCAATGCGTGTGTCGTGTCTGAACTTTTGTCTGAACTGTGTGGCTTTAAATTCGCAACAATATAAAATAACATACAATAAAAAAGATATATTATATAAAACCCAAATGAAATTTACATGAAAACATCTATTTAATCCCTATAAAACAACTCTTGTTTAAATGTTCGACAACGATTTGCGATTTAATTTACATAGGATATTGAATTTCAAATTAGATCTAGTTAAATGTGTTATGGAGCCTATAAAACCCGATAAAGTGATTAACTCAAAGAAGAAAAAGAAAGACGATAAGCAAACATTGACGCAGTAATCGCAATATTGCGTTATAAAGCCTAAATAAAGCTGTATAGACGGTTTAGTGTAAAAGTTTCCTGTTAAAGGCGCCTGGTCTGTAATATTTTATTAAAGAATACACTGAGTGTTAATAGGAATGAAATAGAGATACCCTTCTCAGAGTATGGTAAGATAGTAATCAGTTTCGTAGTGTCGTGACAGAAATCAATGATGTACGAGTATAACTATAAAGTATAATGAATCAACATGTGGTGTCTGACATTGTCGTTCAACCACAAATTTGATTACATTCAAATCATATTTTTAACAACTGGCAATATAGCAAAGTTCCGAATAAACCACGATTATTCTTTATTGCTACAAGAACAAAAATACTTAAGGTTTTGGGACATTAATAGAACTTGATGTTTTGCTAAAAAGAAATCTCCTTTAATAACAAAATATTGACCACCAGGAAATCAGTGACTTTACCAAATAAAGATCCCCGCTGCAATAATACTTTCTCAATAAAATAAAATCGATAACCAAAAGAGATTTTTGGTTATCGATTTCTTTAGAAAAAATCCTTTTATACAATTAAACGTTTAAAATAAAATAAAATCGATGATCGGTTTGGGTGGAGAAGGGTTTAAAAAACATACACTCTTCTGCAGTAAAAATTTGACAACAAATAAAATCGATTGTTAGGGGCACTTCTTTGACATGTGACTTCGCCTCGAAACAAACCAGACCCTACTTATATATTAAACGGCTTACACCCTACTTACTAAAAAATAGATCAAAATTATTCTTAAAGATAAATATTTTTTATGGTCATAACACCTGTGCCGCAGAGAAATCCTCAAAGCTCTACAGGGGGACGCGTGTGCGGAAAAACGATCCCCGTTGATCTTGAATCGCTGTAAATTATACTCGGTGAAAAACACAGTTGTGAGCAAATCATTTCAAAGGGATAAGGTTCTCCATATAAAAGACTGCTTGAAAAAGGTTGTAGGAGGAGTGACCAGCTGAATGAATATGAAGTATTAGCGCGATACATATTCCTAGCATGTACTGCTTCGGAAGAAACTAAGCTGGCTTCATTCGATGTTTTAAGGAATCCAGCAAATATAGTGTTTGTTCGGAAGCAGAGCCCTAAACATGAAAGCAGTATTTCATTGTCGGTCGAACTTCAGCTGCTCTACAGGATTAACAGTTGTAGAGTGTAAACTTTCTAGTTCGAAATAATATTTCAGCTTTTGAGAAGCTCTTTTTTGCTATGCTTGCAATATGTTCATGCCGAGACATATTTCCTCTCAAATTAACGCCCAGCAAATTGAGTGACGATGCTAGAGGAATGGAGTGACTCGATATAACTATGTCTGGTTCAGTAATGTTAACTTTTTTAGGAAAAACTTCCTCCGGGATTTTTGTAGCGTTAAATTTTATTTGGTTGCTATCATTCCAAGACATAATTTTTTTCATGTGAAACGACTTTCTGCTGTCTTCAGATATTGCATGAGTAGCCGATGTTCGAGCGTTCAAAGTGAATGAAGAAATAAGCGTATTGTCATCTGTAAAGTTGTAGATTGGATATCTGGTGCTTTCCAGCAGACCATTAATGTAAATGAGAAAGAGAGTAGGAGACAACATGGAGCCTTAGGACATACCGGTGTTGATAGTGAAGGTGAAAGAAATCAGTCGACTGCCACTCGTAAAGAACGCTCTTTGAGGAAACACGAAAACAATTAGTAGAACTTTTCAGACATACCATAAGAGCGTAGCTTAGCCAACGATCTACATATAGTGCCAAGCATGACAGTGCTGCTCGAGATTCTCCAAAGTATTCGTTTGCGTTGTTATATATAAGTTAGAAGATCTCCTGTTGATTTTTGCGAAAAACATATTGATGGCCGTCGATAACATTCAATTCTTCAAGATTTTTTGATAGCCTTTTCCATGACTTTCGATATTATTGAAAACAGTGCGACTGGTCAGTAGTTGTTGCAATAGTATTGTCTGGCCATGTGAGTGACTAATGGCCTGAGCGACTGACCAAAAGGATCTGGAATTGTTGGGGCAGGCAAGAAGTTCGTGTTTGATTCTTTAATTGTGTGACAATTTCTTTGCCACACAATGTTGATTTTCACTGTCAGTAGGCAAGATGTTTAGAAGCAACAGCTTCTTTGCATTTTCGGTCGAACAAAGGTTCGTGGACATTAAAGTAAATGATCGATGGTGTTTGCAAGAGAAGCGAATAGTGTTATAAAGTTAGTATCACTTGGTGGTCGCTAGAGGCAGCAGATAAACTTTGTACTTTGTTGAGTCGATATTTTTAACCACATAACATTAAAGTTTCGGACTTCGGAGCCTCCTCTGGTTTACAAGAGAGATCGCTTCTGACAAAAGACAGATTCAGAAAAGCAGATGAAATAAAAATGATCGTGAAGATCATGTTAGTGATTTATTCGTTTTATTTTCAACGAAATATTTTGGGCGTTTAAAATATCATCACATCTACCATATAAACTGATAAAAGTCCTATTTAGAATTTATTTAATTTTTATGCTGTCAAGTCATACAATCATATATTTGCTTTAACAACAAGCTTTTTTCATATATTTCGCCTTGGTCTAATATTTATTTGTTGACGTTTTTTTAGATAACGACTAATAATTACACCTACCTCTCCTATGCATTATACTTGCTTGTTCGATCATCCAAATGATCGTGGTTGTTTTTAGATATTTGAAGGGATATAAACACACACATACACACACACACACACACACACACACACACACACTCACACACACATATATATATATATATATATATATATATATATATATATATATATATATATATATATATATATATATCTATATCTATATCTATATCTATATATATATATATATATATATATATATATATATATATATATATATATATATATATATATATATATATATATATATATATATATATATATATATATATATATATATATATATATATATATATATATATATATATATATATATATATATATATATAAAATAATTTTTAAACCTGTTCTTTCGATTTAACAGGCAGTAATAACGAAATCAATAATTTATGCGAAACCTTATCGGATTTTAAAAAAAGTAAATAAAAAGATTAGAAGATCTACATGGTGGGATCCATAAGACTAAAGCTATAAAATTTGAAGTAGTTACATTTGACTTCGTGTCTCCCGTCACCTTCAAAGTAGTCTTCGTGCACCTGAATTCACCGGTTCCATTGTTTTTTCACTAGTCAAACATGTTTTAGAAGGTAGACACCATTATTGCTTCCAACGCCTTCCTTATCTTCATAAGAGGGAGCAGTTCAAAGTCACAAGGTGTATAATCTGGCAAATAAGGGGAGTGAGATATAACAGTCAAGGAATTCTTTTCAAAAACTGTTGCATACAGAACGAACTGTGGGCCGGTACACTGTCGTGATGCACAAGAGAACTCTTTGCTTACTTTGGTCGGTTTCTAATCAACAGAAAATTCGTCAGAGATGCTCTGTACTGTAGGGCAGGGGTCTTCACGAGTGATCTGTTGAACTTCTACGTTTATTTCAGGTGTGGTGGCAGTCGAAGGTCTTCCGAAACGCTCGATGCTTTTCACTGAAGTTTTGCTGACCTTAAATCGAGAAAACCACTCAAAAATTTGCGTATAACTCAATGCTTTATTCCCAAATACTCTTGGAATCATTTCATATGTATCATTAGCATTTTTCCTGAGTCTGAAACAATATTGTACAGACATGTGCTGCTCTTTTTCTGTGGCCATTGTAAAAATCATAGAGGCAAACACTTAGAGCTATACGCCAACGTGAATACCCAACAAGCTGAATGAGCTAACAAGCTGAATCTTGTCAAGGCCGATGCTATTTCGCGTTCTTGCTGTGTAGTGTTAGTCCGGGAACATTTTGATCGCACCATGTATTTAAATTTCTCCATTTCTTTTCCTGAAACAAAATAAGAAAGACAAAAATGTTATTTATTTTACATTTTTTTTAAACATTTTTGTTAGGATATTTAGTTAACATTTTTTTAAAGAAATACTGTTTACTTTGTGATTAGAAAAAATAAATTAGCATTACGGAACTTGTCGTGTTAGATTCTTAATTATCTTATGGACTTAATTCGCCAAGATAAAACAGATATTAATTGGATTTAATTAAAGTTTAAAAGGATCTTTGTGAAAACTCAAATAAAAATTAAACGCGTTTGCTCAAAAAAAGTTAATATACCATTTATGCCTTTAGGTGTCAAAAATTATCTCATCAGCAACAATTTTTTTTTATAACATGAAGCCCAAAAGTTTTTCTTTAAAATTTTTGATTCACACCACCCAGAAAAATATAATGTCGTCGGAATATAAATAATGTTAAGTTGACAGGATGATGTATTAGTCTTTTAAAAAATGTTAGTTTCTGCAATTACTAAGTAATATAGTCGAAGTTAAAACAAATTTGTAGATACAGCGAATGTATATTAAAAATAATTTTTCATTTGATTTAGAGAAATAGATTTTTTTAAAATTTTGTATTAAATTAGAAGAAAAAAAAAGAAAGAAAAAAAAAACAATTTTTTAATTACTTAATATCAGTTAGACTAACTATGTAAGCATAGAAAAAATTAAAGCATACGAAAAAATGGTTTTGAGAAGATTGAGGTTTAAGAAAAATTGAATTACCTAAACATAATATGTAGTAATTGTTTGGTTATATATGTTCCATGAAACTAAAATATACACGTACAACTAATACTTAAAAAAAATTTAAATAAATAATAAATTAGTTGTAATTTTTCAGCCACTGCTTTTTAAAGACCAAAAATATAATAGAATGTGAAGTTTTCTCAACGACATTACAAAATAAATATGCTGCATTGCTACAATATTAGTTTTCTCCTATAGTTTTATTAATAGGGATTTAGTCTGTGGATTATTTCTATCTTTAAAATGGAAATAAATTGTTATAATTTCTTTAGTATAACTCTTTGAAAGACATGTATTTCGCTAAATATACCGCTGAAAATTTTGTATACAAAATTAACATAGAGCAAAGTTCCATAATAGTGAAAATAGTAATAAAATAAAAAGAAAGAACTAGATTATTAAAAGTCTAGCAAATTAACGTTAAACAAAAACAGGTTGTATCAGAAGATAATAATTCAACAGAAAACAATATAAATAATTTTAAAGTATATAAGAATAAGGCAATATTTTCAATTAATAAGGCTCAGGTAAGTTATTATCGAAATAAAATTAATGAGAATGACAGGTGTTTAAAAATAAAAAAAATAACAAGTCACTATTTAACAACTAAAACTTCTTTGTAATAATATTACGGAAGTAATAATATACATAATAAATCAAATACTTATTAGTGGAAAATGTGCAAAGCAATTTAACACATCAGTAATAAAACCTATTGTTGAAACAGGTGATAATGAAATTGTTGATAACCAGAGACCAGCTTCTATTATCTGCTTCGTTGTAAAGATAATTGAACGTGTCTCGAGCTATAGAATGTCATATGTCAGATAAACTGAATAGTTTCAGAAAAATAAACCATTGTTGGACGTAATTAACCAATTAACGGAATTAACTTTGGTTGCAATAGACGAATAAAGTTCATCACGAACTATTTTTTTACACCTAACAAGGATTTTTGATACGGTTGATCACAATCAACTGTTTGACTGCTTGTTGGGCATTGAAGTAAAAAATGTCGAATATCATATATTTAAAAGTTATCGCACAATAGACAACATGTGGGAGTGATGGGCTTTATAGTGATAAAATTGCAGTTAAATTTAGAGTTGGTCCGAGAACGGTTATAAGACCTGCTGTAAGTGGAAACTGATTATCCAAAAATTGTTTAATGGTTCAATACAAAATTATCAATAATAAATTTTATAAAAACCAGATTTGTAACTTTTACTTTCAAAAAAGTCAATAAATTGTATACAATTAGATATTATAATGCAGTCAAATATACTATAAATAAGCCAAATATATCTAATGAACCAGTCACGAAACAGAGTAAACATCATGTCATTTATAATATCGTTTTCCTCCAAATTAATAATCCATAAGAAACTTTAATGAGTGCGATAAGGACATGTAGTTTCTTATAAATATAATATTATTTACTTTTTCTAGTTAAAACTATGCACGATAATTTTACTTCATTAGATTAGTCTTTCAATAAAAAAGCGAAAGCTGATAAACCATTAAATATTTTAAATTTTAGAAATCTGACAACACTCACATTCAACCAAATCGTAACTAATCGTTTCGAGTCGCCCTTCCTTGAAGTCACTGTTAATCTTTGATTACTTTTAGATGCAAACAAGCGGAGCCTTGTGATGTATTAAGAAATACAAATAGATCAGTAGGATTACTATATAAGCCTCTAGTAAAATCCTTACTATAGAATAGTTAAAATATAAAAACTAGTTGAATTGCACCCAACTTATGGTATTATTGTATAAGGAGTTCCAACTAAAAATTATATTAGCGCTTTAGGATAAATACAGTAGAAATTGAAACTGTGCTTCTGTTAATTACTTATTTGTTTGACTTCTTATTTACATATTTTGAAAACAATTTGAAAATAGTTTCTACTAATAGACTAAGAACTACCGCAAAAAAAGTGGCGTGGGCAGTAGCAAGTTGCCTCCTTGACAGGTTGATCTGGTACAGGAACTGTTCACCTTCCAGATATTTTGGGCGGTCGCTAGTGGCCCATTATCCAATACGGCCCAATTCGAATATGCCATTTTTAGCGTCAATGATAGCACCGTAGGCGTGGTACAGTATCATTAGCCAGTTCAGTAAGACTTGCGTTCAGTGATTGGCAGAAGTCGATGTTGGCCCGGGGGTCCGAGGGGACTCAACAAAAAGGGTCCCTCGGGCCCCCGGGGCCACATTGACTTCAGGAAATCATTGAGCGCAAGTCCTACTGAACTGGGCTAATGATACTGTATCACGCCTACTTGCTACTGCTCACGCCAAAAATGGTATATTCGAATTGGGCCTTATTGGATAATGGGCCAGTAGCGACGGCCTAAAATATCTGAAGGTTTTTGTGCCAGATGACCCTGTCAAAGGGGCAAGTTGCTACTGCCCACGCCACTTTTTTCCCGTAGCTCTGGGTCCATAGTGTTATGTTTTGCATATACTTATATAAAATCTTGTGCTTTTCTATGTGTCGAAGTTAATAGCTTTATTTAAATTTTCTAATGATTTTCTTATACTTTAATTCTCGTTGTTATTATCATGTTGTTCTTACACTAATGGTATTTTGTAATAAAACTAATGAATATTACACACTGTTATCTACACTTTTTTGTTAACTACTTACAATTACGCCATAAAGTATTCAATTGTTTCAATTTATCCATGTCATAAATTTAATCTTATGACAGGACAAGCTAGTGTATAAGAAACACTTTACCCTTCAAGATTTTTAAGAAATACTCCTAGGAAGTACCTAAAAGTAGCAGAAAAATTGTACCTTGAGTATAGTAACTCGAAGAAGCTTTCAATGTGATTTACGTATGTATGTCAATGGTGTAATATGTCGTCATTCCTTTGGAAAAAAAAACTACCAAGATTGTGTTTCCCACTTAGTACAACCTGTAGCGATTCAAGAACAACATGAATGTCTACTTCAGCGCATACGCGACTCTTTTAGCGATAGGGATTTCCCAGCAGTACTTGTACTTGCTGACAAAAGAAAATATTTATTCATAAATATGCAGAATTGTCAAGAGGTAAAGTTGTAACGAATTTACCGAAGTTTAATATTTCACTGACATAATGTATTTGCCGAATAAATCATATTGCCGAGTAGTTCTTAAGTAAAAAAAATATTCTTCTTTTAGGCTAATATCTTTACTATAAGTAAAAAATCGATAAATTACTTATTTTTTAAATTCATTCTCAATAGATGGAATTACGTTAATTTCATATTTATGTACTTAGTTATTAACTGTACAGGGACATTTTTTAAGCATCTCACCCAATTCACTATTTGCCTCCTAAACGTATTAATTTTTTTTCACTACTATACTTACTTTTCCATGAAGAAGCTAAATATAATATTACAATATTTTTCACTTGTCAAATTTAAGAGTTTAAAAAGTAAGCTATGATTTTTTTTAAATGGCATTCTATACACATTAAATATTTTCCAGTTCGTTTGCTTTATCTTTTGATATTTATGTTAAGCCGTTACCGATATCGAACGGAATATATATTTTTTTTCCTATCCGGTATATCAAAAAATTCGTTTACTAATATACTTCATTCTTTATGAGGGAGTCAGATATTAAAACAAAAAAAATTACTTGTCAAAGTTGACAGATTACAAAGCCAACTCGCACCTACTGCAAACGAGGTCACTATTAAATAGAATTTTTCAGTCAGTTTTCAAAAATATACAACTTGATATTTATTTTCAGTCATTACCGATATATAGGGGCCTTCAACTTATTGAACCAAATTTTAACTTCTAAGTGGATCAATAGATTTATTATCTTCCTATATGACATAACAAAAAAATCTTTTACCAGAGGAAGCCAAATATGATAACAAAAAATTTGTCACTTGTCAAATTTGATAGATTACAAAGTCGACTAGGATTTGTTAAATGGCATCCTCTACATATGAGGAGATCATTAAATGGCACTGTTCAGTCCGTATCCAAAAATATATCTTTTAATATTTATTATCAGTTGTTACCGGCATTCATTTTACTGAATCAAATGTTAACTTTTAAATGGCTCACCATTTAGCATTTTAGCATAAATAAAAAAATCTTTTACTGGTAGATTTAGGTTTTTTGTGGAAATATCAAGAGTTATAGATATGCAGGAGGTGCCATTTAAAGAAAGAATATTTGACATAAATTGTTAAATTTGACAAGCAACAAAGTTTTTGTTATTATACATGGCTTTCTCGCAAAAAACTAGCTTTACTATTAAAAAAATGTTGTTATGACAAATAGGAAAATAGTATATCGAGTAAGTCCCTTAAAAGTTAAAATTCCGTTCAATAACTTGAATGCTCTGTGTATCGGTAACTAGGGAAAATAAATATTAAGAGTTATGCATTTTTTGTAGACGGACTGAGGATTGCTATTTATTGGTGTACTTATATATAGAGGATGCCATTTAAAAAACTGTAGTTGACTATGTAATCTGTGAAACCTGAAAAGGGACCAATTTTTTGGTATTATGTTTTGTCTCTTCACAAACAACAAATTTTTCTTGTTATGCCAAATAGAAAAATAATAAATCGGGTGAGCCACTTGCAAGTTAAAATTGGGTTCAATCATATTTCGCTTCCTCGCAAAAAACTAAGTTTATTGTAAAAGAATTTTTCTAATATGCCAAGATGATTCACTATTTTATATATATATATACTATATATATATATATATATATATATATATATATATATATATATATATATATATATATATATATATATATGTAACGTAAGAGTTAAAATTTGAATACCTTGTATCTCGGTAGACTGAAAATAAATATCAAGAGTAACATATTTTTGTAAACATACTGTAAATGGTGTGCTGTAACGAAATGTATTTCCCTTACCAAGATGATTCACTATTTTATATATATAAAGGGTGATTCATTTAGAGGTACTTTTTTTTAAATAAAAAAAAATGAATAAAAATAATTTTATTTTATAATCTTTATTATCATATAAAAGAACCATTCTTTGCAATTATTTCTTAAAGATAATTTCTTTCAAATGTTGTCTGCGACTACGGTTAACAACGTCCATTCTGAAGTTCCAATTTTCAATGACGCGTGTGAGTATTTCGAGTGGTATTTGGCAAATGACTCGAGTAATATTGGCCTCCAATGCCTCAATTGTAGCTGGCTTATCCATCTAGACTTCGGACTTTACATAGCCCCAAAGGAAAAAGTCAAGAGGTGTGATGTCACATGATCTAGCCGGCCAATTTACTGGTCCAAAGCGTGAAATGATCTGTTCGCCGAATTGCTCTCGCAGTAAAGCCATGGTTTCACGGGCTGTATGGCAAGTGGCGCCATCTTGTTGGAACCAAATTTCGGGCTTCAATTTCTGGCATCAAATAGTCTGTTATCATGGCGCGATAACGGTCACCATTCACCGTAACATTCCGGCCGGCCTCTGTTTTGAAGAAATATGGACCGATTATTCCACCGGCCCATAAACCACACCAAACAGTTGTTTTTTCCTGGATTTAATGGCAGCTCTTGAACCTCTTCAGGTTGTTCATCACCCCAAATACGGGCATTTTGTTTATTCACGAACCCATTAAGCCAAAAATGGTCCTCATCGGTGAACAAAATTTTTCTCGAAAACAGTGGATCTTCTGCAAGCTTGTCAAGAGCAAGAGACTAAAACGGAAACGATTCGGAAGGTCGGTCGGCCTCAGTTGTTGCACTAGTTGAATTTTGTATGCTTTTAAAGAAAGATCCTTACGTAAAATACGCCAAGTTGTTGAATATGACAGGCCAAGCTGTTGAGAACGGCGACGAATCGACACTTCACGGTCTTCGCGTACACTCTCCGCTACCGCCTCTATATTTTCTTCACTACGTGCTGGATGTGGTCTATTCGGTCGAGTATTATCCAATAATGAAAATTGGGTCTCAAACTTATTGATGGTAGAGCGAATTGTGCGTTCGGTAGGCCGATTATGTGGACCATAAGTTGCTCTAAGCGCCCGATACACATTCCTCGTAGAACGCCCATTTTCGTAATAAAGTTGTACAATTTGTAGACGCTGTGCCGGGCTAAGTCTTTCCATTATGAATTGTCAAACACTACTGAACAGGAATGCCACTTCAGTTGACACGACGCATGCGCAATCTGCAATTAAATTCCCATCACAAAAAGTACCTCTAAATGAATCACCCTTTATATATATATATATATATATATATATATATATATATATATATATATATATATATATATATATATATATATATATAGTAAAATCTCCTTTAGGCGGACACTAACGGGACCAACTGAAAGTGTCCGTTCAAAAGGGGTGTCGGCTTAAAAGAAATATAAAAAAAATCGCTTTTTTTTAATGAAAACTGTAATTAAAAAATTTGGGACATTTAAAACGTGTACTTATGTACGTACATACATATTTTTTAAAATAAACAAAAAACTTAAAACTTCAGGAAAATACAGAGATTTGTTACTTTTAGATTCATATAAAATATAATAGGAAAAACTTAAAACTTCAGGAAAATACAGAGATTTGTTACTTTTAGATTCATATAAAATATAATAGGATAGAGTTATACATACGAAAAGAAAGGTCATTTTAATGACGCAAAAATTCATATATTGTTGTTTGTCTCTTCTTTTTCTTTAAAATGGTGTCCACAAATCGTATTTTTAATTTGGAAAGAAGCTCTAAAGACTCTGCACCTCCGTGATCTTCAGCAAAACTTTTAAGCTGCTTGGTTAGGGTAACAGCTTCACCATAATTTGGGATAGCATCTCTTGGTACTGGAACCTCATCGACATCAGAATTTTCGGAAAGTCCTTGTATTTCAACAACATTTTCAATTTCTTGTTCTGAATCTGCATTTTCAACATACCAATTTTCATTTATGTTCAAAAAATCATTAACATTTTCATTATCAGTCAACTCCAACAAATTCTTATTTTTGAGGATATCTGCAAGTACGTTAAGTGGTAAGTTATTTTCTGTATCAAATATAACAGTCTCAGTTAACTGATCTTCACTTTGCATATTTTCATGCTTAAATCCCGTTTTACGGAAGCAATTTTAACTCTTTCCTTGGTTACTTGTTCCCAAGCAGTTTTTATGCAGTAAACTGCATCCAGTGACGTAATTTTCTTAATTAACTGAAAAGCTGTACCAGCAGTTTCAAAGTTTACTATCAGGTGTTTTAGTATTATACTTCGGTAATAAATTTTTAAATTTTTTTTAATTCCCTAGTCAAGTGGTTGACAAGCTGATGTACAGTTAGGGGGTAGAAACAAGATTTTTATATTTTTAAGCGGACGCCTTTTGGATGAGATTCTGCATTGTCTAAAAATAACAAAATGTTTCTTTTCTCTTTTGTCATTTTTCAATCAAGATTTGGCAACCGTACTGTCATAATTTCTCCTGTCATCCAAGCTTTCTTATTATATTTTCAAATTACAGGCAGGTTGTTTATGTTAATATTTTTAAAGGCTCTGGGTTTAGCTGCCTTACCAATGACTAAGAGTTTTTCTTTTTCTCCCGCCATATTTGCACAATGCAAAATTGTAAACCTCTCTTTGGGATATTTAGCACCAACACATTTTTCTCTTTTTAACGTTAGCAAAATACAGACCGAAGCTCGATCTCCTGCCTTTAAGCCAGTACTGACTGCCAATAATGGTAAGATATAATACCTGCCTCGTAGGTGGCACTTCATCGGAGGGCTGACTCGCTGCAGCCATTCGTCGACAGAGTGGTTAGCTGCAGAGTAGTTAGCAGAGTGGGTAGCCGAAAATTCTGTTCTCTTGTTTGTTGATTCTAGCCCAACTGATGAGTGGTGATACGGTGAAACGCGTCTCGGGATGGACTCGACAAATAATAGAACAGTGGGTAGACTGCTGAGATCTTTCGTCCATTTTTAGTTGTTCTTACTTTAAACCATATATGCCTTAGAGGAGATCCCTCGAACGTTCGCGCCACCTGTGGTGAAGTGTTGGTAGTCTGCTCACCACCCTGTCGGCGAATGGCTGCAGCGAGTCAGGCCTCCGATGAAGTGCTACTTACGAGGTAGGCGTTATATCTTACCATTATTGGCCGTCAGTACTGGCTTGAGTACCGAAAATTATATTCTCTTGTTTGTCGATTCTAGCCCGACTGATGAGCCGTGATACCTCGAAACGCGTTTCGGGATGGATTCGACAAATAGGAGAACACTGGGTAGACTGCTGAGATACGGACTTTTGTCTGTTTTCAGTTGTTTTTACTTTAAATCATATATGCCTTAGGTGGATCCTTCGAACGTTCGCGCTACCTGTAGTGAAGTGTTGGCAGTCTGCTAACCTGTCGGTTAATGGCTGAAGCGAGTCAACCTTCTATATATATATATATATATATATATATATATATATATATATATATATATATATATATATATATATATTATATATATATATATATTTATATATATATATATATATATATATATATATATATATACACATATATATATATAGTATATATATATATATATATATATATATATATATAATGTATATATATATATATATATATATAATATATATATATATATATATATATGTATATATATATATATATATATATATATATATTTATATATATTATATATATATATATATATATATATATATATATATATATATATATTATATTATATATATATATATATATATATATATATATATATATATATATATATATATATATATATATATATATATATATATATATATATATATATATATATATATATATATATAATATAATTTCTTGGTAAGAAAAACTCATATATCTAATTTCTAGAGTATTTTGATAAAATCTAAATAGTCTGTTATTCTTAAAAACGATGTTTCTCTCAAAAAGTTTTGAAAAGTTGGAAGTATAAAAATATCAAATTATTTATATCATTTTTTTCTACTAATCCTTAGCTAAGAGGATATGTTTTTATATCACTGTTTGTGAATATCAATTGATAAAATAAATTGGTGTTTTAAATAATATAGACCACAGAAAATATTTTTATTAGTTTTTCCTTTAGTAATATTAACAGAATGGTATATAAAGATTTTGTTTACACAATGCACAAGGCCAAGTAATAAAAGGACGATATATTCAGGCTAATTTACTGGAACTAAAATACTGCATTACTTTGTCGCATAGGACATTATTATATATTAACCGTTCCTTGGCTGCAAACTAAATTGTGTATTTAACAAAGGATACTTTTTTTAGCTAGTTTAGTAAGGTAAAATGAATAAAAATAAACATCTTAAACTACTGTAGAAATTACTTTCTCCTAGAGGAATAAATTAGTAAATGTTAATAATAAATAAATAACTTTATGTTTTACTTATTTCTATCTTACTGTGTACTATATATAAGCACTTGTTTTATTAATAATTGACATTTTTAAATTGTAATTATAAAATAAGCCCTAAGTTTGGACTATAAAAATGTTTACGCTTATTTAAAATTATCATGCACTTTAATCATTTCTAGTAACTACTAAAAATTTCAGTGATAAATAACCTAATTTTAAACTATGGTAAAATTTATTTAAATCGAAAGGTTAAATAAGAAATTGTGTTATGGAAGCAAATTAGGAAAATAGGAATGAAAATGATCAGAAATCGTTAAACAGAGCTCTAAATAGGTATTAGTAATATTTTTTTTTTTTTCAAAGCAGATATCTTACAAGGAAAAGTTATATTTAAGGAGAACCTTTAGCTTGCATTAACCATAGATCTTTCTTCTGAATCAATTCTTGCTTTACAAAAACACTGTCTAAGTTATAGTTTATGTATTAGATGTATAATTTATTTATTTAAACAATATTTTATATATATTTTTTGAATATTACTTGTTTCAAAGCTGTTTTTAGATAAGATAATACTTTTTCAATGCTCATTTACTGTAATGCTTACTAATAAAATCAAATTTTAATATGTCATAATATTATAAATTTCTTGAAATACAAAAAAACTGAACTTTATGTGCTTTTTGGGCAACATTTTCTATTAAACGTTGTGTTTTAATTAATTTAATTGATAATGTTAAATTAAGTTAATTTTTTGTGATGGTGAGTTATGTGTTATATGTTTTTTTAAAAGTATTTCTAAGGTTTATCCACACCAGAATCTACAAAAAAAATTGACTGCAAAGTTGGAGAAACGCAATATGGATTCAGAAACGGCACACGTGAAACACTGTTTAGTACTCAAATCCTGATAGAGAGTTGACGAGACGTTAACTACAACGTGTATATGTGCTCAATTGCTCTATTCTTTTTGGCAACAATTAAATCTGTGTTAAGTATTTAAAATACTAGGTTTTATAAGAGTATATTTACCTTTGTATTTAGATAAAGAAGTTAAAATGTAAATAATATTTGCTGTCTAATTATGTTATTCTTAATTAGTTTAGATGGGGGAGAATGATATAAAAAATTAATTTAAATAAAAAAGTAAAAATGTGTTTTAATTTAATATGTTTTATTTAAAATAATAATATTAAAAGATTCTGAAAATGATATTAGTAAAGTAATCAAACAAGAAGACTAACATGTTTTTAATAGACGGAAATCTCGCTTTATAATTATTACAATACTAGATATAATATTAACTAGAAATTTATAAAGAGGCTTTACGTCATTTGACGTAGCTTTATACATATGGTCTTTGATGTAACCCTATATGGAGAAATCAATAGGATATTTATCAGGAGAACACGGTGGACAATTTATAGGCTTATTGATGGCAGTCGGACACACTGACAATCCCGGTATGCCCAAGCCCCACCCTGTTGAAAATATCTGAAATTTCTAATCATTTTTGTTAGCAGATTATATAAAGAATCTTGTAATTCATTATTTAAAAGGTTCCAATACATTTATTCATTGTAAAAATAGGGCCAAACCACTCCTAAATTGAAAAGACCTAACCAGATGTTTATCTTGAAATGCAGTTTTCTTGGGGCCATCGAAGTGGATAGAGCTATTAAGATTTTTACAAAACCTGATCTAAAACATCCTTGTTATTATTTCACTTATAATCTATATATCTTAAAATTTTTAGCTAATAAAGTACCTTTAAATATTATTACTAATAAATAAAAAAATACCTAATCCATTAATTTCGAAATAGCGCGTTCTAAAGTTGCAGTTTTTTGTCTGTTTCACACTTTTTTAAATAATATGAATTTCGGAATATTGCTTTGCAACTTTACAAAATATCTGTTGGCTTTCCAACTTTACAAAATATCTGTTGTTTCGCAATATCCTCTGCGTATATTGTGTGTAACTTGAATAACACAAATATTGTGCAAAAACTTCAACTATATTTATTTTTTTATCATCAAACAAAAATCTATTTTGACGTTTATTCCAATTGTCTCAAAGCGTAAGTAGCTATTTCATTTTTGTAATGGTAACTATTTCTTTCTTTCTCAAAAACTGTACAAAATCTATAGTAAGAATTGCAGACTACAATTAAAACCTAACCCTAAGCTTTTCTTTTAAATATGGGATTTTCAATTATAACTTCTCATTGTAAAAAATTACAAAATGTATTGCTTTCGAACAAGAAAAGGCCATAACTTTTTAAAATTTAACCTTCTGCCTCATAGTGAACTATTTTTGAAACTTCCCTAGCTATGACGGACCATTTCAGAAATGGTTTATTATTTCCCATTTAAAAAATCACAGCTGCACAGCGGAAAGATAGGGTCGACTGTTCATTGGATTTAGGGTAAAAATGTTTTACAAAAATGAAATAAAAAATTGGGTTCCGTGTTCAAAAAAATGAATTTTATGATGGGTTCCAGTAGACGAAATGTCGTCTGTAAAATCTGAATACATCTTTTGTGAGAATGTATATATATTATATATATATATATATATATATATATATATATATATATATATATATATATATATATATATATATATATATATCATGATTTCCAAGCGAAATTAAGTTAACTTAACTTCAAAACTGAGACAAAATGCAATATTGCTGTAATAATTAGAGTAACCAAGATAATCTTGTGTAATACCAACATGGCGAATCCAATATGGCGCCTAAAACCGAAAATTACATGAAACATGAGCAATTATGGAGATTTCGTGGGATAGCACTTTTTCTTAACGGAGCACTAGCGCTGGCTCATTATCTATAATATATATAAAATGCAACGTCTCTCTGTCTGTCTGTCTGTCTGTCTGTCCGTTAGTGCGCTTATCACTGGAGAACCACTTATCCGATTTACGTACTTTTTTTTTTTTAAACATACATATGTTCTCTGGCCAGGTTATAGGCTATATTTTATTACGATAGGTAGCATAAGGAATGAGCAGTGACGTAAAATAGTGAATGAAGTCGGAAAAAAGTTTGCCGCTAGCGTATTCCATTGCAATACACAGCCTAAACCATTTAATATGGAACAATATTATGTAGCAACAATATCTATAATCTATAAACTATAATATATATAAAATGCAATGTCTCTCTTCTGTCTGTCTGTCCATTAGTGCGTTTTATCACGCGAGAACCATTTGTTCGATTTACCTGCCTTTTTTTAAATGCATACATATATTTTTGGCCAGATTATATAATAATAATAATCTATATCTATAATATATATAAAATGCAACGTCTCTCTGTCTGTCTGTCTGTCCGTTAATGCGCTTATCTCTCGTGAACCACTTATCCGATTTACGTGATTTTTTAAATTCATACATATGTTCTCTGACCAGGTTATAGATATATATTTTTATTACATCTATAATATATATAAAACATATCTCTGTCTGTCTGTCCGTTAGTGCGCTTATCACTGGAGAGCCACTTATCCGATTTACGTACTTTTTTTTTAAAACATACATATGTTCTCCTGCCAGGTTATAGGCTATATTTTATTACGATAGGTAGCATAAGGAATGAGCAGTGACGAAAATAAAGGGAATGAAGTCGGAAAAAAGCCTAAAGCATTAAATATGGAACAATATCATGTCGCAAAGTAATATAATATATAAAATGCAACGTCTCTCTGTCTGTCTGTCCGTTAGTGCGTTTATTACTCGAGAACCGCTTATCCATCCGATTTACGTGTTTTTATAAATTTATACATATGTTCTATATAATTCGATATGAGCCTAGATAATGGGAGATAAGGTGAGACAATGGGAGATAATGAGAAATAATGGGAGATAAGTCGAGATAAGCCTAGATAATGGGAGATAAGGTGAGATAATGGGAGATAAGTATAAATAATGGGAGATAAGGAGAAATAATGGGAGATAAGCAGAGATAAGTCTAGATAATGGGAGATATGGGAGTAGAAGGATAAATAATGGGGGATAAGAAGAAATATTGCAAGATAAGTCGAGATAAGCCTAGATAATGGGAAATAAGGTGAAACAATGGGAGATAAGGAGAAATAATGGGAGATAAGGAGAAATAATGGGAGATGAGCAGAGATAAGCCTAGATAATGGAAATTATGTAAAGATAATGGGAGATAATTAGAAATATTGGGAGATAAGGGGAAATAATGAGAGATATTTTATTATGTTGGGTAACATAAGAAATAAGCAGTGATGATAGTAGTGAATCAAGTCCACGCGAGCAGAGCCGCGGGCCCGGCTAGTATAATATAAATTAACAACCTATCGTAATCTAACCAAGCCTAAACTACACCAAAGAAAGGCAACTTAACCTAACAAAGCTTAATACATCGTACCTTATACAACAGAAAAGAACATTAACTTAATAAAACTTTAGGAGTTATAACTGACAAAGCAGAAAGAGGTCTTAACTTAACTTAACCAACAGCAGATTCTAACCTAACTTAAGGCAGTTTAACCTAAATTAACCTAAGTTAGCTTAACCACATTTAGCCTAAGGCATATTAAACAAAAAAATGAAAAGGCGTCATAGCTTAGACGTCAGTAAGGCAAGTTAAGCTAACATATCCTAAGATATTATAGCTTACACGATAGAAGAGCAACTTCACCTAACCTTAACTAAGGCAACTTAACCTAATTTAACCTGAGGCAGCTTAACCTAACATAACATAAGGCATCATAGCTTACAAAACAGACGGGCAGCCTAACTTAGCACTACCTAAGGTATCTTAGTTTACATAACAGAAAGGCAACTTAGCCTAGCACAACCTAAGGCATCATAGCACATATTCTGTAATTTTATTAAGCAACAATTTGATACTCGGTGTGCATAATGTGTATTCGTAATTAAAAGATGTTTAGCTTTATTCAGAATCATTTGTATGAGATCTGCATTAATCTCATGTGTGTATGTGTATTTATTTATTTAATATGGAATGGTCTCAATAGGTACACAAAAGATATAAGCGTTTATTTAAAGGATCTTGTTAAAAGAGTAAATTTTAAGATTTGTACAGTTTTTTAAAATCATATCCCTGTTAAACTTATTTAAAACTTTAACGTAATAAAACTTTATACTAACTAGGTAGCTTTTATAAGTTCTCCTATGATTTTAGAATAGACACTAATTATTAAATGTAAAGATACAACTATGCACGTAATAAAGGTCCATTTATACAAAGATAGCAATTTTAAATAAGCTTAAATAAGGTTAAAGAGTTGATTGAGTGGTCCGTTACTTTGTGACAGTTCATTTTAACAATAAAACTACTTAATTACTTTGTTAACTGTCACTAAATATATTTGTAAAGATTTTACAATTGCGTTATCGCGATTTCGTAGTACAACTACATTGTCAAACGCTTAACTAAGACTAAAACAGATTTTTGGTATTTTATGTTTATATGATGAACAGATGTGGGTCTATTATATGTTAAAAAAGTTCAAACTTTTTTAACATATAATAGACCCACATCCGTTCATCATATAAACATAAAATACCAAAAATCCGTTTTAGTCTTAGTTAAGCGTTTGACAATGTAGTTGTACTACGAAATCGCGATAACGCAATTGTAAAATCTTTACAAATATATTTAGTGACAGTTAACAAAGTAATTAAGTAGTTTTATTGTTAAATAAGGTTAACCTTAAAGAAGGTTAGGTGAAGTTTCTCTTCTGTTGTGTAAGCTATAATGCCTTATGCCTGGGTTTACACGGGTAGAGTAATGAGTAGAGTAGAGCGGCAAGTAGAGTAACTCTACCCGTAGAAACCCCCTCTCTCTGTCCGAGTAGAGTAGAGTAGCGAGTAGCTGGTAGAGTAGAGTACTATTCTGCGCGCAGTATAGTAGACTCTACTCTACTTACCCCCACCACTGCCCCACTCTACTATACTACCTACTCTACCTGTATAAACACCCCACTCTACTCGTTTTTTTCAAGCAAGTAGCCAGTAGTGTCCAGTTGCAGTGAATTCTGCAATCAGTTTGTTTTGTTTAATTTTTAAAAATGTCTAAATTCACTGAAGAAGAAACGGAAATGCTGGTTGGTTTATATGTAGATGAAGAGGTTCTGTGAATTTGAATTTGAGTAGTGGCCCGTCTTTCCCTTCACCCCCCCCCCTCCCCCCCCCCCCCAAAAAAAAATATTATTCTGAAACTTGGAAGAAGTGATTTGGGTTGGGTGAACTTAAACAAAAAATTAAAAACTTGCAGTGTACCTACAGGCAAGAATGTGCTAAAATTAAAAAATCAATTAAATCAGGTGCAGGGACAGAAGATATATATGTTCCAAATATAAAATGGTTTTGATGCCTTTGACCGAATCATGAAGATTGCAAAATCAGGAAAAAAAACTGAAGATTCTCTGGTAAGTGTTTATATTTATATATACCTATAACATAGGATAATTAAAAAACATTTTTGTACTGCCATGGAACAGCTCCTTCATTGTTGAAGTAATTTTTAAACTTTTTTTCCCTCATTTTTTTGGCCATGTCGGTTGACCTTCTGCCCCCATAACGTTCAATATTCCGTAGATCGGAGATTTCATGGCGCCACTGACCCTGGGATTATCTCCCCAGTTTCTATATCTTCGTTATCAACACTACCATAGGGCAAATATGAGCGTTGACTTGTTTTTGTCAACCAATTGTGCAGTGAACAGGCTGCATGTACGATTTTGTTTACTGTTGATAACTTTACAGCCAAATATCTTTCAAAAACCCTAAAACGACTCACTAATATGCCAAATGCATTTTCTGATATTCTTCTTGCCCTACTCAGGCGATAGTTAAATATTTGTTCAGATATACTTAGAGAAGTATGTCTGGGTTTGTGGTATGGCTTCATTAAATATTTTTTAAGGGAAAATGCGTCATCTCCTACAATAACAAACCCAGCAGGGAGTAGATTATTTTCTAGTTGTTCATATAGTTCGCAGTTTTTGAAAAACGCCTCTATCTGCATTTGATCCTTTAAAGCCAACATTAATGTACGAGAAGCAGTATTTATCATCAACAAGAGCCATAAGCACTATGTTGCCCTTTATAATTATAATATTCACTCCCTGCATTTGGAGGAGCTTTTATTAAAACATGCTTTCCATCAATCGCTCCACAGCAATTCGGAAAGTTCCACCGTTTATTAAATCCTGATTCCAGAATGTTCCACTCGTCTGCTTCAGGCATCTGAAACAATTTTTTTTTATTTTAGGAAACTGCCATTTCTCAAAATATAAATTCACTTGAAGACGGAGAAGAAGAGGGAACTACCCATGAACCATTTTCTCCGCAGAGCCAGAGCGGCAAATCTCCAAAAGTTGCACCAAAAACCCCTGTATCAGATAAGGCTCCAGCATCCAAAAGAAGTAAAGTTGACAATCTAACAAATGCAGTTGAACAGCTACGGGAAGTCATTGCAAGTATTCAAGACAGTAATTGTAACGAGCATGATGCGTTTGGAAATTTTGTTGCTGCAACTCTGAATAATTTACAAAAATCTAGTGCACTTATGGCCCAGAATGAAATTCAGGGAATTCTCTTAAAGTACAGGCTGAGAGATGTTGGGCCTCCCAAAATTTCTATTTATGAAAACCAGAATTCAGTAACTCAAACACCACAGTGCAGTCGACGTGATTCACATGATAATAATTCCCTTCAATCTGCCTACACAAATTATTCCTCGAGTTGCTCAAGTACCGCTTGCTCTGCGTATGTTGATAGTAATCAAGTACAACAATATGATGTTACTGATTCACAAGTTTGTTTAACAGATGTTGCTATTGCAAATTCAGAAAATATAATTGTACAAGCCTTCAAAATAGCGGGAGATTTGGAACAATAATAATGTTTTAACACTTTTGTGCTAAGTTTCAATAAGCTACATGGTATTATTTAAGCAATAATAATATAAATATTTAATAATTAAAATTTTAATTTTCTTTATTCACAATTGATTGATTTTTACCTACCTTGACAGTATCCAAAACTTCAGAGATAGCATCACACACTTCGGGAATAAATTTAGAAATAGCCGGTCTTGACACCCTAAAAAAATGTGAAAGGCTTCTGTAGAGTTTCCTGTAGCTAAAAAGTTCAATGTAACTTGTAGTTTCACTTCAGCTGTTATAGCATCCCTCATCATCGTATCTTCACGTTGAATTTTGTTTTTCAACATGCCCAACAGATGTTCAAAATTTTCTGGGGTAAGTCTAAGACATCGCGTGTATTCCAAGTGATCCTCAATAGCCAACTCTTTTAGTAGAAGCGATGTTCCTCCAAGTGAATTTTCTTCTTTTCAGCCATTCTTTCATCCACTCTTTTTTTTTCTATATGCCTCCTCATGAATTACTTCAGCAACTTCCCTAACCAGTTCTTTTAAAATTGGTGCCAAACATGTTTTTTAATTTCCTTTTAAAATTCATATTTACGAGGATATACCATTCAAAAACCTAGACAACTTACTCTTGACTGCTATATACTCTACTTAGTACTTGCTTCGTGTGAACGCAAAAAATCAAAAAATGGTAGAGCGGCAAGTAGAGTGAACTCTACTTGCCGCTCTACTCTACTCATTGCTCTCCCCGTGTAAACCAGGCTTTAGGATTTGTTAGTTTAACTTGCCTTCCCGACGTCTAAGCTATGAAGCTTTATGTTTTTTTCGAGTAATATGCCTTAGGCTAAGTTAGGTTACGTTGACTTAGTTAGCTAAGTTGGGAATGGGGAATCTTTGGCACAATGATACTACTCAGTATATATCACCACTACACCAAACACTTTATTTTTGTACAAGACGCGCGTTTCACTAACCATGTTAGCTTCATCAGGAGCGATGATTGACTATCATCAATCATCGCTCCTGATGAAGCTAACATGGTTAACGGAATGCGCGTCGAGTGCAAAAATAATGTGTTTGGTGTAGTGGATATATACTGAGTAGTGACTTAGTTAGGTTAGAATCAGTTGCATTAAGTTAAGTTGGGTTAAGCTTTCTTTTTGCTTTGTAAGTTATGACGTCTAAAGTTTTACTACGGCAATTTTCCGTTTTGTTGTGTAAAGTATGATGCATTAAGTTTTGTTAGGTTAAGTAGCCTTTCTTTGGAGTAGGTTAGGCTTGGTTAGGTTAGGTTACGAAGATTTATATTATATAATGAGCTAGCGATAGTGCTCCGTTAAGAAAAAGTGCTATCTCACAGCGAAATCTCCATTAATTGCTCATCCGCCATTTTTCGTGTAATTTTCGGTTTTACGGCATCATGTTGGATCCGCCATGCATTTGGTATTACATAAACTTATGTTGGTTACTCTCAATATTGCATTTTGTCTCAGTTTTGGGAGGGCGATAATATAGAACGAAAACAACACTAGGGGAATCCGCTTCATCATATACCGTTGTAAAAAAATTGGTTACAGAATTTAAACGTGGGCAAGAGAGCATCGAAGATGACCCTAGCTCTGGCCGGCCCACGACGTCTACGACTCAAGAAAATATTAGGCAAGGTGTGTGATCTCATATTGAAAAACCGTAGATTAACAATCAGGGAGATTGCAGATACTATAGGGATCTCGTATTAACGAACATAAAACATCATTGCTAACGAACTCGGATTTTCTAAGGTTTCCGC
This sequence comes from Pachyrhynchus sulphureomaculatus, assembly GCA_019049505.1. NCBI lineage: Eukaryota > Metazoa > Arthropoda > Insecta > Coleoptera > Curculionidae > Pachyrhynchus > Pachyrhynchus sulphureomaculatus. The sequence continues at coordinate 107,671,686 of CM032446.1, read as the reverse complement.
TAGGTGGGTCCCCAGATTGCTTTCAGTTGAACAAAAACGAATTCGACTCACGATTTCTCGCGACTGTTTGAAGATGTTTGAGGCTGATCTGCAAGATTTTCTTAACAGGTTTGTGACAATGGACGAAACCTGGATTTACCACTATACTCCAGAGTCAAAACAACAATCCCAGTAGTGGAAAAAATCTGGTGAACTGACCCCAAAGAAAGCGAAGGCAATTCTGACGGGTGTAAAAGTGATGGCGTCAATTTTTTGGGATGCTAAAGGTACTATTGTGGTGGACTACCTTCTGAAAGGTGAAACAATAAACTCGGCTTACTATTGCACCCTTTTGCGTTGTTTACGTCAAGAAATTAAAGAGAAACGCCCAGGATTACTGAGAAAGAATGTTTTGTTCCATCAGGACAACGCTCGCGTTCACACGTCTGTTGAGTCTATGGCTTAAATTCGTGATTGTGGTTTCGAATTGCTGCCCCACCCGGCTTATTCTTCTGATTTGGCACCTTCGGACTTTCATCTGTTTCTAAACCTAAAAAAACACCTTTGTGACCAGAAATTTTCATCAAATGGAGAAGTCGAAGCTGCAGTTAACCAATATTTTGAAAAACTTGAATCTTTTTTTCAGACAGGTGTGGAAGCTTTGGAAAGCAGGTAGAAGTGCATAGAGTTAGGTGGAGTTTATGTCGAAAAATAAAAATATTTTTGTTCGTATTTTATTTTATTTCATGACTAGGCCGCGAACTTTTCAATCCATCCTCATATATATATATATATATATATATATATATATATATATATATATATATATATATATATATATATATATATATATATAGCTTAATTAAAGTTTATAGCATCTAAAATTTATAAGAACCTAAAATACACATTTACTTTTTTTTATAGGTAAAATAAGACAATAGATTTACATTTAGAATCGTATAATGACATGTTTCTTTCAGTAGATATGTAAATATGTGTTCAGCTATGCATATTTTCTTACTATATGTATTAAAGCAATAAATAAATATCTACATATACTTCAACAACCGACGGTTTCTTGAAAATTTACGATTTTCGTAGAAGAAGTAAAATTCTAAGGATTCCTTTATACATTTATAAAATAGAAACATTCCGGCAAAGTATATTGTTTTATCCAAGAACCAATGATTTCTTAATATTTTCCCATTGAAATTTATATATTCGAGTAACTGAAAAGAAATCATAAATTCTGCTGGTTTGCAACATTAAGGAAATACAGCAAAATTTTCATTAATCTTTTGAAAAAATATTCGTACTTCCCGTAATTATAGTAATAATTCTCAATAGCTTTCCTTAAGGCAACAAACATAAAACTTAGTTTATTTATTTATAGAATTCTGTACAAGTTGTTATAAATTCTCTTCTTTCTGTTGATCTTTTAAAAGGTTACGGACAAATATAAAGTAAAATTGTAGCAAATTTACATAATTTAATTCTTAATTAAATAAAAAGAAACTATATCTATACTCTTATAAGTGTTAGGCTCCGTATTACAAAAAAGTTTAGCGTTTAGCGGCACCAGTTTATATAACTTTGGGATATGCATAATAAACTTTTCAAGGCATCTCAGAACGAGTGGAAGTCAATGATGGTATTTTAATAACTTACAGAACTTCAACGAGCAAGGGGAACTTAAATGGAAAAAATATATCTACGTTTCCTAGGTCTTACGTAGATATTTCAATCTTTAATTGTTTACATTATAAATGCTCCTTTAATCCTTCAGGTATGACTAGCTACTCTTCACTCCTGGCTATATTTAAAAATATTCGTGCAAATTTCCAAAAAGCGATATTTTTAATAACTTCCAAATCTCTGTTAATGGACTTGATGTATTTGCGAATTTATATTGGAAAAAAAATTTTTAATGAACAATAAGAGATTAAACTATTGTCTAATTAAACTATCTAAAAAGTAGTAAAATATTTTTTGACCTTAAAATTTGGTTATGGTCATAGAAGATGATTTTTTAGCTACTAAAAAGATTTTTGGAAATGTAGGGCTTCTCGATCATATTGTTACAAGTGAACTTTGAACGATCCTAATTTTTTTAGTTTGAAATTTGTATCTTGCTTGTTTAACCCATACTACATCTATAAAAAATTGACATTATTTTGATGGAACAATACATTGTGGAAGAAAATAGTTTCTATTTTCACTGAATAGTATATTATATAAGAAATGTCTAGGGGTGTAGATAATATCGAAATATTTGATAAAATATAGAGTGATCGATTTGAAATTACAGAGTGGCATCTTGTAGAATATTTTTAAACTTTGAAAATAATATATACACATATTCATACCTATGACTACACACTAATTTTTTTTTTGTTTTTTATGGGTCTAGCACACGTGCTGCAGGCAAGTCTCTAAAGCGCTCCAGGAGCGGCATGTGTGCGGAAAAAGCGATTCGCGTTGTTTTTGAATTGCTGTAAATTTTACTCGGTGGGAAACACAGCGCCGGGCAAATTATTCCAAAGGGATGACGTTCTCCATATAAAAGACTGCTTGAAAAAGGTTGTACGCGGAGTAACAAGCTGAACCTCATACGGATGTGAAGCACCAGCGCGACGTGTATTTCTAACATGCACCGCTTTGGGAGGAATTAAGCGGGCTACATCTTTCGAACACTTTCCATGAAAATACTTGTAGAACAGACTCAAGTCGCCAACCGTTCTTGGATATTCCAGCGAATCAAGGCCGCCGGTCAATTCCGGGTTCCCAATCAGACGGACCGCTCTTCTCTGAACAGAATCCAACAAATGTAAAGAATTAACAGTTGTTGTGGGGTGTAAATCTTTCTAGTTCGAATTAATATTCCCAACTTTTGAGAAGCTCTCCTTGCTATGCCTGCAATATGTTCATGCCAGGACATATTTGCTCCCAAAAACTACCGCCCAACAAATTGAGCGACGATGCTAGGGGAATGGAGTGCCCCGAAATAACTATGTCGGGTTCAGCAACGTTAACTTTTTTAGAAAAAACTGCTGCCTGGGTTTTTGTAGCGTTAAATTCCACCTGGTTACTGTCACCACAAGGGAGAATTTCATCCAGGTCTTTGTTAAGTTGAATGACTTCCTGCTGTCTGCGGAGATTCGCCTGAGCAGCCGATGTCCGAGCGTTCAAGGTGAATGAAGAGACAAGCGTACTGTCATCTGCAAAGCTGTAGGTTGGATTTCCGGTCTTTTCCAGCAGATCGGTAATGTAAATGAGAATGAGAGTAGGAGACAGTATGGAGCTCTGGGGCACACCGGCGTCGATAGTGAAGGTGTTAGAAAGAAATCCGTCGACCGCCACTCGTAAAAAACGCTCTCTGAGGAAACATGAGAGCCACAAACAGAACCTCTGTCAGAGTGTAACAGTCCATCGTGCCAAACACGGTCGAATGCCTTGGATATGTCAAGAGCAACCGCTCGAGATTGTCCAAAGTGTTCAATTGCGTTGTTCCAAACATGTGTTACATAAGTCAGAAGATCTCCTGTTGATCTATGTTTATGAAAACCATATTGGTGATCGCTAATAATATTGAATCGTTCAAGATATTTTAGAAGAAGCCCATTGATAACCTTTTCCATGACTTTCGATATTATTGAAAGCAGTGCAACTGGTCGGTAGTTATGTGGCAAGGTCTTCTTGCCTTTTTTAGGTATCGGCTGAACCGTGGCACATTTCCAGCAGGACGGAAATATTCGCTTTCTGTAGGATAGGTTAAAAAGTCTACAGAAAACTGGTATTAGTTCCCTTGCACAGTTTTTGAGAACTATGGCAGATATTCCGTCAGCGCCAGAAGCCTTCTTGGTGTCTAGCTTCATTAAAATACGCTTTATGATGCGCTGTCTGAAGACAGCATCGGGCATCCTTGACTGCAATATGGGAATAATAGGTGGTGTTTTTCCTTGGAAATCGACAGTAGAATGTGAAGCAAAGAGTTCAGCCAACAAGTTTGCTCTCTCAACAGGTGTCGTTGCAATGGAATTATCTGGCCGTGTGAGTGGTGGTATGGTGGATTTGGTAAAATTTTGACTAACTGCCCTAGCGACTGCCCAAAAGTACCTGGAATTGTTGGGATAAGCGAGAAGTTTGTTTCTAATTCGTTGATTGTGTGCCTCCATGGTTTTGTTGATAATTCCCTTGCATCTGTTCCGGGCACGAACAATGGTGTTACGATTTATGGTGTTAGGATTTTCACGCCATTGTCGATAGGCAATATGTTTAGAAGCAGCAGCTTCTTTGCATTTTCGGTCAAACCAAGGCTTGCCGTTGGAGGAGCATTTCTTCGAAAAAGGGATCTAAGCTTCCATACCAGCCAAAATACTGCCAGATGGGTTATCGGATCGAAAACAAACGTCCATCCAAGGGAAAGTTCAAAAGTATTCCATGAGATCTTCCCATTTAGCAGATTTGTAGTGCCAAATCTTGCGCGGCCTAGGCGCCTCTTTGTCACTGATTGGCAGGATACTCGATGTCGAAAGCAGTTTATGGTCGGAAGAACGTAACGGCGGATTTACGGTGACCGTGTAAATGTCCGGATTGGTGGTTAAAAACAGATCAAGAAGACTGGCGAACTTCCCGTCTCGATCAGGGATCCGTGTTGGTTCGTCAATAAGCTGAGTTAAGCCATAACTGATTGAGAATGATTCAGCTTCACGACCTTGTTTGTCGGTAGCATTTGAATATTTAAGCCAGTTGATATTGTGGACATTAAAGTTGCCCAGGATGGCAATTTTGGCACTTGGATAGTTAATTTGTAAATGATCGATGGTGTCTGCAAGAGAAGCGAAAAATGTTCGAAAATTGGTATCACTTGGTGGTCGATACAGGATACAGATGAACCTTGTGGTTTGTTGAGTCGTTATTTTTAACACATAACATCAAAGAGCTTCTTCTCGTTGACAAGAGAGGTCGCTTATGACAAAAAGACAGATTCCAAAGTTACGCCTAAATCGGGAATAGAATTCCCGGAAGGAAAGGAAAGGAAAAAAAAAGAAGAATTACTTCTTTGGCGCAACCTATATATATATATATATATATATATATATATATATATAAATATATATATATATATATATATATATATATATATATATATATATATATATAAATAATATATATATATATATATATATATATATATATATAATATATAAATATATATATATATATATATATATATATATATATATATATATAAATATATATATATATATATATATATATATATATATATATATATATATATATATATATATATAATATATATATATATATATATATATATATATATATATATATATATATATATATATATATATATATATTTTATTTAGCCAAAAATCCACATCATACGGAAAAATTTTCATTTTATTCATAAACTTACTAAACTTGGTAAAATTGTCTGCCTTTAGCAAAAACTAATTTGTTATATTTAAATTTTAGATAAAAATAGAGTTTCTAAATCTACCAAATCCTATTCTTTTCTGATATTGTTAGTTCATTTTGAAAACACAACACGAAAAAATCTCAGTTTGGATAAAATCTTACAAAATAAGTTTAGTGTTAAAGACATTTTATATTTTTATATGGTGCCTAATTTACCTTTATTAGCCCTTGTAATTATTATTTTAACTTTTAGCTTTTACTTGAACAATTTTTTTGCCGACTATCCTATTTCAAAAATTTGTTTAAAAATAATAGCTGCAAATATTTTGTAATAGGTATCCTGCTAGAAACAATTCTCATTGAAAGATTTTCTTCAGCTGAGAGTGACATTAAAATCAGCAGTTCCACTACACAAATCTTAAAAAACAATTATTGTTCGTATCCTAAATATATAGCGCTGTCACACTTTGTATTCAGTGATGTGTTTTATTACATACAATACATAATTTCGTAACCAACGAAACGTATTTTATGTTATATATCATCCCAGAATTTTTTGTAACGACAGCAGAAATCGCCTCTAGGCATTCAGTTGAGTTGACTAACAAGACTAAATTTATTAGAAATATATTTCACAAACCATTTGATGTCAGTTGATGTAGAACATTGGCCACAACAATGGGAAATACTTGCTTAACGACGACGGATCAATGTTCCGCCAAATTGTTTTTGTATTTAACTTTAATTTTGTTCTTAAATTATTTTCTTTGTATTTATGAATATAAAATAGTGAATATTAAATAGTAGTGAATATGGGGACTATGCTTAAGTTTCACTCTTTCCGAATATTATAGGTATTTTTATAGAAGAGCATTTTAAAATTTGACTACCTGGAAACAACCATCAACTTTAAAATTAACTAAATAGCTTTCTCAAAATATCAATTCGTTATTGAACAGTATACATAATAGCAGATGTAATAAAAGATCTAGAAGTGGAAAACGTATATTTATTTTTTTTTTATGGGTCTAGCACACTTGCTGCAGGGAAGTTCCTAAAGCGCTATAGGAGCGACGTGTGTGCGGAAAAAGCGATTCACGTTGTTCTTGAATCGCTGTAAATTGTACTCGGTGGGAAACACAGCGCTGGGCAAATTATTCCAAAAGGATGATGTTCTCCACATAAAAGACTGCTTGAAAACCGTTGTACACGGAGTAACAAGCTGAACCTCATACGGATGTGAAGCACTAGCGCGACGTGTGTCTTTAACATGCACTGCTTTGGGAGGAATTAAGCGGGCTACATCTTTCAAACACTTTCCATGAAAATATTTGTAGAACAGACTCAAGTCGCCAACCGTTCATCGATGTTCCAGCGAATCAAGGCCGCCGGTCAGTTCTGGGTCTCCAATCAGACGAATACCTTTCCTCTGAACTGAATCCAATAAATGCAGTGTATGTTTCGGAGCGGAGCCCCAAACAGGGGAGCAGTATTCCATAGTTGGTCGAATTTGAGCTTTGTAAAGAATTAACAGTTGTTGTGGAGTGTAAAGCTTTCTGGTTCGAAATAATATTCCTAACTTTTGAGAAGCTCTCCTTGCTATGCCTGCATCATATAATATATAATCAAAACAGCGGACTAAGCAGTTTCGAGTTAAGAAAAAATAATCATCAGATCTATAAATTTAAACCGAAACATATTTAAAAAACATTATTTTTACACCACACATTAAAAAATGTTTTTGAAGAGGTTAAATGTTACACATTCAATTCAAAACAGCAGTTCAAATTAATGGTTGTTTGTACTACTCTATTTGGTTCTAACGAACAACAGAATGTGTTTAGTATAAGTCCACGCTTTTTCTCGGCTGATTTTTTTTTGAAAAGTACATAGAGAGAGAAGGAGGGAAGCTTACCAAATAAAAATAAATTAGTTGTTTGCGACTAGTGTAGAGATTAAATTTTCAAACTTAAAATGAGTGTAGTTGTTTCGGTAATGACTATTTATGGTTTTATGTAACATATTTCCATATTTCCTTTACTACAAGAATGTATCGGCTCAATAAATAAATATATATATATATATATATATATATATATATATATATATATATATATATATGTATATATATATATATATATATATATATATATATATATATATATATATATATATATGTATATATATGTATATATATATATATATATATATATATATATATATATATATATATATATAATATGATGGGCAAAAAGAAATTTGTATTTAAAAATATTTTTGCTTATATAGATTTTTATATATTTATTGTTGTCGTTTACCCTACTTT
>CM032446.1:107610859-107663839 GCA_019049505.1 Pachyrhynchus sulphureomaculatus | reverse complement strand
TAACGATCGTTTAAAAATTCCCGAACTTGCCGGTAGTATTGAGCAGGAGCTCCGTCTTGTTGAATCCACATTTGTTCCCCTTCAAAGTTATCAACTTCTTCAAGAAGCTGGGGTAATTCGTTTTGCAAAAAATTTAGATATCTAGGCCCGTTAAGCGGTTCGCGGAAAAAATATGGACCAGTAATTCGAAAGTTTAATATTCCACACCATACATTAAGCGACCAATGGTTTTGGTTTTGAACTTCCCGGGCCCAAAATGGATTAACTGTTGAATAATAATGCATATTATGGCTGTTAACTGCTCCATTACTGCGAAAAGTGGCTTCATCAGGAAACATTATTTTAAATTTGGATCGGGCTCTATTGCTGCATTGATGGTGGTACAAAAGTTTACTCGTCGTTCAAAATCACAGTCTTGAAGTTCTTGGTGTAGTTCCATATGAAAGGGATGATACTTGTACTTTCTCGTGGTGCGATTAGCAGTAGATTGGGATGTGTCAAATAAGTCAGCTAGTTGACGGCTGCTGACCTGGGGATTATCTTCAACATGAAGTAAAATCTCCATTTCTTTTCCCTCGTTGGTAGCATTCTGATTTACTACTTTTCGTTTCGTATACTCAACGCTACCACTACCATCAAACCGTTCGATTAAGAACTGAAAAGATTTTCTAGTTGATATACGTCTATTAGGTTACTTCGCTCCGTAAAGCCTTACTGCCAAAAGCCAATTTTTTCCCGCCCAGTATATAAACCATATCAATTAATTCATTGTTAGGAAAATCCATAACTATTACCGTATACGTTACTTACTACAACAAATTAAACTATATTTAGTTGCTTAATAGACATGTCAAAATTTGACAATGCCTACATTTTTGTTTTGTCTTGGCAAATATGATATTATAGCGTAAGTGTATTAAAAACAAGGGTAAAAATTGAAAAATTCAAAATAAATCGAAAACTATTAGAAATAGGTATATGACATACTTAATAAAAGTTGGAGGATTTTGTCAAATCTATCAGAAAAAATAATAATATACAGGGTGTGCCATTTAAAAAATTTGAAATTTTTCAATATAATATAATCGAAATGCATAAATTTATTTTGAACACCCTGTAGCATCTAACTCAAATTTCTTTACATATATCTTTTTTCATCTCTATAGAACGCTCGTACCAATTATGAGTATTTCACCATTAGAAACAATGGCGCTACTGGCAATTTTTTATAAAACCGAAAACTAGATTTTTTTTTTTTTTAAATTGAAATATTAGAAAAACTACTACTAGGTTTAAGTATATAACATTACTAATAAAAAAGTGATAAAATTTTAGGCAGAATTTAAAAATAAATTAGAAAATAGGATGTTCCATTTAAAAAAAACATATGTTATATCGGTCACACTTTTTAAAGTATACTCAAAAATAATTTTAAAACTGTGCACCTTACCATTCCCTAAAACTATTGTATTTAACATTTTTTCGTCATTCCCGAAACAAATGAGCTTATGAACTTTACTGTATCGTTGACTCACCCTGTACATCTATAAACGTCTATTATTTGCATATGGCAGTCATATAAACTTTTCTCAAACCACAGTAGTTTATAACCATAACACACGACACAAGAATTAGTATAGAACTGATTCTTTTAGATTAGACTCAATCGGACTCGGCAATAACTACTTTTGTATCAAGTTTTACAATAAACTCTTACCTATATCAGTTGAAAATCTAACAAAAAATCATTACATTAAAAAAATTGTGGCATTTCTGATTCGGCGGAAATTTTACAGTGTAGATGAGTATTTTAGTAGCACTGTGGACCCTTAATATTAACTTGGTTTCTATGATGCCTCCGGTCTCGCACGCGTCACTAGTATATTTACATTTTTTTATTGGATTTTTCTCATAAATATGTTAAAAAATTTATGTTTATCATATTATGTTAAGACTGTGATATTTTTTGTATTTATTTTTTTATGTATTTAGTATTTTCATTGCATTTTGTTTTTTACTATATTTATACATTTGACTACTGTAAACACTTTGTGTACGGTATTAATAATAAACATACTCAAATGAATATTATGTACAAGAAAAGAAGAAACAATAAAATTACGACAGAAAGTTAAATAATGTGTTGCAACACTATATTAGTAAAAAACATATTGTCTTCAGTATGGTAGGGTACCTAAGACTGCGCGGGAAATAAAACTGCACAAACCTCGTAAATCGGAATGATAATGACATCTGCGGCTAACTTCAGTTGTATTTTCATGCACTAGTGTGAGGGAGTTTACTGTGAGAAAAAAAATTAAAAACACCCGAAAAACGGAAACGCTAGATAAGTTTGTTGATTAATATATCCTTTGATGTTATTTTTAACATTTTAAAACTATATTAATTCAAGATAATGATGTAATAGAAAATGGTAAAAGTAAGAGGATGGTGGCGTAATCATACGGCACGAAAGAAAATACTTTAAGATATCGTTTTAAAAGAACAGAAGCTGCACTAAAACTGGGAAGATATGATACAACTTTCTCCCCAAACATAGAAGAATTTTATAAATATTTAACACATCTGGATAGCATATTTCAAGGGATGACTACCAGTCATCTTAAGTCTTTAGACTTAAGAACTGTGGCTTACGAGTTCGCTGAAAGACATAAACTCCCTCTCCGTTTCAATAATGAAAAGAAATGATGCAGGTAAACATTGGCTTCGTGGTTTCCTCAACGGACATCCAGATCTTTCACTGAGACGTCTAACCTCTCAAGCCCAAATTCGACCAACTATGGAATACTGCTCCCATGTTTGGAGCTCCGCTCCCAAACATACACTGCATTTGTTGGATTCTATCCAGAGAAGAGCTGTTCGTCTAATTGGACACCCGGAACTGACCGACGGCCTTGATTCGCTGGAACATCGAAGAACGGTTGGCGACTTGAGCCTATTCTACAAGTACTTTCATGGAAAGTGTTCGAAGGATGTGGCCCGCTTAATTCCTCCCAGAGCGGTGCATGTTAGGAGTACACGTCGCGCTAATACTTCACATTCGTATGAGGTTCAGCTTGTTACTCCTCGTACAACGCTGCTCAAGCAGTCTTTTAAATGGAGAACATCATACCTTTGGAATAGTTTGCCCAGGGCTGTGTTTCCCATCGAGTACAATCTACAGCGATTCAAGAACAATGTGAATCGCTTTCTCCGCACACATGTCGCTCCTGTAGCGCTTTAGGGACTTCCCTGTAGCACGTGTGCTAGACCCATAAAAAAAAAAACTTCTACAAGCGTTGCCAGAGCCATGAGGTTTAACAAGCCCCAATGTGACAAATTCTACAAAAACCTTGCAGAGTTAAGCACAAGTTTTCTCGCACATCCATTTACAACATGGACGAAACAGGAATGTCTACTGTGTCCAATAATCCTCCAAGAGTAGTTTCCAAGAAAGGTAAACGCGCCGTTAATAAAATATCTAGTGCTGAACGGGGCACCAACGTTACAGTCATTAATGCAATGAGTGCTACTAGTCATTTCATACCACCAGCATTTATATTCGGTCGAAAAAGGATCAAAGGAGATGGTGCTCCACCTGCATCCATTGGGATGGTATCCGACTCAAGTTTCATTAATGGTGAACTGTTTTTGAACTAGTTAGTACATTTCAAAGATTATATGAGACCAAGGAAAGAAAATCCAATTCTACTGGGTTGGATAATCATGTCTCGCATTGCACAATTAAAGCTATTGATTTTTATCGAGAGAACAATATAATAGCACTGACCTCACGGCAGCCACAAAATGCAGCCCTTGGACAAAGGTTTTCACAGTGCGTTAAAAATATATTTTTCGAGCGAATGCGAGAAGTGGATGATAAATCATCCTGGCAAAGCTAGAGCTACATTTCAAATGACTTCTTTGTTTAACTCAGCATTTAAGAAAACAGCGACATTTGCCTGCGCTGCTGAATGTTTCAAAGTCTCTGGGATGTACCCATATAATCCAGACATATTTACAGAAGCAGAATTCCTGAATGCAAAGGAGGCTCGCGAGGAAATGCCTACAGTAGAAAATGATCAAAATAGCCAGGGTCCAGAAGAGTCTGCAGGTATGAAAACTTGTCAAAATAAGGAGACAGGAACCGAAGATGCTTCTGTGCTAAAAGAAACTGAATCTGGAATCAATGTTCTTCAAGAAATAAAGCGTGTGTCACCTCCAAAAGCCAATAATAACGAAACTTTTCAAGCTCCTGCAGCTGTTCCATCCTGTAGCTATAAACAACAAGGTGCAAACATTTTGAAAATAACAGATATTTCTCCGTTACCTAAATCACATAAGACAAGCAGTAAATAACAAGAGAAAACCCAAGAAATTAGAAATACTAAGAAGTTCACCCTATAAACTACAACTTGAAAAAGAGAATGAAGAAAAAAATATACCAAAAAAAGAGTGAAGAAGGAATGCAAAAAGCCTGAGAAGAAACCTGCAAAAAAAAACCAGTAAAACATTCTAGAAATAAAAAGAATTGGTCATGTGTTGGTTGCAATGAACCATGCAAAGAACCGATTACTGAAGATTGGATCGGTTGTTCTGTATGTAGCGAATGGTGACATGAAGATTGTACCGCGTACATTGGTATTGGATCTTTCAAATGTGATATTTATATGTCAAAATAATTTAATATTATATTATTGTGGCTTAAAAAGCCTTTGACATCTATGCACAATCTTAGCAACCTTAGTGCTCAATGTTACCCGCACGGGGCTCTAAGACCACGCATTTTCCATTTCTTATTTTTTCTTTCATAACTCTAAAAATTATTACCAAAGCTTCGATTAAGTATAACATTAATGAACCTTAATAACGTGTTCATTAAACTAATTTTTTTTTATGGGTCCAGCACACGTGCTACAGGGAAATCCCTAAAGCGCTACAGGAGCGACACGTGTGCGGAAAAAGCGATTCACGATATTCTCGAATCGCTGTAAATTGTACTCGGTGGGAAACACAGTCCTAGGCAAATTATTCCAAAGGGATAATGTTCTCCATATAAAAGACTGCTTGAAAAGCGTTGTACGAGGAGTAACAAGCTGAACCTCACACGGATGTGAAGTATCAGCGCGACGTGTATTTCTAACATGCACCGCTCTGGGAGGAATTAAGCGGGCCACATCCTTCGAACATTTTTCATGAAAATACTTGTAGAATAGGCTCAAGTCGCCCAACCGTTCTTCGATGTTCCAGCGAATCAAGGCCGCCGGTCAATTGCCGGTCTCCAATCAGACGAACAGCTCTTCTCTGGATAAAATCCAACAAATGCAGAGTATGTTTGGGAGCGGAGCTCCAAACATGGGAGCAATATTCCATAGTTGGTCGAATTTGAGCTTTGTAAAGAATTAACACTTGTTGTGAAGTGTAAAGCTTTCTGGTTCGAAATAATATTAACAACTTTTGAGAAGCTCTCCTTGCTATGTCTGCAACATGTTCATGCCAGGACATATTTGCTCCCAAATTAACGCCCAACAAATTGAGTGACGATGTTTAGAGGAATGGGGCGCCCCGACATAGCTATGTTGGGTTCAGCAACGTTAACTTTTTAGAAAAAACTGCTGCCTGGGTTTTTGTAGCGTTAAATTCCACTTGGTTACTGTCACCCCAAGATAGAATTTCTTCCAGGTCTTTGTTAAGTTGAATGACTTCCTGCTGTCTGCGGATATTCGCCTGAGTAGCCGATGTCCGAGCGTTCAAAGTGGATGAAGAAATAAGTGTACTGTCATCTGCAAAGCTGTAGATTGGATTCCCGGTCTTTTCCAGCAGATCGTTAATATAAATGAGAAAGAGAGTAGGAGACAGTATGGAGCCTTGGGGTACACCGGCGTTGATAGTGAAGGTGTTGGAAAGAAATCCGTCGACTGCCATTCGTAAAGAATGCTCTCTGAGGAAACATGAGAGCCACGAACAGAACTTTTCAGACATACCATAAGAACGTAGCTTAGCCACCAGCCCATCGTGCCAAACACGGTCGAATGCCTTGGATATGTCAAGAGCAACCGCTCGTGATTCTCCAAAGTGTTCAATTGCGTTGTTTCAGACATATGTTACATAAGTCAGAAGATCTCCTGTTGATCTATTTTTAAGAAAGCCATATTGGTGATCGCTAATAATGTTGAATCCTTCAAGATATTTTTAGAAGATGCTGATTGATAGCCTTTTCCATGACTTTCGATATTATTGAAAGCAGTGCGATTGGTGGGTAGTTATTTGGCAAGGTCTTCTTGCCTTTTTTAGGTATCGGCTGAACTGTTACACATTTCCAGTAGGAAGGAAATATTCCCTTTCTGTAGGATAGGTTGAAAAGTCTACAGAAAACTGGTGTTAGTTCCCTAGCACACTTTTTGAGAACTATGGCAGGTATTCCGTCAGCTCCAGAAGCCTTTTTGGTGTCTAGCTTCATCAAAATACGCTTTATGATACGCTGTCTGAAGACAATATCGGGCATCCTTGACTGCACTATTCCTTGGAAATCGACAGTAGAATGTGAAGCAAAGAGTTCAGCCAACAAGTTCGCTTTCTCACCAGGTGTCGTTGCAATAGAATTATCTGGCCGTGTGAGTGGTGGTACGGTGGATTTGGTAAAAATTTTGACTAACTGCCTTAGCGACTGACCAAAAGGACCTGGAATTGTCAGGACAAGCGAGAAGTTTGTTTCTAATCCGTTGATTGTGTGCCTCCTTGGTTTCGTCGATAGTTTCTTTGCATCTGTTCCTGGCACGAACAAAGGTGTTACGGTTTATGGTGTTAGGATTTTCTTGCTATTGTCGGTATGCAAGGTGTTTAGAAGCAACAGTTTCTTTCCATTTTCGGTCAAACCAAGGCTTGCCGTTGGAAGAGCATTTCTCCGATGGGATGTAAGCCTCCATACCGACGAACATAACATCGGAAACCTCCCTGGCGCAGTCAGATGGTTCGTTGGATTGAAAACAAACGTCTGATGATTATAACAATTTGTGGTTTTCTTGATTTATAGCCAAATATTCAGTGCGCAATCTTAGGGCCTCTACCTTACTTACCCGATATATATTTTTATTCTTTCCAAAATAATGCAATATATATAGTTTGGTTCCTTGGTTTTCTTATGAAATAATCTAGTTCAGTTCTTATAGCATGATCCCAAATATTAGAAACAAATGCTAGTCATCCTAAGGATGGATCATTTTATTCTATGTTTACATTGTAGACTTTCTTTGTTCAATAATATACGTTGATCTGATTTTCGTTATTTCCCGACCCAGCTAAAGTGTCGATATCGTAAAAAAATGTGAATCACTTGAAGACTCCCAGAACTACACTTTAGGTATTTTGTTTAAAAATGATTTAACACTAAAAAATTCCAATGTATCTACTCATCGCCGTTGGCTGAAGATTATTCTGAACCATTTTCAGAATTCTTCAAATAATTTATTGCTGGGAGGATCAAAATTATCAGTGTTCTCGCATATTTGGGTTATAGTCAAAAAGTCTGTAAAAACACGTGGCACATGGTGTTGATTTAACATATTAATTTAAAGCTGTACTACTATTTAACATATTGCCACCAACCAAATTTTTATTATTTATTGAACTCGAATATATCTTTTTTTATTGGAATAATTTTATAATTTTTAAAGAAATTTTTCTCGATCTTTAAGCACTTTAATTTACTAAGTTGGGAATGTGGAATCTTTGGCACAATGATACTACTCAGTATATATCACCACTACACCAAACACTTTATTTTTGCTACCTCTGTATTTTTCGTTTTTGAGCTACCTGTATTAAAAATATATTGGAAGGACTATTTGACATCCTTTGAACAGGATGCTAAAATAAAAAATGATTGTCGGTTATATATAAAATGTGTTTCTTTTTAACGCTAGCGCTGCTTTTATGAAAATTGAACAGGTACATTAACCATGTTTTATGCTCCATCGCTTCTATTTTGAGCTAGTAAAGGAAAGTTATATTTATAAAAACAAAACATTTAACATAGCAAACTAAAAAATTTTTGTATCAAGAGTACAGTTAAAAAACAAATTGAATGTTAAAGTTGGTGTTTTTAAGCTTCATTGATATCATTAATGAAATATTTCATATAAGGTGGTTTATTGGGATACATCCTAGAGGTTCAAATATTTTGAATATATTTGCTTTAAATTTGGGATGGATTCGGCCCTAGAAGCTACATAAATACTATAGTTTCAATATTTACATTATTTATATCATCTATTTAATATTTTAAATCTACTTAGGGTTGGCATTTGTACATTATTATTTTCCCAATATATAGGTATAGCTAAGTATAGGTATAGGTAAAGCTAAAAAAAATTCAAATTTAACTTCGTGGCTTACACAGAGAAGACCGGATCCTTTTGAACCACACATACATATATCATAAAATAGAGTGAAATATAAGTGTTTAGTATCCATGAGTTGATATGGAGTAGAAAATGGCAGCGGACGGAGATTATCAGTATCTTTTACTATTGTATAAAAAATAAGAGATGTCCGAGACAATGAACATCGGAAATGTGCTCATTATTTAAAAGCTAATCCAAAAACTATTTCATTCCAATGTTGACAAGGACTTACCAAGGGTTCTGCGACAAAGCTGGTTATTATCTGATGACGATGAGTTGCTATTTTTAACCTTGTTCATATAATTTTCTGAAAATTTATTGAGATTCTAGTATATCTGTTGTTACCACAAGATGGAGTAAATTTTTTATAATATTTGACAAATACAACGTTTTAATTTTAATATTACCGTTTTATCGTCTTACTGTTGCATAATACTCAATATAACTTTTTGCGTTTTAACATGTACGCCAATGATTGACACTATATTCGGTTTGAATCTAGTGGGGTCGGAATTTTGAAATTAACTTGTAGCTGAGGTACTTCCATGTTGATAATTAAAGTTATAATGAATTTTGCAACTATTAGCACAAATTTTACCTTTTTCAGTAAAAAAACTGATGCCGCAGAGATAATCTACACTAAATTAAAAAACTTTTCCACTCAAAAACAAAAAAATATATATCCAATACTGAAAGCGTTTTAACCATAAGAACACTTTGTTGCACTTTTACTGCAACAGTTCAACTTCAGATATGCATTTACCTTTCATCGGAGTTCTTTTCTGGTTCGAGTGACCCTTAATCAACAATTTTAACTTTAAAGGTTTTCGAAGTCGTCTGCGTGACAGCATGACATTGTATGTGGCCTTGCCTAGCACAAGGTAAATCAAAAAAATACAGAGTTAACATTGAATAAAATGTATTAAGAACTTACCTGCAAGCCAACTACTGGATAATTCCTAATTAATCTGTTGGTATAAATCTTTATACTATATTATACTATAAAAAATTGTTTATATCTATGTGTAATTTTTACTGGGTACTTATACTGTTTTATATATATATATATATATATATATATATATATATATATATATATATATATATATATATATATATATATATATATATACATATATATATATATATATATACATATATATATATATATATATATATATATATATATATATATATATATATATATATATATATATATATATATATATATATATATATTATATATATATATATATATATATATATATATATATATACATATATATATATATATATATATATATATATATATTATATATATATATATATATATATATATATATATATATATTATATATATATATATATATATATATATATACATATATATATATATATATATATATATATATATATATATATATATATATATATATATATATATACATATATATATATATATATATATATATATATATATATATATAATATATATATATATATATACATATATATATATATATATATATATATATATATATATATATATATATATATATATATATATATATATATATATATATATACATATATATATATATATATATATATATATATATATATATATATATATACTACTGTGATCAAAAAATAGTAAGACTTTTGAAATAAAACGCAAACGGGTTATTTATTTTTCCAAATTTATTTTGCCCCCTTCAAAGCAAATTTATGCCAACGTTTTTTCCAATCTTCGAAACAGTTGTTGAATTCGATTTCTGGAATGGCCTTTAAAGCCTACTTCGATTCGGTTTTAATCGTTTAAACGATGTCCTCGAAGCGGTTTGTTGAGTTTAGGGAATAGCCAGAAGTCCGACGGAGCTAAATCAGGCGAATAGAGCATTGCGGAATGATATGAGTTGAATTTTTGATGAAAAGGTCGCGAAGAACCAATGCTGTATGAGAAGGCGCATTATCGTGATGAAAAAACCAAGAGTTATCGGCCCATAATTCCGGTCTCTTTAGAACAATTGGGAAGCCAAAAAAACCATTTTTAAAACAAAATTTAATGCATCTTCTTTGCTGAATTTTTTCACTCATGTTAAAAATCGAAAAAAAAAAAAACGCATTTTTGTTGTTGAACGAATGCAAGCGAATCTTATTAACTACTGACGCTATGGTCTTAAACACACACATGAGAGTTAAGGTCCTACCAACCTAACGAAAAAAAAAATTAATCCGATTTGGAAATGGGCGAGCGATTTAAATTTAAAAGTCTTAATATTTTTTGATCACAGTAGTATATACATATATATATATATATATATATATATATATATATATATATATATATATATATATATATATATATATACATATATACATACATATATATATATATATATATATATATATATATATTTTAAGACAAAAAATTAAAATATCAAACAATAATTTAAAGGCTAAAGAGTCTCGTTAGCTTGGTCTGCGTTCGGAAGACTACAATATACATTTAAATTGAACATCCCAAATACAATAAAAGCCAGAGTATTCGATCAATATGTACTGCCGGTATTAACAAATGGCACTGAAAACGTGGGCTTTAAATAAAAGTATAATAAATAAACTCCAGGTAACCCAAAGAGCAATGGAGAGGAAAATACTAAATATTAGACTCCAAAATTGTATTCCTAACATCGAGATACGAAGAAGATCAAAAGTGACAGATGTAATACAACCAATAAGTATATTAGGGTGGAATTAGGCGGGGCATATCGCATAGTGAATGATAACAGATGGACACGCCGTATAGTTAAATGGAGGCCTAGAGAACACAAAAGATGCAGAAGTAGACCATAGATAAGATGGATGGACGACATAAAAAAAGATCATCAGGACACGATTGGATGCAAAAAGCAAATAACAAAGCCCATTGGAGACAACTTGTGGAGACTTACATCCGACTATGGATGGAATAAACTAATGATGATGATAACAAAATAGTATGAACTCGCGTCACTAGCTTACAGTAAGTACGTCCCTAACAGCGCTGCGTAACAAGTTGTTCAGATTGACAAGAGCACCAAAGATCAAAAAATTAGTTGTTAATATTAAACCATTAAAAATAAAATACTTCTTACAACTCTAAAAATTTTTAAATTTACGTCTTGTTTCAAGGCAGTAACTTTCGATTTCTGGTTTAAGTTTAAATGTTAATTTGTAATAAGAAAAATTGCTTTGTTAAAACAAAAGCCAACTGGAAAGCTAGAGGTTTTATATCCTACGACAACCAGATCGGGTCTAACATTTAGATCCTTGGATTAAAGTTTAAATTTAAATATGGGTTTAAAAAAACATTTTTGGCGTTTCCTAAAATAGAGGTGTTCGTTCGCTTTTACCTCCAAATGCATCATTTTGATATTGTAATGTTCAAAATATCCAAATAAGATCAGGCCTTTTTGGTTATTAAATTGTTTTTAAATTAAAATTACATGGGAAAATCCGTTATTTAATAAGCAGTTTAAATTACGAGTATCTTTGTAAACTCTAGTTTTAAATTTATGCGTATAACATAAATATGTATTACCTGCATTGTTTTAACAAGTGATTTGTGGATCGTGGTTGCAGTTTGGAGCAATGAATGATATATTTTAATGTTGCCAAACTTTACTGAATAATAATTTAATAAGCTTAAAAATAACATACATATTTATGCAAAAATGTACACTCTGATAAAAGAAAAACATTATAGAAGTTAAGATATTTCTTCCATTCCATATTCCATACGGTTGTCTAAAACAAAATATAACAGCAAGAAAATATAATTTAAAATCATAATGATATTTTTATGGGTGCCATATCTAATATTTAAACTATTTTAAGTACGAAATTTTTAATTGTTGGGGAAAACATTTTCTTTATCTTAATTCATACAAATAATAAAATAACAAGATTAAATTGTTCAAGAAGGTATACGAATTTAGATAGTCGCTGTGATGATTTTAGTTTAGAAATTTAAGATTTCTCTGAGTTAATTTTGTGTGTTATTTATCAATCTTCAACTTCCTTGACTACAAATATATACAAGTTTTACTATTGCTTATTAAATTAAAACTTGTATCTATGTATAACAAACAATAACTAGTAATAATTGCTTACTATCCTGCTAAACACTGCCGTTTCCGGACACTGTACGTATAAAATTCTTTGTAAAATCTATTATACAATTACAACTAAATAATAATTAACTTGTCATAACATATAAAGAATATTGATAAAAATATCTCATTGCCTGCTACCAACTGACTAAAAATTGTATATTTCACACTAATACGAGAAAGATAAAATGCATGTACAATGTGTTCCAATCTCATCCCCGGATTGGCCATATAATATCGCCCATGACGAAATTGAATCAAAATAGCATAAGTATACATGTTTGAATATGTTTAAACTAATACGTACATATTAAGCTAATAAAGTTAGCTGTTAGTTAACTGTTAGCAAAGTACTAGTACTTCATGTACTCTTTGGCATAAAAATGAGTGACTGAAATTTAGAAGCTATTAACACTAAATTTTATATAAAAATCGGCAAATGTGAAACTAAAATGTTACAACTGTTGTAAGTTGCACATGGTGGAGATACTATGAAAGAGTCGACTATATTTTAGTGGCATAAAGGTGAGCAAAAAGATGAGATGGATGAATAAAGAAACGAATAGCCAGAAATAAAAAGGACTGGCGTTAACACTAACAGAGTGTCAAATGATTAATAATTGAAAACCTGCGGATTAATCCACACATAAGTAGACAAATTTTAACTGAAGAACTAGGTATAGAAAGGATTTCTGGCAAGTTGATATCTCTGATTTCAACTACAAGACTTCAGAGCATGCAATGGAAATTCATAGGTTTCCGCCTCCGAAGAAGGTACGCATGTCACGCTCACAGTTTAAGATCGTGCTCTTTGATCATAAGAGAATAGTCCAACTAGGAATTATTGAGCAGCAACAAAAGGTCAACTAAAAATGCTACTTAGAAGTGCTGCAGTCTTTATGAGATTCTGTTCGACGAAAAAAACATCACCAAAACATAACAATGCGACAAGTCACACTGCGCTTGCTGTGAAACATTCTCCGACCAAAAAAAAACGATTACCATATAATATTTAGGTGACTTAGCTCTGTGTGATTTCTTCAAAGTTATAGATAGTGCTGAAAGAACATATTCGCATAAAAAGAGGCCTAAAATGATACCTTTCGCGGCCGTTAAATATATTAAAAAGTAGGTGTCGTTTGTAAAGAAGTGGATAAATTGTTTTAACGAGACGAAAAATGTAGATGACTTGCCAAAACGTGGCTCGGTAGGCAAAGTCACTCCGAAAGTCGAAAAACGAATCTTTTGTTTTTACGGACCCGAAATTGACGCTGCGTCAAGGAACGGCAAGAATAAAAAAATCGAGTCTGAATGTGTTCCATGAAACCATTCGACAACATCTTCGTGTTCATGATTTCGAAGCCCGTTGGAAATACCTGTGGTGGGTGAAAATTACGTCGCGAAGCGGTTCTCTTGGACCACGATAAGATATGTTACTAGAGTGGCCCTCACAATTTCCGGACGTCAACTCTGTTAAAAACGTTTGGTCTCTTGTAAAGAGAAAGACTCTGACGACTGTGACTCAGTTGTCTCACTAAATTCGAAAAATTTGCCGTAGTATGCAGAAAATCTTGTCGACAACATGCCTCGAAGGTATTAGACGATTATTGATGCAGGAGGCGATTGGACAACTTACTAAGGTAATTGCGCCATTGTTAGCACACCAAAAATACATTGATGGCAAAAAATGTTCTCGAAAAATATTTTTCAAGAACACGAGCACTCACATTCTTACTTGACAGACTGTACAAAGCTAAAATTTATTCTAATTGAGTAATTTATTTTTACAACAAATATTTCGCTATAAAAAATAACATCATTTAATAATCGATTCATTATTTTATAAAACAACCTATTATTATACTTTTTTACATTATTTCATTTAGGACATAGTAATGTTTGCTCGTTTCTATTAGACGAGAAACTATTTTTGTCTGTGGCACTATTTCGCTCGACGATTTATTGTCCAAGCCTTTGAAAAAGTTATAGTTGCCAGATAATATTTTCCTTGTTTTCTTATAGTCTAAGCGGCGACCAGATGAAACATTGAGGAAAGGAAGTATATATTATGACTATACAGAAACACCCGGGTTACCTTTCGGGATCTTGATGAGACAGCGGGTGTAAGGTCTCATTCTTAGTTATTATATTATATAGCTATTCGGGTTTTAAATTTGGCAACAATTTGATGCTTCCATATCATGAGCTAAGTCAATATGTTCTTCTGATATACTACCTTTTCAAAAATCTTGTTAGAAATAAGCATAGTGATTTTAGAGTCTTCCCTATGCCTATTACATCGATATCGACACACAGTTTGGAGTTATAATATTTTTGGTAATACTTAAATATCTCCAAAGAATGGGACTTTTTAATAAATCATATTACGTAGGCTATTGTTCATAATTACCATCAAAAAAGGCAAAGTTAATTGAAGCTAATTTTATATTAATTAGCATTTTAATTGTTACATTTGAGATTAGAATTAACAAATAATTCCTTTGGAATACATTGTATAAAAAAAATTTTATGCATAAGTAGTATTTCGTTTTTGTTTCTTATATAGTTGTGCATTTTTCATAACATTTCATCTTAGCAAATTATTTTGGCTTTGCTTTAAAATATAAACAGATTTATGGCTAACATCCAATGTTAGACAATAACAAGGCGAAAAGTCAAGTTAGTAGCATGAAATGTCGAGATGACGCTTTAAAATGTTAAAATGAGGTTATGTTAAAAAAATTGGAGTCGATATCATAATGCACATAAATACTGTTAAACTTATACCGTCTCTTTTTGCAGCTATTTTATAGCCTCACGTTTGCGGCGCTATTTTGTATAGCCTCACATTTGCGGCGCTATTTTGTATCTTATTTTAATAAATATTTTATTTATTAAATAGAAGCTGTTATTTGCCCCTAATATATATCTTAATTTTTGAGAGTGGATTGAGTGGATATTAATACTGAGAGATCAAAAATTAGATATATAAACTAGCTCGTTTTTTACTGGTAGAGTACATGGAGATCGAAGTAGTTTTTGTACGCCTGTTGAAAATAGTCTCCATAGTTGTTTAAAACTATGTTGTACAGTTTTTGGGCACCAGTAATTTTAGAATAAAAAGAATCTAAGTTCAGCTCAAAAAATGAAAAAATACTGAAGAGTTATTTAGTTGTTGAAATAAAATTGAATTGGGTACAACCGTTGCGTCCTGAAAGAAAGAGCAGGAGTTTAGTGAAACACTACACATTTAAATAAAGAAGGGTATATTAACAAAATAAAAATTTCAACCTTTCTTACACTCTTAACATTACCCAGACTTAATAAATAACCTTTTATACTAAGAGAGTGCACACTATTGCATAGAGTCACTAAGTTGGAATTATCAAGTTCTTAGCAAATGACTTTAAAAACGTGATATAAAAGTTTCGCGGATTACACATGTTACATAGTTATTGGAAACACATGTTGCAGACAGGAAGTGAGACATTTAAACTGGTGTACTTATGACTTACTAATTGGCTTCTCCTCATGAGTTTTTCATAAACAGCTTTGCCTCTCCTGGTGAGATTCTCATCCAGATATTGTCTCACCTGCCACTCTCCTATCCCCATTTTGGTAGCTAATCACTTTTTGACCCGAAATGTCTTAGGATGGGCAGAATATTTTAAGATTGGAAAAAGGCATCAAACTTGAGATCTATAAACAAAACCCACTTGGTGCCGTTAATGCACTACGGCATGACGGAAGAAAAAGCCACTACGGCATGCTGGAGGAAAAAGCCACTACGGCATACTGGCGGAAAAAGCCCTTAAAAATTCCATCTGGCCGTTTATATATCTTTTGCCACTTCTTCAAAGTGAAGTCTTTAAAACAGCTCACTTCCGGGACGCAAAATCAATGCAAACTAAATAAGCTAGGTCAGCAACACGTTAGTCACGGTTGAGTTACATTGTTCAAAAATTTAAATCACTGTTTTAAGTTACACTGCTCAAAAATTGAAATCACTGCAATAAATATAAAAATGTAATAAAATATAAATTATAGAAAGAAAAGCAGTGTTGTAACATGATCTTGAAATCTAGAAAAAAATGAATGTTACAAACTAATGCTGAATCTTTAATGTTTAACTGTGAAAAATTAGGATTTTTGAATGTTTTTTCTCGAATAAAAGAAAAGGTAATTTTAAAATTTAACATACAATTAATACGAAGAGAAATAATCAAATAAGTCGCTTGAAAAGAAAAGAACTGCAACTCGATTTAAGTGGTAAAAACCATAGTCTTTAACACTCAATAAATGAATAATAAATGTTGAAAGGCTGTTCAAGAATAAGAAATGAAAAGTAAGTCAATATAATGTATTTATTAGCAGTTATAATAGTTATAAAAATAATTTGCATTATGAAAGCAAGAAAAATGAACCAAAGTGGAAATAAATATATATATTTTCCATCAGATGGTGAAATTCCAACGGAATGTTATTATTAGGAAAATGACTAATATACGCTCACTTCAACTCATTATATTATTTTATTTTAAATAGAAAATAAATACAGAAATGTTAGGTACAAGAAATTAAAAAAAGGGAATTGTGTATAAGATTTGCAGAAGTAGCAAAATAGTAGAGTATTTTTAGAGCAAAACATGTTCAATATCATTTTCATTCTAAAAGTTCCTTCCTTATGAAAAACGAATACATAGTCTGCTACAGAACTATGAAAAATAATCTCTATAATATATTTTTAAAAAAATGATTATTTTGACTTTGCAGGAGGTTAGAGGTTTCACATTCTCAATTTAGTTTGTTCTGAAAAACGGCAAACATATAATTATGTCATGCACACATAGCGTAAAAAAATAGTCGGTATGAGTACCTGAAAAAATAAAACAGCCTATTCCATCTTAATTCAGTTATTGATACAGTTTGTACGAAATGAATATGCCCAATTTCTTGTGAAAGGTTGCCTCCTGAAACCATTAACATTGGCTACAATGGTAATATATCTAAAGAGATCTAAAGAATTATTTAGGGATTAGCCTATAAAATGAATCTCCTAAGTGCTCGATCTCTAGAGATTATATTATCTGTTTTCTCATAACAAACTTCAATGGTGATTATGATATCAAATTATGTTAAATTTATCGAAATAATATAGAATAAGAATACTTAAATTCACTGACTCGACTCAAACCTAGAACGCGATTTAAACTGTTATATCCAAAAAATCGAAGTGTCCTCACGGGTTACTGAATTTTAATGATTATTATTTTTACTTAATGACGTACACAGTGTATGACATTATATTTAGAATGGAACTATGTTCGTACTCAAACTGGACATATTTTTTTCTAGATTTTTTATTTGTAAAGTTCGTATATTACATAGAACATAAAGTAATGGATTAAAAATATTAAATTTAAACAACACTTCTTGATTTAAAATACATATAACGCAAAATCACCTATAACCTAGAAATACAATACAATATTATTTTGTATTCTGTATGGTAAACAGCTTTATAACCAAATTAAAAAGTAAAAAGCTCGCTAACAAAGGCCGCGAAATAAAAGGTTTTAGGCCCTGTTTAATTTTTGTCACTAAAATTATCACACCATTTGCGCAGCGCTAAAGCGAAAACACGAGAGTAAATCTTTACTTTTAAAATAACTTTCTATTTCATTTATAGTGTGATTTTTGCTTTATATTCTTAGAATTTTAAATTATTAATTACCGAAAGGTAAATAAAGATAAAACTAATATATTTTAAATAAAAACACACTAAAATGTCCTGAACCTGAACTAATCTGAACTAATAGCAGTAGTTATGTACGTTAGAAAGAAACCTCAGTGCAAGGATGTCATTTAGTTGCTGTAAATCCTTGAAACATTATGGACCAAGAGCTACGGAAAAAAAAAGTGGCGTCGGCAGTAACAACTTGCCCATTTGACATATTCATCTGGCACAGAAACTGTTCACCTTTCAGATATTCTGGGCCGTCGTTACTGGCCCATTATTCCATAAGACCCAATTCGAATATACCATTTGGCGTGAACGGTAGCACCGTAGACGTAGTACAGTATCATTAGTCAGTTCAGTAGGACTTACGGTCAATGAAGTGCAGAAGTCAATGTCGGCCCGGGGGCCCAAGGGGCCTTTTTTCGTGAGTCGCAGTGCACATCATTGAGCGCAAATCCTACTGAACTGGCTAATGATACTGTACCACGCCTACGGTGCTATCGTTCACGTTAAAAATGACATATTCGAATTGGGCCTTATTGGATAATGGGCCAGTGCCAGATCAACCTGTCAACGAGGCCAGTTGCTACTACCCACGCCACTTTTTTCCCGTAGCTCTTGGTTTGTTACTATAATTCCTTTAAACAATATTTATTTTCAAACATCTGTGGTGAATCTAGGATTTTGTAAAGTTACTCACAATGGGGCAATATGTAATTTTTACCCAAATTTATTTTCTGGTCACAATTTTCAAGGAATCACAATAATTCTTTTTTAAATGTTCGTTCTTGATTTCTTTATCGATCTGCTGTCCGAATGGATTTTTGGTTATTTAGCATATATATATATATATATATATATATATATATATATATATATATATATATATATGTATGTATGTATGTATGTATATATATATATATATATATATATATATATATATATATATATATATATATATATGTATGTATATATATATATATATATATATATATATATATATATATATATATATATAGCTTTTTCTTAAAAAACACCTTTTTAGGCAATAAAATGAGTCTCAGCCATGCAATTTTCAAGGACTCTCAATAATTTTTTTTAACCTTCATTTTTGATTTCTCTATTGATGTGTCTGGGCAGATTTTTAATTATTGAGCATTTTTAGTGTTCCGTACGGAGATGACTTCGATGTCTGTCATACCCGAATTTCTTCGAAACTATTTGTCATAGAAAGTTGAAATTTGGTAATAATATAGGAGTTAATGGCCTCATCAGAGCCGTGTAGTTTTAAAAGTTAAATTTTGACTTAAGGGGTTAGTTTTGGGTGGTGAAATCGGAGGTGAAAAAAAATTTTTTTTACTAGGTCATCGAGTGTAGTGTCAGCTTGTGAAAACACGAGTAAAAAATATTTATATAATATAATACTTGCACACACTTTTCTTTGTATTATTTTTAAAGTTCTTTTTTTCCAAGTTTCTGTAAAATTACAATAATGTTTTTTTAAAAGAATATTATATTATATTATAGAGATTATTTCTTAGAGTTCTGCAGCAAAGTAATCATTCATTTCGTTTACAATTTAGTTAAAATTAATTGGCTTTTCATAAGGAAATAACGTTTAGAATAAAAATGATTTTAAACATGTTTTGCTCTAAAAGCATTCTACTAGTTTATCACTTCTGCAAATCTTATACACAATTCCTTTTTTAAATCCTGGTACCTAATATTTTTGTAGTTATTCTTTATCTAAAATAAAATAATATGAGTTGAAGTGAGAGTATGTTAATTTCCGCATAGTAGCTCGCTAAGATTACACGTATTAATCCAGGTAGATTTTTAGACCATGTATGAATAAAATACTTTTGTTTGTCATTATATTCTTTTTCAACTTACTAATAAGGCAACCTGTTATGGATATTTAGAAAAAATGGTATTTAAACATTTGCCGACATCAAATTATAAAGAATGTTTGCAGACCATGAAACTGTTCCCAAAAAAATTGGTTCTTACCTTGAAATATAAAAAATGAATAGAAATTTAATGAAATTCACAACATATAAAGTACAGAGTTATTGTACTACCTACCAAAAAGTTTTTTATGTCTCCTTTCCCTTGTTGTATAAGGCATTCAAAAAAATAAAAGTATAAACATGTGGAGAGAAATATTTGTTATTTTGCTATGAGCCATTTAATGAAGAATAGTTACTCCCTCTTTATTCAAATTAGATTGACGTTTTAGAGCGATAATAAAACTAAAAATTAAAACATAATAATAGAAATAACATAGCTTAGACGTAAAACAACTAACACTTGTCACGCACTAATTTTTTGCCAGACTATGTGGCAAGTTGGCAACCCAATAACCCAATATTAAGAAAAATTACATTTTCATAACAAGTAGTAATTTGGAAAATAATATAATGACAAACAAAAGTATTTTATTCGCACAAGGCATAAAAATCTATCTTGATTAATACGTGTAATCTTAGCGGGCTATTATGCGGAAATTAACATACTCTCGCTTCAACTCGTATTATTTTATTTTAGATAAAAAAAAACGTTCAAGTGCAAGTTGAACTTGCGCAATTAGTGTTCCGTACGTTGAATGCTTTTAAAATAAAAAATTTTGTTACAAAGGGATGAAATGATCAGTGACTTCACAAAACACACTCCAAATGAATTTTCAACAAAGTTTATTTCCCATCTTTACTGAAAACTGATGACCTTGAAATTTTTGTTTTTTTATATATATTATTAAAGGTAACGCACTGATAATTTTCGTTCAATCTACACCCCGTGGAGAATATTCCAGGATTTTTTCAAAATTCTTTGATCAGTACTTTTCCAGATAAGCGATTTTTTCAAGATAATACAAAGAAAAGTGTGCGCAAGTATTATATTATATATATATATATATATATATATATATATATATATATATATTTTTCTATTCGTGTTTTCGTAAGCTTTCATTTGACACCAAACTCGATGAGCTAGCAAAAAAATTTTTTTTTTACCTCCGATTTAACCCCCCAAAACCCCTTAAGTCACAATTTAACTTTCAAAACTACACGGCTCTGATAAGGCCATCAATTCCTATATTAGTACCAAATTTCAACTTTCTATGTCAAATAGTTTCGGAGAAAATCAGGTGTGACAGACAGACAGACACCGAAGTGATCTTATAAGTGTTTCCGTACGAAACTGCAAAAATATAATTTTGTTGTGTACTATTGTATTGAACTTCGCTATATTAGGTTATGTTAGGTTTGAAGTTCCTGGTTTAAAAGCCTTAAGTTTAGGAAACGTTTATCTGATGGTTTTTCCTCTTTGCATAGGGTTATGATAGGCCTGATGTAAATGGCTAAAAATTATATTTATTGAAAAATGAGTTCAAAAAAAGGTCAATAATTACCGCCCAGAAACATCGATAGAGAAATAAAAAACGAAAATTACAAAAAAAATTATTTAGATTCCTTGAAAATTGCGTGACTGAGAGAAAAAGCGATATATATATATATATATATATATATATATATATATATATATATATATATATATATATATATACATATATATATAGATAAATTCATAACAATCATACTTATCTTCCAGATATTTTGGGCCGTCGCCGTCGCTACTGGCCACACTACACGCTATCCAATAAGGCTCAATTCGAATATGCCATTTTTAGCGTGAACGATAACACCGTAGGCGTGGTACAGTATCATTAGCCAGTTCAGCGCTCAATGATGTGCACTGTGACTCAAGAAAAAAGGCCCCTCGAGCCCCCGGGCCAACATCTACTTCTGCACATCATTGAACGCAAGTCATACTGAACTGGCTAATAATACTATACTACGCCTACGGTGCTGCCGTTCACGCCAAAAATGGTATATTCGAATTTGGCCTTATGGAATAATGGGCCAGAAGCGACGGCTCAAAATATCTGAAAGGTGAACAGTTTCTGTGCCAGATCAATCTGTCAAAAGGGCAATTTGCTACTGCCCACTCCCCTTTTTTCCGTAGCTCTTGGTCCATAATGTTTCAAGGAGTTACAACTAAATGGCATGCTTACATCGAGGTTTCTTTCTAACGTACATAACTACTGCTAGGTTGCTTCAGGTTAGTTCAGGTTCAGAACATTTTAGTGTGTTTTTATTTAAAATATATTAGTTTTATCTTTATTTACCTTTTAATAATTAATAATTTAAAATTCTAAGAATATAAAGCAAAAACTCGCACTACAAATTATATAGAAAGTTATTTTAAACGTAAAAATTTACTGTCCTGTTTTCGCTTTAGCGCTGCGCAAATGACGTGATAATTTTAGTGACAAAAATTAAACCGGGTCTAAAACCTTTTATTTCGCGGCCTTTGTTAGCGAGCTTTTTGCTTTTTAATTTAGTTATAAATCTCTTTACAGAATACAAAGTAATATTGTATTATATTTCTAGGTTATAGGTGATTTTGCCTTATATGTATTTTAAATCAAGAAGTGCTGTTTAAATTTAATCTTTTTGATCCATTACTTTATGTTGTATGTAATATACGAACTTTCCAAATAAAAAATCTAGAAAAAAATATGTCCAGTTTGAGTCCGTAGTCGAACATAGATGCATTTTAAATATAATGTCATATACTGTGTACATCGTTAAGTAAAGAAAATAATCACTACAATTTAGTAACCTGTGAGTACACTTTATAGCCTAAATTCGAATTTTTTGATTTTGGTTTTGGTTATAACAGATTAAATAGCATAGTAGGTTTAAGCCAAGTCAATGAACTTCAGTATTCTTATTCTATATTATTTCGATAAATCAAACATAATTGGATATCACAATCACTATTGAAGTTTGTTATGAGACAACAGATAATATAATCTCTAGAGATCGAGCACTTAGGAGATTCATTTTCTAGGTTAATGTCTAAATATCAAGAATCAGTTTAAATTCAACAGATCAAGAAGCCTTTACATAATATAAAGGATTCTGTGGTATATTTAGCGTATATATATATATATATATATATATATATATATATATATATACATACATACGCCCACGTATGTGTCATGATTCAAAATTTTTGTTAATGAATCTACTTTCGAGTGATACCTGGTTTTTTTAAAAAATTTAATATGGCGGACGCAATATGACGGCTAAACTCATAATGTTTAAACAAAAAGAAATGTATTCTCATATCGAAAAACGAATAACGTCAAAAAAAATTTTGAATATTCATACGAGGGGGTTTCCGAGAGTACTGGATTAATTTCTGCTTATAGTTTTTGATTTTGCACCCTTACAAGAGATGAAAACAGGGATTGGGGTGATTAATTATCAGAATTTGTAAAAATTTAGTTCTGCAGGTTAGGGAATGGAAATTTAAGGTTTTTTATGCGGCTAATGATATTTTTAAGGGTAGTTTTCAAATTCGTACCTCTTATAAAGGTGAAAAATAGAGATTGAGAGTGAAATCTATAATATAAGTAAAATGCAACGTCTCTCTGTCTGTCTGTCCGTTAGTGCGCTTGTCACTCGAGAACCACTTATCCGATTTAAGTGCTTTTTTTTTAAAACATACATATGTTCTCTGGCCAGGTTATAGGCTATATTTTATTACGTTAGGTGACATAAGGAATAAGCAATGACGATAGGCGTAAATCAAGTCGGAAAAAAGTTTACCGCTGGGGCGTTCTCTTGCAATGCACTGCCTAAACCATTAAATATGGAATAATATCATGTAGCAAAGAATATAATATATATATATATATATATATATATATATATATATATATATATAAAATGCAACATCTCTCCATCTGTCTGTTCGTTGGTGCGCTTATGACTTAAGAACCACTTATCCGATTTATATGTTTTTTTGTTAATTCGTACATTTGTTCTCTCGCCAGGTTATCTATAATCTTCTCTAATATATATATATATATATATATATATATATATATATATATATATATATATATATATATATATATATATATAAAGGGTGTTTTTTATAAAGGTATAAAACTTTAAGTTGGCAACACTTTTTTAACTGGCGGCCATTTTGTCAGCTGTCAAGTGATTTATTTATGTTTAGTTTGGTTTGGCATTTCAACATGAATAGACTGACGCCTGAACAACGCTTCTAAATTGTGCAAATTTATTTTGAAAATCATGGTTCTGTTCAAAATACGTATCGCGCACTACGTCCATTTTACGGTCAACATAATGGTCCATCAGAGCAATTAATTCGATTAACTATGGAACGTTTTCGCACCACGTTTACTCTAAATGATAATACGCATCCACAGAGACGACGTACAGTGCGTACAGAAGAAGTCATTGCTGCTGTAGAGCGTAGCGTAGAGGAAGACCCGAATCAGTCTATCCGCCATCGTGCACAGGAATTGGATATGTGTCTATCCACTTTATGGAAGATTTTGCGGAAAGATCTTGGTTTGCGTGCTTACAAAATCCAACTCGTGCAACAATTGAAGCCACACGATCACCTAGCAAGGCGTAGATTCGGTGAATGGGCCCAAAACAAGATTGCCGTTGATCCCGATTTTCATAAGCGAATTTTGTTTAGCGATGAAGCTCACTTTTGTTTGAATGGATACGTCAATAAACAAAACTGCCGTATTTGGAGTGATGATAATCCTTAAGTGTATGTTGAGACACCTTTACATCCAGAAAAACTGACTGGTGTGCTTTATGGGCTTGTGGAATCATTGGTCCGTACTTCTTTAAAAACGATGCTGGTCAGAACGTTACAGTCAATGGTGACCGCTATAGAGCCATGATTACTGACCTTTTCGTTCATCAATTGAACAACCATGATATGCAGGAGCTGTGGTTTCAATAAGATGGCGCAACATGTCACACAGCTCGTGCCACAATTGATTTATTGAAGGAAACGTTTGGTAACCGCATAGTTTCACGTTTCGGACCCGTCAATTGGCCTCCAAGATCGTGCGATTTAACGCCGCTAGACTATTTTCTGTGGGGATATGTGAAGTCGCTAGTCTACGCCGATAAGCCCGAAACGATTGACCACTTGGAGGACAACATTTGCCGCGTTATTGCCGATATACGGCCACAAATGTTGGAAAAAGTCATCGAAAATTGGACCTCCAGATTAGACTACGTCCGAGCCAGCCGTGGCGGTCATATGCCAGAAGTCATATTTAAATTATAATGCCAGAAGATTATCTTTCGAATAAAGTAAATTTCATGTCAATTTAAAAAATTCATCTTTGTTTTATTCCATTTCAAAGTTCTATACCTCTATAAAAAACACCCCTTTATATATATATATATATATATATATATATATATATATATATATATATATATAAAATGCAACGTCTCTCTGCCTGTCTGTCTATCCGTTAGTGTGCTTATCACTCGGTAACCACTTATCCGATTTACGTGTTTTTTTAATTCATACATTTGTTCTCTGTCCAGGTTATATACGTGTATAATATAATTAGAAGCATAAAAAACCTTAAATTTTCATTCCGCAATCTGCAGAACTAAAAATTTATACAAATTCTGATAATTAATTACTCCAACCCCTGTTTTCATCCCTTGTGAGGGTGCAAAACCAAAAACTAATCGCAGAAATGAATTCAGTACCCTCAAAGAACCCCGAATTCGAATTTTCCAAATTTTTTTTGACGTTATTGATATAAGAATACATTTTTTGTTTAAAACATTATGAGTTTAGCCGCCATATTGCCTCCGCCGTATTAAATTTTTTAAAAGGCCAGGTAGCATTCGAAAGTATATAAGAATTTTCAGCCATTTATATACATATACATATATATATATATATATATATATATATATATATATATATATATATATATATATATATATATATATATATATATATATATGTATATATACATATAAATATTACAAAAGTCTAGAAACATTTAAATTCCCATCTCTAGTCTTAACATTTAAACGGTTTACAATTACAATACTTATTTATTAATCGTGTACATGCTAACAAACATTTTGAAGACTAAAAGAGCTATTGTTTATTAGAAATGTGCTTAGTTTTTAACATAACAAAATTATGCACAAACAAAAGTATGGAAACATTTTTGTTATAAAATAAAAATTCCACTAAGACGACTAAGATGTCGAAAATATTTAATATTTAGTGGGATACCCTTTTCCGTCAATCATTGCTTGACATCTTCTGCCCATAGAGTCAATACGCCTAGCACAAAAATCGGGTGGTATTTTTTTCCCATTCTTGTTTTAATGCGATCCAAAGTTTGTCCCGGTTTTTTATATTCCTTTTCCTAATTTGTGCATCCAGATACTGCCAAAGATTCTCTGTCGGGTTCAAATCAGATGATTGTGAAGACCAGCGCGTCACCCAAATCCTTTGTTCAGGAAACCAACTCTTGGCCAAGCGAGATGTGTGTTTTGGGTCATTGTCTTGTTGAAAAATCCATGACAGTGACAAATCTTCTTCATAAGGAATCAAATTATTTTCCAATATTTCAAGATACATTTGAACATCCATTCTGCCATTTATGTTTGCCAGTGGCCCTGTACCGGAACGTCGAAAACAACCCCATACAATGATATTTCCACCGCCATATTTGTCAGTAGATACTTTGGGTCATATCTTAGACCAACTGGTCTTCTTACATAACCAGTAGAATCACTTCCAAAGAGATTGAACTACTTTCGTCACTAAGGCTTACTAGACACCACTGATTTTGAGTTCAGTCTTTATGTTCCTTAACAAATTTAAATCTCTTTTTTGTGACGCTTTATAAGGAATGGCTTCTTAACAGCACGCCTACTATGAAGATTTTCTGATAATAGACGACGACTAATAGTCATGTCTGACACCAATACACCCTGATATTCCTGCCTTAGTTCTTTATTAATATCCTCAGCAGTTTTCTTGGGATCATTTTTCGCTTTTCAAATTATAATGTTGTCTACTCTCTTAATTGTTTTTCGAGGTCTACCACTTTTAAATGCCGAAACAGTATAATTTAATTTTATTTATTTATCACATTTTTATATCAAGTGACCCGTCTACGGTGTTTACAAGACTGACTGGTATATTTTTCGGATGCTTTTTATGTCTCTTGTTTATTGCAATCCTATTTTTTTGGATTTCAATAGATTCCAGTATTTTTCTTTTTTTATATTATTTTCGGTACCAATGATTTTTGTTTGTCCGTAATTAAATGTGTGTTCTTTTTTTTTAGATGATTGCTGAGTGCAGTCACATTTGTCCAATCATACTTGTGTCCTTTAATTCTATTTTATAAATACTGGGATGTTTGACCGATATACACTCCCTCGCAATCATTACACAGAATTTCATAAACTATATTATTTCTTTGTTCTTTGAAGTTTCCGCTTTTAATTTTGAAAAATGATTGGCCATTACTTTATATGCTTTGTAACATATATTTGCGTTATATTTTTTTAAATAATTTGTTCATCTGTTGGGAAAAACCGTTAATGAATGTAATAGATATATATTGTATATTGCTTTTAGCTATTGGTCTTTGATGTTTTAATGAGTTATAGAAGTTTTGTATACGCTTTTTGAAAATTTTATTAATTAGATTGTTAGGGTATATGTTTAATATCAGGGCATTTTTTGCTCTATTTATAGCATTTTCTCGAAATTCGGGGTCTGAGAGGCTTATTGCTCTGTCTGACAGCCCTATAATTTATATTTTATGATTGACTGTCTTGCTAAAAAATTGAAACCGTCAACATGGTTTAAATAAAATACAAATATGTTTTTTTTGTTAATATATTGGTAAGATCGTTTTAAATACTTTATACAAGGAAACGTTCTTTATTGGTTTTGAAAGTTTATTATAAAGGGTAGTTCCAAAGTACAAATGAAACTTGTACTTTAGCAATTAATAGTTATGCATATTATAATTATAGGTGTTGCCAAAGAATTCAAAAATATTTAAATACTTTTTGACATACAAGCTCGTTTCTAAAATGTGTAAAGATATTAAAGTTAAAAATTTATGGTAAATGAGTCTTCCTATAAGATTGTCTTAGTCGTAAATTGAAAATTAATCTAAATAAATTTTTTTGGTTTATATTCTAGCAGCATGGGAGCTCCTTCCCCACCCCACTATGTTGTAGGTTAAATGGCTGTTATATAAGCTGTAGTAAATGTGTATAAGTTTTAATTTTATTAAAGCTATTTCTCAAATTTCAAATCATATAATAACGTGAATCTAGTTTATATAAAAAATCTACTACCTCATCCTGTGACAGTCTTTTATCTAAGAAGGTACCCAGATATTTAATATCATCGGAAAAAAACCATATTAAAATAAGTATTTTGAATTAGTGATTTTTTATTATGAAACTTTTGGGAAACCGTTTTGTCGATGTTAATTATAAGTGTTTTTTTCTGTGCCAATTTTGTAATTTATCTATTGCACTTTTAACCAATGCCTGAAACTCTTCAAGATTGTTCTCAAATATCATCAATTCAGTATTATTTGCGAATACTACTCTATATCCTTCATTTATAAGCTGGGGTGAGCCATTTAAGAATAATAAAAATAATAACGGCCCTAGAATAGGAACTTAAACAACTTCTAAGTTGAACTAGAATGACAGAAGAATCCCCGTTTGTACTATTCTTAAAATGATTATATATATATATATATATATATATATATATATATATATATATATATATATATATTATATATATATATATATGTAGTAGCTCAACTTGTAATGGAAGACCTAATCTACGGTTTTATCTCAATTTGAATTTCAAATCCCGTTTTTTTTTCTATAGGTACGTAAATGATTACGTAGCAGCAGTCCCCCAAAAGCAAATCGAATATGTTTTAAAAAAATTTAATCAATACCACGAAAAATTACAATTCACCTATGAAAAGGAAATTAATAGTAGAGTCAATTTTTTGGACATGACTTTGTACCATAAAGATGAGAATATCAAGACAGAATGGTACACTTAAAAATCATGGAGTTCGCGATATCTAAATTTTGAATCAAATCACCCTATCAACCAGAAAAAATCAGTAATCATAAGGCTGTCAGACAGAGCAATAAGCCTCTCAGACCTCGAATTTCGAGAAAATGCTATAAATGTACGAGCTTGTATGTCAAAAAGTATTTAAATATTTTTGAATTCTTTGGCAACACCTATAATTATAATATGCATAACTATTAATTGCTAAAGTACAAGTTTCATTTGTACTTTGGAACTACCCTTTATAATAAACTTTCAAAACCAATAAAGAACGTTTCTTTGTATAAAGTATTTAAAACGATCTTACCAATATATTAACAAAAAAAACATATTTGTATTTTATTTAAACCATGTTGACGGTTTCAATTTTTTAGCAAGACAGTCAATCATAAATATAAATTATAAGGCTGTCAGACAGAGCAATAAGCCTCTCAGACCCCGAATTTCGAGAAAATGCTATAAATAGAGCAAAAAATGCCCTGATATTAAACATATACCCTAACAATCTAATTAATAAAATTTTCAAAAAGCGTATACAAAACTTCTATAACTCATTAAAACATCAAAGACCAATAGCTAAAAGCAATATACAATATATATCTATTACATTCATTAACGGTTTTTCCCAACAGATGAACAAATTATTTAAAAAATATAACGCAAATATATGTTACAAAGCATATAAAGTAATGGCCAATCATTTTTCAAAATTAAAAGCGGAAACTTCAAAGAACAAAGAAATAATATAGTTTATGAAATTCTGTGTAATGATTGCGAGGGAGTGTATATCGGTCAAACATCCCAGTATTTATAAAATAGAATTAAAGGACACAAGTATGATTGGACAAATGTGACTGCACTCAGCAATCATCTAAAAAAAAAGAACACACATTTAATTACGGACAAACAAAAATCATTGGTACCGAAAATAATATAAAAAAGAAAAATACTGGAATCTATTGAAATCCAAAAAAATAGGATTGCAATAAACAAGAGACATAAAAAGCGTCCGAAAAATATACCAGTCAGTCTTGTAAACACCGTAGACGGGTCACTTGATATAAAAATGTGATAAATAAATAAAATTAAATTATACTGTTTCGGCATTTAAAAGTGGTAGACCTCGAAAAACAATTAAGAGAGTAGACAACATTATAATTTGAAAAGCGAAAAAATGATCCCAAGAAAACTGCTGTGGATATTAATAAAGAACTAAGGCAGGAATATCAGGGTGTATTGGTGTCAGACATGACTATTAGTCGTCGTCTATTATCAGAAAATCTTCATGGTAGGCGTGCTGTTAAGAAGCCATTCCTTATAAAGCGTCACAAAAAAGAGATTTAAATTTGTTAAGGAACATAAAGACTGAACTCACAATCAGTGGTCTCTAGTAAGCCTTAGTGACGAAAGTAGTTCAATCTCTTTGGAAGTGATTCTACTGGTTATCTAAGAAGACCAGTTGGTCTAAGATATGACCCAAAGTACCTACTGACAAATATGGCGGTGGAAATATCATTGTATGGGGTTGTTTTCGACGTTCCGGTACAGGGCCACTGGCAAACATAAATGGCAGAATGGATGTTCAAATGTAAAATAATTTGATTCCTTATGAAGAAGATTTGTCACTGTCATGGATTTTTCAACAAGACAATGACCCAAAACACACATCTCGCTTGGCCAAGAGTTGGTTTCCTGAACAAAGGATTTGGGTGACGCGCTGGTCTTCACAATCATCTGATTTGAACCCGACAGAGAATCTTTGGCAGTATCTGGATGCACAAATTAGGAAAAGGAATATAAAAAACCGGGACAAACTTTGGATCGCATTAAAACAAGAATGGGAAAAAATACCACCCCGATTTTTGTGCTAGGCGTATTGACTCTATGGGCAGAAGATGTCAAGCAATGATTGACGGAAAAGGGTATCCCACTAAATATTAAATATTTTCGACATCTTAGTCGTCTTAGTGGAATTTTTATTTTATAACAAAAATGTTTCCATACTTTTGTTTGTGCATAATTTTGTTATGTTAAAAACTAAGCACATTTCTAATAAACAATAGCTCCTTTAGTCTTCAAAATGTTTGTTAGCATGTACACGATTAATAAATAAGTATCGTAATTGTAAACCGTTTAAATGTTAAGACTAGAGATGGGAATTTAAATGTTTCTAGACTTTTGTAATATTTATATGTATATATACATATATATATATATATATATATATATATATATATATATATATATATATATATATATATATATATATATATATACATATATATGTATATGTATATAAATGGCTGAAAATTCTTATATTCTTTCGAATGCTACCTGGCCTTTTAAAACATTTAATACGGCGGAGGCAATATGGCGGCTAAACTCATAATGTTTAAACAAAAAATGTATTCTTATATCAATAACGTCAAAAAAAAATTTGGAAAATTCGAACTCGGGGTTCTTTGAGGGTACTGAATTCATTTCTGCGATTAGTTTTTGGTTTTGCACCCTCACAAGGGATGAAAACAGGGGTTGGAGTAATTAATTATCAGAATTTGTATAAATTTTTAGTTCTGCAGATTGCGGAATGAAAATTTAAGGTTTTTTATGCTTCTAATTATATTATACACGTATATAACCTGGACAGAGAACAAATGTATGAATTAAAAAAACACGTAAATCGGATAAGTGGTTACCGAGTGATAAGCATACTAACGGATAGACAGACAGGCAGAGAGACGTTGCATTTTATATATATATATATATATATATATATATATATATATATATATATATATAAAGGGTGTTTTTTATAGAGGTATAGAACTTTGAAATGGAATAAAACAAAGATGAATTTTTTAAATTGACATGAAATTTACTTTATTCGAAAGATAATCTTCTGGCATTATAATTTAAATATGACTTCTGGCATATGACCGCCACGGCTGGCTCGGACGTAGTCTAATCTGGAGGTCCAATTTTCCTTGTATAAAGTATTTAAAACGATCTTACCAATATATTAACAAAAAAAAAAACATATTTGTATTTTATTTAAACCATGTTGACGGTTTCAATTTTTTAGCAAGGCAGTCAATCATAAATATAAATTATTTATTTCTTTATTTTGGGCAGGATTTTGTTATACAAGAGTATATTTAGCACTCAAAATGTGTCGAAAATTTGAAATAAGGCAAATAAAATCTTTAGTTAGTTTTTAAGAAATTGTTTCAAAACCAAACAAAAGGAAAACGTGTTATTATTATCTTTGTCAATCTACTCCAAATGAATTATATCTACTTTTCAAATCTTCTTTAGGCTAAACTTATTAAGCTTTCGCTCGCCATAACCATTGATCTTAACTATATTACTAATCCGATTCCTTTATTTTAAATCTTACTTCCATTGGAAAGTTATTTCACGATGAATAAAAAAATATAGTAAAGCAAATTTCATTTACAATGCAATAAATACTTTTAATATATGTATATATATATATATATATATATATATATATATATATATATATATATATATATATATACATATATATATATATATATTTATATATATATATATATATATATATATATATATATATATAAATTCTAATCTATTATTATTTTTAATAATTAAAATATCTAGAAAAGGCAATTGTCCTTTGTTCTAAACTTCGTAAGTGAATTTAATGAAATATCCCGCCGGTATATATATATATATATATATATATATATATATATATATATATATATATATATATATATATATATATATATATATGTATCGGCCGGTATTCCATTAAATTCACTTACGAAGTTTAGAACAAAGGACAATTGCCTTTTCTAGATATTTTAATTATTCAAAATAATAATAGATTAGAATTTGATATCTATAGGAAGGACACAGTAACAGATAGATATATTCCTAATGATTCATTTCATTGCAAACAACACAAATTAGCCTCATTACATTTTTTAGTTCATCGTTTGGTCACTTTCCCTCTGAATAGAGTAAACTTTAATAAAGAAAGGAATCGTATAAGAAAAATAATAATAATTGATGGTTATGACGATGACTTAATAAATAAGCTAATAAATAGACATAAGTTTAGGTTAAATATTCAGAATTCCACCTTTTTTACACGCGAAGAAAATAACACCAAGTATGTCTCCATACCATATAATCCGAAATATAGCAAGGGATTCAATAAGGTATTTAATAAGGTAGGCCTCACCTTCACAATCTGAGGAATATCTTAGGAAATCCTAAAGATAAGATTCCTAATTGTGAGAAAAGTGGAATTTACGAAATTAGTTGTAATGATTGTGACAAAAAATATGTTGGACAAACTAAAAGGCCAATTAAAACACGATTTAAAGAACATCTAGCACACTTAAAATACAGTAAAACAGAAGAGTCTAGCATTGCCGAACATGCCCTTGAAGCTGATCATATGGTAACAATAGATAATCTAAGATTAATAAAAAATGTATCTGATAGGAGATTGTTGAACGCATACGAAAGTATGGAAATTATAAAATGTAAAAGTAGTTTAAATAAAGACAGAGGGCCTATTCCTTAGAGTCTCTTCTACTGGTTTCTTGACCGGAACTGATGGCCTTGCCTATGCCATTATTTCCGCCTAAGTAATTCAAGGGTTAGGCTAAGTATAAATAGGGTAGATTTGTAGTTTAGCTTTAGTCAATCATCGCTCCTGATGAAGCTAACATGGTTAGCGAAATGCGCGTCGAGTGCAAAAATAAAGTGTTTGGTGTAGTGGTGATATATACTGAGTAGGGTCACTTGATATAAAAATGTGATAAATAAATAAAATTAAATTATACTGTTTGTTTCGGCATTTAAAAGTGGTAGACCTCGAAAAACAAGTAAGAGAGTAGACAAAATTATAATTCTAAAAGAGAAAAATGGTCCCAAGAAAACTGCTGTGGATATTAATAAAGAACTAAGGCAGGAATATCAGGGTGTATTGATGTCAGGCATGACTATTAGTCGTCGTCTGTTATCAGAAAATCTTCATGGTAGGCGTGCTGTTAAGAAGCCACTCCTTATAAAGCGTCACAGAGAAGAGAGATTGAAATTTGCTAAGGAACATAAAGACTGAACTCAAAATCAGTGGTCTCGAGTAAGCCTTAGTGACGAAAGAAGTTCAATCTTTTTGGAAGTGACTCTAATGGTTATGTAAGAAGACCAGTTGGTCTAAGATATGACCCAAAGTACCTACTGTCAAATATGGCGGTGGAAATATTATGGTATGGGGTTGTTTTCGACGGTCCGGTACAGGGCCACTGGCAAACATAAATGGCAGAATGGATGTTCAAATGTATCTTGAAATATTGGAAAATAATTTGATATCTTATAAAGAAGATTTGTCACTGTCATGGATTTTT
This sequence comes from Pachyrhynchus sulphureomaculatus, assembly GCA_019049505.1. NCBI lineage: Eukaryota > Metazoa > Arthropoda > Insecta > Coleoptera > Curculionidae > Pachyrhynchus > Pachyrhynchus sulphureomaculatus. The sequence continues at coordinate 107,629,104 of CM032446.1, read as the reverse complement.
CAACAAGACAGTGACCAAAAACACACATCTCGCTTGGCCAAGAATTGGTTTTCTGAACAAAGGATTTGAGTGACGCGCTGGTCTTCACAATCATCTGATTTGAAGCCGACAGAGAATCTTTGGCACTATCTGAATGCACAAATTAGGAAAAGGAATATAAAAAACCGGGGACAAACTTTGGATCGCATTAAAACAAGAATGGGAAAAAATACCACCCGATTTTTGTACTAGGCGTATTGACTCTATGGGCAGAAGATGTCAAGCAGTGATTGACGGAAAAGGGTATCCCACTAAATATTAAATATTTTCGACATCTTAGTCGTCTTAGTGGAATTTTTATTTTATAACAAAAAGGTTTGCATACTTTTGTTTGTGCATAATTTTGTTATGTTAAAAACTAAGCACATTTCTAATAAACAATAACTCTTTTAGTCTTCAAAATGTTTGTTAGCATGTACACGATTAATAAATAAGTATTGTAATTGTAAACCGTTTAAATGTTAAGACTAGAGATGGGAATTTAAATGTTTCGAGACTTTTCTAATATTTATATGTATATATACATATACGAGGCTGGTTTGAAAAGTCCGTGCAAAAATAAAAACTACTTATGTGTTTGGGGTAAACCTTTTTTATTTTTCGACATAGTCTCCTTTTAGGCTTATACACTTCGTCCAACGATGTTCTAGTTTGTTGATCCCTTCCGAATAATAGGATTTGTCCAAGTCTGCAAAATATCCATTAGTGTCTGCAATCACCTCCTCGTTTGAATAAAATCTTTGTCCCGCCAGCCATTTCTTCAAATTGGGGAACAAATAGTAGTCCGAGGGAGCCAAGTCTGGAGAATAGGGGGGATGTGAAACGAGTTGGAATCTTATTTCCATTAATTTTGCGACCACAACTGCTGAGGTGTGTGCTGGTGCGTTGTCAAGATGGAAAAGGACTTTCTTGTGGGCCAATCGCGAGCGTTTTTCTTGCAGCTCGGTTTTCAAACGGTATTCGCCTGTAATAGTTTTACCCTTTTCCAGATAGTCGATGAGGATTATCCCTTGCGAATCCCAAAAGACAGTCGCCATAACCTTTCCGGCCGAAGGAACGGTCTTCGCCTTTTTTGGTGCAGATTCCCCCTTGGTAACCCATTGTTTAGATTGTTGTTTGGTCTCAGGAGTATAGTAATGTATCCATGTTTCATCCACAGTGACGAAACGACGCTTAAAGTCCTCCGGATTCTTCTGGAACAGCTGCAAACCATCCTTGCAACACTTCACACGATTCCGTTTTTGGTCAAGCGTGAGCAATCGCGGCACCCATCTTGCGGATAGCTTTCTCATGTCCAAATATTATGTACCCGTTCAGTCGAGATGCCCACAGCACTAGCAATCTCACGCACCTTAATTCTTCTGTCATCCATCACCATATCATGGATTTGATCAATAATTTCTGGAGTCGTAACCTCCACAGGCCGTCCAGAACGTTCACCGTCACTTGTGCCCATATGGCCAGTCCGAAAATTTTGAAACCACTTATAAACTGTTCTAATCGAAGGTGCAGAGTCACCACAATGTTTATCAAGCTTCTCTTTAGTCTCCTGAGGCGTTTTGCCTTTCATAAAGTAATGTTTAATCACCACACGAAATTCTTTTTCGTCCATTTCTTGAAAATCACTCGACTTCCTTGATTCACACGAATGCCAAACACAAGGAAATAGACCAATATGGCTGTAACTTGGTGTGCGTTCATTCAAGAGATGCTACTAACTAAACATGACCTCGATACGCGCCCGTGGTGCCATCTCTCGGACTTTGCACGGACTTTTCAAACCAGCCTCGTATATATATATATATATATATATATATATATATATATATATATATATATATATATATATATAATATATATATAAAATATGTATGTATATATATATATATATATATACATAGGCATATATATATATATATATATATATATATATATATATATATATATATATATATATATATGTATATAAATGGCTGAAAATTCTTGTATATAAATGGCTTTCTTGTATACTTTCGAATGCTACCTGGCCTTTAAAAAAATTTAATACGGCGGAGACAACATGGCGGCTAAACTTTTAATGTTTAAACAAAAAATGTATTCTTATATCAATAACGTCAAAAAAAAATTTGGAAAATTCGAACTCGGGGGTCTTTGAAAGTACTGAATTCATTTCTGCGATTAGTTTTTTGTTTTGCACCCTCACAAGGGATGAAAACAGGGGTTGGAGTGATTAATTATCAGAATTTGTTTAAATTTTTAGTTCTGCAGATTGCGGAATGAAAATTTATGGTTTTTTATGCTTCTAATTATATTATAGACAACCTGGAGAGAGAACAAATGTATGAATAAAAAAAACACGTAAAACGGATAAGTGGTTCCCGAGTGATAAGCACACTAACGGATAGACAGACAGGTAGAGACAGTTGCATTTTATATATATATATATATATATATATATATATATATATATATATATATATATATATATTAGAGAAGATTATAGATAACCTGGCGAGAGAACAACAATATATATATATATATATATATATATATATATATATATATATATATATATATATATATATATATATATATATATATATATATATATATATATATATATATATATATATATATATATATATATATATATATATATATATATATATATATATATATATATATATATATATATATATATATATATATATATATATATATATATATATATATATATATGTATCTATATATATATATATATATATATATATATATATATATATATATACGTATATATATATATATATATATATATATATATATATATATATATATATATATATATATATATATATATATATATATATATATATATATATATATACATATATATATACATATCTATATATATATATATATATATATATATATATATATATATATATATATATATATATATATATCTATTACGGTATTTTTCTATATTCTAATTTATTATTATTCTTAATAACTACAATATTCAAGAGTGATAGTTGCCCTTTGTTCCTAATTTTGAAAATAAACCAAACGTAGGATTATCGACTTTTTAATTTATAATTTAGCTCATTGAGAATTGATTTTTTGTACAAAAATTCTACAGTGCATCATCTATATATCTGTTTCACACCAGCAGAAATAATTTGCTTCAGACAAAATGTGACAAGAATTAAATACTAATGAAGCCAGCATGATTTATGTTGTCGGTAGACTAGAAAAGGAGTATCCAAAAAAATAGTGTTTCGTGTAATGGTCATGACTCTTTTAAAAAAAGGTGGGCGATTAAAAGCTCTTTTTACCTTATTTTTTACGGAAAGTTCCCTTTACCTCATCATCAAAAACATGTCTTTTCAATGTCAGTCATTTTTTTAACCTTCAAAGATGGTCAGTTTTTTTTAGTAAATTAGTAATAATTGAAAGAATACCCAGCCTTAACACACAGAGGAAGCACAGAAGACTTGAGAAAAACTCATTTCTCAATAAATGAATTAAGCAAGAAAGGTCCCCATTATCTGTCAAGCCTAACTTTAACACAATATATGTGTATATATATATATATATATATATATATATATATATATCTATATATATATTTTCATATATATATATATATATATATATATATATATATATATATATATATATATATATATATATATATATAATACAAACATTGAAATATATATTATAGTCTCGCCTTTTTGACGTGAAATATTTAATATAGCGTTCAAATTTAAATTTCAGATCAAATATTTTGAATTTAAATTAGGGTCTCGAAAGGCAAGTCTATTGTGTTGATAATGTCGGGATTCAACAGCATATTATATATAATAGCAAACAAAGCAAATTAGTAATAATTAAAAGAATACCCAGCCTTAACACACAGAGGAAGCACAGAAGACTTGAGAAAAACTCATTTCTCAATAAATGAATTAAGCAAGAAAGGTCCCCATTATCTGCCAAGCCTAACTTTAACACAATATATGTGTGTGTATATATATATATATATATATATATATATATATATATATATATATATATATATATATATATATATATATATATTCATATATATATATATATATATATATATATATATATATATATATATATATATATAATACAAACATTGAAATATATATTATAGTCTCGCCTTTTTGACGTGAATATTTAATATAGCGTTCAAATTTAAATTTCAGATCAAATATTCTGAATTTAAATTAGGGTCTCGAAAGGCAAGTCTATTGTGTTGATAATGTCGGGATTCAACAGCATATTATATATAATAGCAAACAAAGCAAATATTTGTTTTATCAAATATAGGCTTTGTTTAATGTTCTTGTAGACATTAGACGTATTATAGTTAGTTTCTAAAAAAAATAGAATTATAATTTTTAGAGAATAAATTACGAATCTATTAAAAATATATTCACTAGAGTTATGAAGTTTGAAAACAAGGACATTTTTAGTAGCCTTACAATGCTTTATGAATTATTACGAAACCAATTTTTTTTACTCTAAAATCCTGTCTGAATCACTTCTTACAAGGCCTGGGAGAAGTTATTCCTCTTAGGTAACAGAAATTGATGGTCCCGAAGTTTCCGAACCTTGTGTGTCCATATCTCCAAAGTATTTTGTCTAACGTTTCTTTCAAAAGAAATCTTAATGCATAGACTCCATGCTAATAGCACGAACGGCCCAGCACATAGGATAGCGAACGGTTCCTGCCAGATATCGGGCGACCTCTGGTAGTAATTAGCCTTGCATAGCATCCAGGCTCTGTTGTGGTTAACCGATTATATCCTAGGCTTTTTGTGGAATCCGTTTGCCCTTATAAAATTCAAATTTTCCTCCACTAGGTGGGTCCAAATCGTGATCAGGAAGTTGTAAATATATTTATACTTCCCACAAAAAAAGACCCTACAAACCAACCTTTCTCTACCTTTACCCTATCTTTTAAAATTCATTTAGTCTCAAACCACAAACCAAATCAAAGCTGGCTGGCACCCACTAAGAGTAAATCAATATATTCTCAGCCCCATAAGATGTTTCTCTTGTCAAAGATTTGGTCATCCAGCTCACACATGTTCCTTCTCCTACCTCTATCCATCTTGTAAACATCCAAATCACAGTGAGGATACTTGTCTATCTCCCTCGATATGTATAAATTACGATGGCAACAATTCTCACAGATATAAAGGCTGTCCTTCGAATTCGAAGTTCGAAAAATTTAAATTTAAGAACAAATATCTTATCCTGAAGCAAAAATAAAATAGTCAGCACTCCACCTTTCCTTCTCTGCCACAAATACCTCTATTACTATAAAGCATAAACCATCTATGATCTCTATTTTCGCTCCAGGCTCTGGCTCTCAATGCACCCCCAAATCCTTCCTTTCTTCTCCCTTTTCTTAGTCACCCTGCTTAGTATAACTTTTTCTTCATTCTCTTCCCCTTTTTCGAACATCTCTCCTTTCTTTCATTCATCACTTCTCCCTTTCTCATTCAACTTGAAATCCCACATCATTGTTTTCCCATCATAACTTCTCCAAACCCTCAATCTATTCCTCCAAAAACTCAAATGATAACTTTAAACATAAGTTAAATCCTAGTTCCAAACACAAATCCTCTTCATCTTATTCGCAAAGAAGCCCCTCTCAAAAAAAATCTCCTCGCGCAAACGAAACTTCTTCTTCTCCCAAGGACTCCTTAACTAGATCCGAAGTATCCTAGCTCTAAAACTACCAAAACAAGAGTCTTAACCATCATATATTAAAATTCAGTCCAATAATTCTGTGGAATCGAAATGGTGTTAATCCTAGCAAAGAGGATGTACAATCCGTCATATATCTACAAGAAACCAACTTTAAAAATCAATCTTCTGGCAAAGTTGCTATCTATATACATAAATCCATAGGTGATAAACCAATTCCTTTAAACTCAAATCTAAAACCTATACAATCCGAACAATTTTAGGAACCTCTATAACTCTTTGTAATCTTTATTTACCTCCGTTAATGGATATCTTCTATATCTCGTTAGATAACCTCATCTACTTCTCCTTTTCTCACTGTAGGAGACTTCAACGCCCATAATTTAATTTGGGGATCTTCACTTACTTCTCACAGCGAAAAAACCATAGAAAACATTATAACAAATCATGATCTTCCGCTTCTCAATCAGTCCTACCCCACCTTTATCTGCTTATCCAACATAAATTTAACATTATGCAGTCATCCCTTGTAAATTTAAATGATACTCAATTCATGATATTCACGATAGTAATCAATATCCCATTATAATTCGCTTATCATCTTCTCTCTCTCAAGACCCTATTCCAGTCACCCCAAGATGAAACTTCAGTAAACTAGATAGGTACTTTTTTTCATCCAAGATAGTAATCAATACCCCATTATAATTCGCTTATCATCTTCTCCCTCTCAAGACCCTATTCCAGTCACCCCAAGATGAAACTTTAGTAAACTAGATAAGTAGTTTTTTCCATCCAAAAACGTCTACATATGCGAGTAACGCAATTGCAAAATTTTATCCAAAAAATCCTTCGAGCTGCCTCTCTCTATCGTAAATATCCTTCTAAACATAAATAAACCTCCAGTTCCTTGGTGGAATTCTGATTGTTCAAAAGTTGTTAGAAGTAGGAAAAAAACATTAAACAAGTTCAAATAACAATCTTAGCAAAACAATATTATATACTTCAAAAAGATGTGGACCATTTCAAAAAAAGTATTAAAGAAACTAAAAGTTGATCATGGAACAATAAACGACTTTAACCTTTCCACTACGTTTAATTACAACCTTCCTTTTTCGTTCAAAAAACTCTTTGTCTCCCTCACAGCCTTCAGAAATCTGCCCTCGGACCAAATGGCATAAATATAAAAACCTTCCCCAACATATATTATTTCTTCTTTTACAATATTATAACTACATTTAGTTACACTTTTCTTTTCTTGTTGCTTCATTCAACAATAATCACGATACATAAAAGTGGCAAACTTAGAAATTTTACAAACAACTGCAGACCCATTTCCATTAAAACCATCGATATAAAATCATGGAGAGGATGGAAAATCATCTGGTCACTAGAAACAAAAAATCTTCTTTCCCCACAACAGTTTAATTTCTGAAAATTCAAATGAATAATTGACTGCTTAGCCTCAGTAGACACAGATCTTAAATCCTCTTTCTTCAAGAGACATCATTTTACTTCTGTATCCCATAATCTATCAAACATTTTTGACTTTATCAACAGTCAATTAATACTAAAACAATTTAAAAAATTTGATTTCTATGGACATTTTCTTCAGTTTATTTCAAACTTTCTTAGTCACCGCCAATTCAAAGTTAAAGCAAATGGTCATTTGTCAGACTTCTTTATTCAAAAAATGAAAGCCCTTTAAGGATCTATCCTTAGTCTTACCTTTTCACCATCACCATCCTTTGAGGGCAATATATACCTAAAGAAATAAAATCTAAACTCTTCGCTAACGATTTATTAATTTATTTTTCGTTTTCCCACCAAAACAACAGAATATTATAACATTCTCTAAATAAACTTCATTCTTGGTCAATTAATTCTGGTTTCATTTTTTTCCCCTCCAAGTTAACCACTTTCCACTCTGCAACAAAACTCCCAAATCAATTTTCTAAATATCACTAATTCGCTGATTCTTTCATACCAAATTAAATGGGAAAGATCACTTTGCATTTCTAAAAAATTAAACTTCAAACAAACTAAACATCCTTCGCCTCTTATTAAATACCCTCTTTACATCTTTAAACAAAATATATAAATACCTAATACCTAATACATTCTAAAATAAGCTGTGAAAATTTCGTTTACAAGCAAGATCGTCGTGTAAAAGGACCCTTGATGCTATTCAAAATCAAGCCTTACGCCTTGCTACAGGAGCATTTCGCACTTTCCCTATTATAAGCCTTCAGTAAATTTCCTCCATTCCTTTTCTTTGCCTTACTCCCTCATGACATGTTTCTCCTCCGCTTTACATAGACTTCATGTTAAAAAGCAGTTAAACCTTCATCGCTTTCACTTTTCTAGTTTAAATTTAGTCGACTCTCTCAATTCCAATTTGAGTTAAACATTTTTTTGACCTCCTCAACTCACCCCGAATAGATTTCAGTCTACATCAATTCAAAAAATCCAATACACCCAATTCTCTTTTTATTACATCCTTCCTAAAGTTAGTAAACGTTGGTTGCCATAACTGCATTCAAATATATATAGATGACTCAAAAGTTCAAAATAAACTCTATTTTGAACTTAGGTTTAGGTTTAGCAATAATTCTAGAAAATTCCGTCTATAAATTCAAACTGAATCCCATATATTCCGTTCTCATAACTAAACTACTAATAATCAAAGAATTATTAAGAATATCCTCTCTCTCATCCTCTCTCTCTCTCCATTCGTTCCCTCAATTTTGAGGGTCGTGATCGCTCTGTAATGACCTCACTGTACTATCCACAGTTTCCCTCCATTTTTCTCGATATTCTGCCAAATATATTGATACATAGAGTGATTGATCTATAACTTGTTTTAATTAATCTGACCATCTTGTTGACGACCGGCCTCTACTCCTTTTACCCTGGATCTCTCCCATCATTATAAGCTGGTCTACATTATCGACGGATCTTCTAGCTACATGTCCAAAATGCTGAAGAATTCTTTTTAGATACGGCGATGATAATTTTACAGTTATATTTAATTTTTTCAGTATAGACTGATTGATTCTTCTTGCAGTCCAGGAAATTCTCAGCATCATCTTATAGCACCACATTTCGAAGGAATCAATGAGTTCCTTTGTTTTAAGCGTGCAGGATTCTGCGCCATATGAAAATATTGGAAAGACTAAGGTCTGAATGAGGTTTAATTTTATTCTTTTCATTATATACGGACTTTTCCATAGCTTAGTAAGCCTTGTCGGAGCATTTCTTGCTAGGAATATCCTTCTCCTTATTTCATCCTCGCATCCTCCCACACTATTTACGGTTGATCCTAGATAGACAAAGTTTATTACTGTCTCGATACCATTTAGTAAGTCAGATCTTACTATTTGGTTAGCCTTGTGGACTATCATTAACTTTTTGTGTTCCTATTTATGATTAAGCCTACTTCCTCAGTTTCTTTCTCTATCCGGCTTAAAAGGGTGACCATCTCTTCCTAGGTTGCTGCAAATATAGTTGTGTCAACAGCGTAACGCAAGTTGTTTATTCGCTCACCTCCTATTAAGATTCCACCATCCCATTCGTTTAACGCATTTCTCATTATAAATTCGCCATAAATATTAAATAATGTAGGACACCGAACACTTCGGCGAGGACGAAATTGATCGGAAGTTGTATTGTCTATTCTCACCACTGCAGTGCTGTCCAAGTGAAGAATCTGTTTAATCAGATGAAAAAACACCCATTTGCTCTAGTACCTCCCAAAGCTTTTTCCAGTTGACAGAATCAAAAGCCTTGTTATAGTCTATAAAGCACATTACCATAGACACGTTGTATTCTCTATATTTTTCTATCAATTGTCTAATGTTAACAATTTGATGTTTGTGCCTCTTTATCTAACGAATCCAACTTGTTCTCTGAGATTTGTTGATGATGTGTAACATTACCTTACTTGAATGTAATAATAGAGACAATGTACGATAATTGCTACATTTACAGGTAGAGCCTTTCTTATGTAGAGGTATTATTATAGATGTCTTTCAATCATTCGGCCATATTCCAGTTTTCCAGGTGTTATTACATATTTTATGGATTATTTTGATAGTCTCATTATCTAGTTCCTTAAGAATATCTCCTAGGATGTCATCGCAGCCAGACGCCATATTGTTTTTCAATTTTCTAATAGCTTCTTCTACTTCGCTCCTCATTATTTCAAGTTCTTGTTGCGCCGTGTTAATCTGTTGGTGTATGACTTGTTCTTGTTCATCATAATAAAGGTCTTTACAGTATTCTCTCTATCTGTCTGTTATTTTTTCTTTCTTCGTCAGCAGTGTTCCATTTTTATCCCCAACTGCCCAAGTTTTAGGCTTGAAATCTCTTAAATTAAGAATATCCATCAACTCACCGATATACTGTATATTAATCAGCCTTCAAAGAAACATAATATTCACTTTTTTGAACTCCAAGCCTTATTGGCAGAGGAAGCGATCTGGCAGGCTTACAAACCAAAGTCGCCACTCAAACAGGCAACTAAGTTTGATCCCTAAATTCTTTTTCAACGATTATAAAATCCATTTTAACCTAATCTTCCTTTCACCTTTATTGCGGACTGTCAAAAAAACGCGCTTTCTCAACTCTTCCGTCTGGAGAAGACTTTCAATCAGTCACCCCCACCTAACTCACTCCTTATTGAAAAACAACGCTCCCTCTCTATGTTCAGTTATTTTCTTACCCTATCATATTTTTCAAAATTTTATAACAAAAGTGGTCGTTTTTCCAAACGACTTAACTAAAGAGAGACTGAAATTAGGAGATATTGTTCCAAAATGTTAAAGTTTCTTAAAAACTGTGGCTTAGACTTTCAGTTTTAAGAACATGGACAGATAGAAACCAAACTAGAAGGGCAGAACTAACCTAAACCCAAAACCATGAACGAAATTATCGTCTATGCTAATACCTTTAATGACGTGTCATATTATTATGAATATAACAAACAAGAACCGACGTTGAGACTCTTTGCTATTACCAAAAAACTTACGGAATGCAGAGAAAGAGAGTTTTTCTTTCCACGGAATAAACCAAATTAGTAGTTGCAATCCTTAGTCTGAGAGAAGGCCTAGCAATAAAAAAAACTCGCTGTAATATGGTAAATGCGACTACACTGGGCTAAACAACATAAATTTCTGCACCGTTATAATTTTTTGGTAATAACCTCCTTTACCTATCGACTGCGTTTATGTCTGTAATATGATTTGTAAATCGGTGCCGATCGAGAGTGCGATCACACCTTTTAATAAAATTTTAACTTTCTTGGTCACATACTCTAATCTTAAATTTTTCTCTGCCAATTTTCTAAACAGCACGAGTGAGGATTCAAACAATAAGAATTCTGTATTTATTTAGACTATGCGGGGCTTTTAAAACTTTACATATTATATTATGTTATATTATAGTAAGAAATATTATATGAAATGATTAAGGTAAAAAAAAAAGGTTGAACTAAACACCTGAACTAAAATCAAATAATTGAAAAAATGAGATATAGTGCAATGCAGTGCAGTGCATTTGAAATTTCACAGTCTAGATACAGCAATATTATGATTTCATGCTCTCTGGGGTGTCACCAGGAGTATTGTCCCGAGTTCTAGACTCTAGAAAATTTGGGCTCTTTTGTTTATAAAAAATTGTTAACGAAAATATTTTTTTTTAATAAAGGTCTTGCGATTCTCTACCAGATCTGATAAAAGTTTTTCAATTTTTTTTTTAAATAATCCAAAAAACGTATTTGTTATTTAATTTTAATTTTTTTTAATGGCATCGGAAAGCTGGCGTCGAAACCAAAATTTCTAAAAAAAAAAGTTCCATTTTGGATCAAATGGAATAAAATGACGGGCAATTTAAATTTTAAATAACAAATTCAATTGTGCCTATTGATACGACTTAAGGTACCTTTACTTATGTTGTGGTCTAAGCAAAGCTGAGGAGTGGCTGTATGGGAATTTTCTATAATTTCCAATAAAACATCTAACTTTTTATCATCACTTGTTTTAACTTTTGGAGGTCCAGATTTAGAACGATCCTTAACATGACCTGATTGTCTAAATCGTTTTAATGTTTTGCTAACTACGGATTGGGCAATAGGTTCGCGATTCAGATATTCTGCGTTAAAAAGATCACACACCTCCTATTGTGTTCTCCGACGGTCTCCGTAACCAACCATCATTAACACAGTGATTCTTTCAGTTTCTATTAAATGAACCATTATGATATTACGCTCAAATTGTAATTTCACAAAATGTAGCAACAAACGTTTTCGTCAATAAATCATTTTTTGACGAGTTAAGTCGTTACCTGACAGTAAATGTTTGGCACAAGCCAGCTTAAATTTTTTTTTAAATTTGATCTCCTTAATTTCAAATATGTACAATGGCCTGCAAGAAGTCCCGACCTTACGGGTTTAATATTTTTGTACCAAAACTTCAAGATATTTTTCTATAACAAAAGGCAAATTTTGTGAAAGCGTCAAGCCAATTTTTAAAATAAAATGAAAAAAAAAAAACTTTTTTGCCTGTTTTTTTAGTTTTGTAGGTTATATACGCACTCGAGGAACTTAAAATCAACGAGGATTTGTTGGAAATTTCGTTAGGAAGAGTTTTTTTTTTGTCTCGATCCTACTCATATAACCGGAGTTATTCGCTTTTTAAGCTCAAAAAACTCGTTTTAAAAATTTAAACTGTTTATGAACAAAGGAGCACAAGTTTTTCAACTTCCAAAACTCAGAAAAATACTCCTGGTGATACACCAGAGAAGATAAAATCACAATATTGCTCTATCTAAACTATGCCTATCTCCATTATTATTTTGACCTTTTTTTACTACACTAATAGTTCCATTACGACAGTTTTATTGAATTAGATTTTTCCTTAAATCAATAAAGCAATAACCGGTTACGGTTATAATATAGTTATTAATATATTATTACCTTATTTGGATAAAGATGTAGGAATTTTCTTATTTAATATATAATAATATACCTAATAATAAAAATAATTATAAGAATACAATAAGGTCACAGAAAAATCTTTTATGTAACCGTACGACATGAGGAAGGTTATGCGGGATTTCTAGTAAATAAAATAAGTTAATTAATTGTAAACATACTGTCAATAGCGCTATACTTTTTATTAATATTTAAGCAGTCTATCTTTTATCAGGTGTAATTTTCAGAGTAATTTTATATAACCTGTTAAACATACTGTCTTTTAAATAAAATTTCAAATTAGTTTGCCTACTTCGCTAATGCAACGGGTGAGGGGAGCAAGGAGAGTATAACCCCGGTCTTTGCAAATTCGGTTGCTATGAAGCGTTTCACCGGAACAGAGCATGCCTTTTGTGTAAGAAAATTTTACAAAAACTTCAGCGATTACCAAGCATGTTCAATATAATTTACGCCGTCACTCTCCGTGTGCCTAACTAAATAAAACATGGGTGCATAAGTTTAAAGAAGATATTTCGACTCAACAGGTATAAAAATTAATGTCAAATGATACTGCTTAAAGGTCACATTAATAAACAGAATTGCTGTTATTGGAGTCCGACAATTCCAAAACTAAAGCTTCACCAAACATTACATTTCCCTAAAGTGAACGCTTGGCTCGCCATGTCGGAACATGGAATAATCGGTCCGCACTTAAAGATAACAGAGGCCTCACAACCGTTAATTAGACGTCATTTATCGAGATGATGGAAAACTTCTTCACATTCGCTTCACATAATTTTTACGGTAATAACAAGAGATTATGGTTTTAACAGGATAGGGTGATAACACACACTTCAAACACATCTTTGCAAAGAGAAATTTTTCCGAATAAATTGTTTTCTAAAAGAAGTGATGTAGCTCGGACTTGACGTTGATGGATTGTTTCTTTTGAGCATATCTCTAAGCTAAAGTTTACATTAATGATTCTTGCTCCCAGAAACAATTAAAAGAAAATATCTGGCAATAAATGGTAGCTATCACAAAAACGACGTACCAAACAATGATGAATAATTTAACCGCTTGTTTAGAAGAGCATTAGGAACATAATTTAGATTTTAGATTTAATTTATACAAAAATTAGAGTATAGCTAATTAGCTTATTCATCTTTTTGCTCTATAATTGGATTGTTCAGCCTAATCATATTTCGTGCTGATTAAGAAACACCTTATTTTTAAAAACACTATTTTTGTTAAAGAAAACTCTTTATATTAATAATTTCTGTCTTAATATGGGCCGTATATAGACTCCAATAATCAAAAGTTCCTGCTATTTAAAAAAAAAAAAAATTATTCGAGTATCACTAGCAGCGCAAAAAAAAACCAAGAGATGAAGGATATGCGGCTCGGCTAAAAAATAGGTCACGAAGCACCCAAAAATGTGAGGATACCTATAATCACATTACGCTTTATAAAATGGCGTATAATTAAGCTTAGCTAATTTGTAATGTTTAAAATTAAAACTGAATAAAAATAAACTATTTCTAAAAATGCAAATATATAAAAGCTTATGTCAAATAATACAATATAAATTATTCCCTGACGTCCTTGGTAAGTTGAAAATCCGTCAAGTGACCCAAAGATCGCTGGTTCGAATCCAGCCCTAGCTGGTAGATACTGTAATGTCCCAGAATGTTGGCTTTTACGTCCTACGTATTTATTTTTAAATAACTAAAAACATATTTTGTTTGTAAACTATCAATTTATTTCTACAATAATTTTAAAGAAAGTAGTCTGGTACACAAGGTGAGCTAAACACCTAGTAGTACCTGGGCTTCGCACGTTGATGGTCGTTATCTGAAGAAGATATGAGGTTAAAAATTGGGAAGTTCGCGTCTTCCCTTGTACAAGGAATGGTTATCAAATAAATTAAGTTTAAAATTCCTCTAGGGGAAACCTGGCCCCTAGAGAGCTCGTCCCCAGATGTCAGAAAGGGAAATGCCTTCACAGGGATGTCTTGTCAGCTAGAGGGGTAGGTGGGAAATAAAATACCACCCACCGACCAACAAGTGGGACGAAAGAGGTTCCTAACCTGTAGAGAAAGCGACCCCTCTAGAAGAAGGAACGCTAATCAAAAACCCTGGCCCTCCAAGTTAGGGAGTCGAGGCATAGGGCTCCTCTATAGTCGGAAAAAATACAATGTTAAAAAGCCTAGTCAAGACCTAAGTAATGGAAAAGAAAAAAGAATATTGGAACATGGAACATACAGGGCCTCTCTACAAAATTAAACGAAGCCATCTCGGAAATAAAACAATTCAAAATGGATATCTACTACAGAGACCAAAAGAGGAGAAAAGGATCAGAAAACCTTGGCTAATGTGATCATTTTTACAGTGGGGTCCCTAAAGAAAAAAAACGAGCACAACAAGGGGTTTCTATTCTAATAAGAAGAATCGTCGAAAAAATATTACATACTTGGTCAAAAAATATGCATAATAGGTATATGCTATTACCGATTATGGCCAAGTCCAGAAAAAATAAGTTTTTTTAAACAACTGAATTATGAAATCTCGAAAGTTGGCAACACAATACAATTGATTGTTCTGGGGGCAAGAATGCTAGAACGGAGAGAAAAATACGTGACAGGATAGTGGGACCATATGGAGAGTATATTGTTAACGATAATGGCGATAAACTGATTACGCATCACAGATGGGTCCTATCAACATCGCGACATACACAGATATACGTGGACATAAGTGACAAAACAATTGAAATCAATAATAGACTATCTAATGGTACGCTAAGATACAAAGTTTAAGGTCTACGCCATAAGAGTGTATCGCGGCGTAACTTGTGGAAGTGATTACCATCTGATCGGAGCCAAAATACTGTTTTTAGGAGGACATCAAAGGAAAAAAGTAGAACAGTACTCGGAGACAACAAAGGAAGAAAGATATAACCTACTCAACGTAGAGCAAGAAAACGTAAAAATATAATCAAAGACGTTTCGATGAAAAAGTACAGGAAAAACAATTTAATAATAACGAGGAACATTGCAACTACATTAAGGAATGCATCCATACCGTCGTAAAGGAGGCTTCAGGATGTCAAAACATGAAACATGAGAAAATGCCAAACTGGTGGGACGAAGACATAGAATCAAAAATTAAAGAGAGAGGGGAAGTATATAAATGACAGTTTAAGACAAATGATAAGACAGATTGGATAAGCTATAAAAGCCATCAAAGTATAGTTAGGAGAATGATGTCTTAAAAGAAAAATAAATCCTGGGAAAACATGTCAAACAATAAACACTTATCTTGGAGGAAAAAGGAGTACAAGAAGCTGGAAAGTGCTAAAATTCTTGAGAAGAGATAAGAAAAAAGATCTCATCTCCCTAATTACTCCCAAAATATGGGATAAGTGCCTCTTCAAGATCCTACAAGAGGACAAAATGGAGTTGGTGACTGAGGAACACAATCAGAAAGTACGTGTCGATGCCTCCCCTATTATAATAATGAGGAAAGAAGTAGAGGAAATATATCAATCGTTAAAAAATAAAAAAGCACCTGAACCAGGTAATATTTTTAGGGAACTAATCAAGTATGGGGATTAGGATACTGTTTCAAAACTATTTCTGTGGAAGGGAGATACCTACTAAGTTTGGAACATCTGTGGTTTCTACTATTCACAAAAAAGGAGAAAACCGATGTGATAACTATAGAGGTATCGCCATCACCAGCACAATTAGTACAATCTACGGAAAGCTATTAAAGATTAGAATTTAAAAGGAGTTTCACGATATGGAAGCCGAAGAACAGGCAGGCTTTAGAGCTAAAAGATTTACAGTGGACCACCTTTTTTGTTATTGAGAAAAAATTCGCCGTAAACCACGAACTACATCTGCTATACGTTGACCTTAAAAAAGTGTATAATAGTGTCCCACAGAGTAAACTATGGAAGGTCCTTTACCAGACAAACAGAAACTTGAACTTAACTTTCGGAGTTAAACCAGAAAAAATTCGCCGTAAACCAAGAACTACATCTGCTATACGTTGACCTTAAAAAAGCATAGGATAGTGTCCCATAGAGTAAACTATGGAAGGCACTTCATCAGACAAACTCAAACTTGAACTTAATTTTCGCAGTTAAACGATTGTAGAAAAATGCAGAAACTAGAGTTAAGATAAAAAACTTTTCATCTAAAAATTTCCACGGCAGCAAGAGCCTTAAACAGGGATATTGCCTATCACCTACCCTATTTAGAATAAGCACTAAAAGAATGGAAACGAAAAATGTAGTAATATGGAGATACTGTTAGAGAATGTAATACTGCAAGAACATGATGTGACTCGGAAGTGATTGAGGAATATAAAAAAATGAGCCTTAAAAGTCAACATAAACAAAATATAATATATGACCATTGGTGGAGCACGCCAAGCCCTAATACTTAAGGATGAACAGCAAATACAAAATTGTAGCAATTGTAGCACGTACCTGGGGATGCAACTGACGATGGATAGTTGGATAACGCTATCAAGTACAGAAATACTTAGGGACCAGAAGCTATTACACAACTAAATAGTATATTGTGGAATCACAGTGTATCAAGAGCAAACAAACATCGCATATATAACACGCTTATTAAAATTATTGTAACATATGGTGGGGATGTATGGCAGCTGAAGACATCAACAGAAAGGACATTGGAGACGACAGAAACAGACTGTTGGAGAAGAGCAGCAAGAAAGTCAAGGCTGGAGCATATAACTAATAACAGAATGAGAGAAGTAATTAAAGTATAACAAAAGACATAAAAATAAAACAACTTAAATGGTACGGACACATGTAAAGAATGCCAAAGGTGCGACTCCCGAAACAGATATTAAATTGGACACCACAGGGTAGGAGAATAAGAGGATAATCACTACGAATCTGAAGGAAAAAAATAGACAGGGAAATTCGACAAAAGGAATTAGATGAATATCTCTGTATGGACAGAAAGGAATGGAGAGAATAGACATCGCAAGACGTTGTGACAAGATTCACACACACACACATATATATATTGGCATTTTCAAGTGCTCCCGCTGCTGCTGCTACTCGACACTGTGAACTTGCTGCTGCTGCCGCTTGAAGCTAACTGAGAAATCGGCGTGCGGTCGCCGTCTTTTATAGGTCGGCGTCTACGCAGATTGTAGGTGGGAGGTCGGAAGTGTTCGTCCGAGCATCGGTGTTTGCCGGCTAGGTAGTAATTGCGAGTTCCGGCGCTATGTTGACTGTTGTCTTCTCGATGTTTTGGTTATTCCTTGGTTTAGCTAATAGACCCTTCCATATAGAGAAGATATTCAGCGCATCATCTCGCTTATTTAGCTGTCCATTCTTTTCGATTTCCAAGGCTTCTCTGACAATGCGTGTTTCATAATGTGAAATCGAGGATATTTGTTTAGATCCCTCAAAATTGATGTTGTGACCAGTATCATGATGGTGC
>CM032446.1:107490348-107610759 GCA_019049505.1 Pachyrhynchus sulphureomaculatus | reverse complement strand
AAACTGAGGACAGTTTTCGCATTGTTACAACATGTCATAACAAACAATTTTATAACAATCAAATACATACTGAAGATGCTTTAATTAAGTAAGGATGTTATAAAGAATAACATTCACACTCCGCCCAGCAGGATGATAACTTCAAATTCAGTTTACAGAATAAAAAACATACCAATAAGGGTGGGATAACTATTGTTGTATGACTGTGTCAGTATGTGAAGGTTTTATGAAAAATCGAGAATATGGTTCAGTTTTGATTTTGTCTAGAAATTATTGAGTTCTTGGTTTCTAATTCTATAGGTGAATTTAATATTAGGATGCAAATTATTTAGGAAGTTAAGGAGGTTGGTTAGTTGTCTACTGTTCCGTGTGGAAACAGGAAATGATGTCATATCAAGAATAAAAAAACGCCATTTAGTGAAGAGAAAAGAGTGCTTATTTCACCTCGATAAAGTACCAGTCACAAGCTAATAAAATTCGATGTGAAATTGGACCAAATGGGCTATGAATTGCTTCCTCATCTGCCAGATCTGGCCCCCAGCGGCAAATCGTACTACATCCAAATCACTGGAATACGTATACCGCTCTTGAAGGAAACTATGTTAAAGGATAAAATGGATTTTGGGCAAAAACAGTGTTTTTTCTTCAAAAGCGATAGGAATACAGGATAGGCGGCATAAAAACTTCTATGGCGCCTATTTTATTACCACATCCCCCCCCCCCCCCCCTCCCCCCCCCTCCCCCCCCCCTCTTCCCCCCCTCCCTCACCCGCCCCCCTCCCCGGGAAAATTCTAACTTACTTATTTACATCGGGTTCGCGTTAGTTCTCTTATTGCCCCATTCATCAAGAGTGCTCTCCATCCCTACCCGAGCGTTCTTCTATTATTTTGGTTGTCTAATATTTACCATTGGCTGACATGAATCATACAGGAAATAGTAAGATTTTCATTATTCTTATCATTATAAAACACTTCGTATAAAAATAGCTAAAAATATTAACGTACGTAAAACATAATATTACACATAAATAGGTTTTAAATTGTTTCTAAGCGAAACCTCATTTAACCTTGAGGATTACGTATTTTGTAGAAAAGAAATAATTCATTATTTAGACCAGAGAGTACACAGACTTATGCAATTTCTTTTTTAAAAATATTAATTTCTGTAAAAAAGATCTCGATAAACTTTCATCAGTTTAAAAATTTCATATCATTGCACAACTACCATACACTCGTTTTGTGGGGCTAGATCGATCCTATGCATGTGATGTTATAGTCCATACTGACTGGCGGGCGAGCTAACCTTTTACAGAATTTATTAAGTTGTAACCTACTAAAACCCAAAAACTTGTCCGTCAGCTATGCCTCAATGACCCGTTTAAAACCGTCGTCGTGTGTTACGTGCGGTCAAGTAAGAACATGTAAGAAGTTTTTTCGTCAATCCTCGACAGTAAAGGATTGTCGCTAAATGCTAATGATTTTCAGTACTTCATCCAGCCTGCACATCTTCAAGGCATAGTTTCTGATGAGATTTTCCGCATATTCTTGGAAAAGAATTCCCTAAATTGCCCGAATTTTTGCCATGGACGACGCTGCTCTCACTAGTGTGGCACCTTCATAGCACGAAGCTTGCGCTTGATGGATGACCACATGTTCTCGATTGCGGTTTGTCCAACTAGTGTGACGACGCCGGATTCCCCTAATCCCGTTATCCTTCATACTTACTTGCCTCTCTTATTAGTCTTTCGTTCTCTTTACCAGTTTGAAAGTTTGCTGTCAACGTCAAATCAGCCGTGTATGCTCCGCTATTAAAAATTGTACCGTTAGCCTCTAGGACTGCTCTCTCTTAATATCCTCTCTAAAACTATAGTTAAATAACGTCGCAGACACACAGGATGGGTCACCCTGTCGTAATCCCCTTTCCACTATAAAATCCTTTGATTCCAGGCCATTCCACACTATTTTATGTTGATCTTTTGTTGTAGAGTCATTTTAAACTAATCTGATTAGTGTTTGTTGAGTATTTTCTAAATGGAAAACAATGCTTGATATATTCTGTCTCTTATAATTCCTATCAGATAAGCCTGCCGGAAGTCATAAACAGGATAATGTAACGCTATTTCGATGCTCATAACAGGTAGTCTGAATTTCTTTAACCACGTGAATATCTGATCTGTTGTGGATCTGTTACTTCAGAACCCCGCTTGCGGCGTATTCCCCCCATTCTTTCTTCTGCATACCCGTTCAATCTCTTCCGCAATATCTTTGCCAGAGATCTTATAGCAATTGTTAATCTAGCTGAGCTATTCCTCTATAATTTTGGCTATAGCATTTTATCATCCTTTTTTGTGTAGTTGGACTGTTAAGGGCCTTGGATCATTCCTTTGGCATTACCTTCTCTGTTCCCACAACTTGCTATTATTATTAGTAGAAGTAATAGGTTTTTCTCTATGCAGTTTGTTCGCCTCCTGCTTTAAACATTTCATGCACTTAATTTCCTGCTGTTTTACCTGGCTTTTTTGTTGTGTTGTTCATTTCACTTTAATTATAGCTTTTGATTACTCCTCTTGTCAGGCTGTTCCTTCCTCACCCATATTCCCAGTCATCGTACCATGTTGTTTCGCTCTTTTTTTACCTCATTCCCCTGCTTCTCCCCCATTCAAACTATACCGTCGAAATAACCCTTCCACTCATCTATTATTTTGTGTCTGGCATAACTTATTAGTAATCCAGTATTAGGTTCTAATGTTAGCTGGTTCGGCTTATGGTTTCCATTGTTCCATTTGTTATACCTCCTGATAGAAGCTTTAAATATATATTTTTTTACATGCGAACCAGATGTATGTAATTAAATGGAAAAGCATGCGTTTATCCACTGTGCTAGCGGAATGCCCTCGACTGCCCTCATATACTTAGCAGCCGTTTAGGCGTCATTTTCCGAACCTTTTGCATGATGCATAATGGGAACACAGCCTCGAAGCGTAAAGCGTATACAGCATTTATGTTCGATAGATGTACGATTAAGACCATGAACATAAGGGTAAGAAAGTGAATATCTTTGCACACAAAGTTATTGTTGCCGGGACTGTGACAGCAATAAACATCAAAAAAATGGAATTTTTTTACCGACTACAAACGTTACTGGCAACACGTATCGTAATTGGAACCGATCTGTATCTCACATAATTTTCCGCAATTGCATTAGACTAACTATTTCTAATTTGGGACATACAGTATGGACGAACCCATACCATTTGCCGTAAGCGGTTTCCTCAACAATGTTATAACGAATTTTTTGTACTTGTAATACATTTTTTTGCAATGAAGCCGTGGTCCCACCTAATAATATTTGTTAATTCCCCTCAAGGACGTAATCTATTAGATTGTATAGCTTATATTATAATATAAATAAGTTGTTTGGTTATTTAACACTTATCATATTTATTGTTTCCAATGAAAAGACCGGCAGCGTATCACAAAAGCACTGGAAGACCTTTGACCTGTAAATGACGAATGAATTCTAATTAAAAACTTAGTGAATGCGAATTATTAATGTCGCTAATATGGAAATCAATCACAACTACTCTGAAATTGAAACAAAGTTCAATATTCTAAGCCGTTATTTACTGTTTCTCTCATCCTTCTCGGGGACGCATTTCGTCCGTTTTATCCCGACTCATCAGCCATGCCCGAATCGTCAAATAAGCAATAAGATACAATTCGTAGCTTTTACTTACTGTTTTTAAAACGCAGACCTGCCTGTTGTATAGAAGGCCTGGCGACCTCAACCATCCCTCCCCAACTTTCGTTACCATCTGCAATTGCACGTTCCCAACGATAGATAATAATTTAATGGAGTTTTGCTAACCAACTACCGCTAGGCAATGCGATCGATTTAGAGATTCTGCCCCACATATATAAAAATCATTATCAATACTACTAAAATTGAACAAATTCCAGTTGTTTGGTACTTATTTAAGGTTGCCTGGAATAAGTGGTATCATTTTTAAAGGAAGACTATGTACAGTAATACCCGCTTTACGCGAGGGATACGTTCCGAAAAAAATCGCGTTAACTGAAATTCGCGTATATCGAGGTTTATGATTAAACATAGTCAAAATTTAATACAAAAAAATACAAATCATTTTAATCAATCACTTTAATTCTAAGAACACTTTATGCAATACATACTCTTATTTTTTACGGAAAAATACATCTATTGTCTTTTGGGTAACGTTTTGTTTACGTTCTTGTAAAATACGTTCATAACACCCAACACTGTTTTTAATTGTTTGACACACGGTCAAGACACGGTCATCATTATTGTCTATACTCTGCAATATGTCCAAACCTGAATAAATTTTTGAAAGTGCATTTTGTATTTCCCCTGAAGATAAAACTTTCTCTTCTACTTGTTCTTCCTCATCGTAGATAGGATTATTCTGTAACTCGATCAGATCTTCATTGCTAATAGGATCGTCGTGCGTTGCTACAAGTTCTACGAGATCTTCTACCGTGACATCTTCAAGTTCAGACCCCTCAATCATTGCAGCAATGTCTTCAAGCACTTGTCTCTGCATCTGGACAATTCTTCTAGGTGCTTCCACTACATCTGGCCAAAGATTACGCCACACACCCCATTCATACAACTCATTTTAACTTCCTTCCAAGCCTCTTCTATGTTGTGAATAGACTTCATAATGTTGTATGACTTCCACCACTCTCGCATAGACTGTCTTCCTTCCCCGTCAGTTTCATGAATTAGTTGGCTAAAAGTGCGGCGATGGTAATAAGCTTTGAAGTTTGCTATTGCTCCCTGGTCCATAGGTTGTAATATTGACGTAGTGTTTGGTGGAAGGAACTTTACGTACACTTTTAAGTCTCTGGGCGTATCAAGTGAGGTTGGATGTCCTGGGGCATTGTCTAAGAGTAATATAACTTTAGGTTCAAGCCCATTTCTGTCACAGTATGATTTGACTGATGGGCAAAAACTATTAGAATACCATTCTTGAAAAATTTCCCGTGTAACCCACGCCTTTCTGTTTGATCGCCACACAACTGGTAGACTTGTCTTGTCTGTGCCTCGCATTGCACGGGGTGTTTCTGAATGGTACACTAGTAAAGGTTTCAGTTTGAAATCACCAGTGGCATTACCACCCAGCAGAAGTGTTAGTCGATCTTTCGCAGCTTTGAAACCACTGGCTTGACGTTCTTCCTTAGAAATGAATGTTCGAGATGGCATTTTTTTCCAGTAAAGTGCGGTCTCATCAAACATTGAAGATGAGACAAGCAGGAATTTTCTCTCGTCTAACGAAGTCTTGAAACTTGTCTGGAAACTCAGCTGCAGCTTGAATGTCCGCGCTGGCCGCCTCGCCTGTTATGTGGATATTGTGAAGATTAGAACGCTGCTTGAACCGATGGAACCAGCCTCTGCTGGCAGCAAAAGTCGGAGTGGCACTCCCTTCTCCTTCTTTTGTTTTCAGCATCTCATACAAAGATTTTGCTTTTGTGCATATGAGATCTTGACTTAGTGGTGTGTTCTTCTTATTCAAATCTTCGATCCAGACTGACAGTAATTTCTCCATTCTTTCTAAGATAGATGATCTCGAACGAGAAAGTTTTGTTGCACTTATAGGTGTTGAACCTTCGCTGGAGATTTTAATTTTTTCCCGATTTTTATAAATCGTTCTCACAGTCGATTCTGAGAGTCCAAAATCTCTCCCAACAATTGTTGCTTTGCCTCCATTTTCCATTCTTCTTAACACTTTCATCTTCAATTCCAAAGTGACGCTTTTACGCTCTTTTTTTCTTTACAGGCGGCATTTTTAACGTAGGGTTAAATTATGTATGTATGTATCTCCAATAAATATTAAAACAAAACTGCCAGCCGACCGAACTAACATTACGGAACAAATGAACACACGAAACGAACGAGGAAATCCCCATAGAACAAAGTCGAAGGACAGGGAATTCCCAATTCTTCAAAGAGAATATTCAGAGAAAGCGGGGATCCCCCCGCGACCATAGAGAAGTTAATGACTACATGAGCGCGAAATTTGAAATTCGCGTTATAGTGAAACCGCGCGTAACGGGGGTCGCGCTAAGCGGGGTATTACTGTATATATATATATATATATATATATATATATATATATATATATTATATATATATATATATATATATTTCTTCCCGGTGGTTTTCATGTCAAGAGCGCCTTTTTTGGGCCATCTTTGTATTCGTTCATTCTGAGTAGGTGTGCCAAACCATTTTAATCCTCTATTGTCTATTCTTTATATAATTGTTTTCTGTTGCTGCTGTTCTGGTTCGGGGGGGCGTATTTCTTGGTTTGTTATGTGTTGGAATTTGGACACTCCGGCGTTCTTCTCAGGTATTCCATCTCTGTCGTCGTGTATTTTTCTTTTATCCTCTTCTTTCATTACCCACAGTTCACTGACCATAACTTAAAACCGAGTTCTACCATTGTTCTTCCAATTCTCTTTTTGTTTTGCCATAGTTATGTTTTGATTCCTCCACCATATTGAGTTAAGAGCTCCTATGATCCTCCTGGCTCTTTTTGTATTTTTTATTCTGTATTTCCTTTTTACCTATACTATCCTCCTTGTCGATCAGTACTCCTAGATATTTAAATTCCTTGACAATTGTTTGACATGTGTGATCGTTGTTAATTAAGACATATACTTCGTCTTTTTTAAGGCTCACCTCTAGTCCCCATTCCTTAGTAGTCTGTGTATAATCTCTTCAATACATATTACCATACGAATGTCATCTTGTATTATTATTACTTAGTCGTCTGCAAAGTTTAACGATAAATTAGGTGTTTATTACTAATGGGAGATTGCCCCACATGCTTTGGCAAGTGAGGTTCCATTTCTTTAGAGCAGAGGGTGCTCAAACGGTTCGATCGCGATCGACAAAAGTCGATCGCGAGTGCTTTTTGAGTCGATCTCGAGAAAAATTCCGATATAGAACTATTCACAGATTTTGTTTTAGGTAACTAAAACAAAATGTAATCGAATAAACTACTAAAATTTATTCGATCCACAATTAGGCAGAATAACCCCCCATCCACTTTCTTTTATCGTAATAACCCCCTGCTAGCGGCAAAAAGGCGGCTTTATCAAAGGAACGCGCGCGTACTTGTCAAAGAAAAGCCGGTTTTTGATTCCCGCCGGATTTTTCTAGAAACTTCGGGCGGCGTGTTTGACGGGAACATTCAAGACTTCGTTCGCGCCGATATAAATTGTTGCGCCTGCAGGAATAGGGGTCAGTCGAGTTGTAACTTGAAGGCGATACATCGATACAAAGTTTATTAATAAATAGTCCAAAATGAGTGCGGCGAAGAAAAGGTAAAACTTATCATTTTAATAAAACGATTGGGAGAGAAGAATTTTTCTTTTTTATGGTAAAGGATAAGTGCATTTGTCCATCATTTGGCCGTGCATCAGTTGCAATACCTAAGCGTGGGAACTTAGAGAGGCATCATAAAACGGTTCATAAAAACTATGAAAAAGGATTTTCCGTCACAGGAGTGAATTAAGAAAGACCAAAAAATACGTGATTTGATAACTTGTTTGAAAAAAGAACAAACCATGTTCACAAAGACCAGCCCCAAACAATCAAAAGCTGCAACGATCGGCGGTCAGTGAAAAGATATTTCATATATTGGCGAAACACAAGAAACCATTTGATGATGGATTGGTTGTGAAGGAAGCATTTATTGAAGCGGGTGAGACTTTATTTGGAGATTTTAAAAATAAAACAGAGATTATGTCTGTATTAGAGAACTTCAGCTATCTCGTCCGACGGTCACAAGGCGTATTGAAGTCATGAGTCAGGATATGGCAGATAAACTAAAACATATCATGGAATGTACATACTTTTTCTTTACAGTTCGACGAATCCACCGATATGACGCAGACACTGCCCAGCTGTGTATTTTTATTCGAATTGGTATTCAGTGACATGTCGGCTAAGGAAGAGTTTTTGACAATGATTCCTCTGAAAGGAAAGACCCGTGGCGAAGATATATATGACGTTTTCTTCAATTTTGTAACAAACTACAAGCTACCAATATATATAAACTAGTGTGCATTCCAACCGATGGAGCACCAGCAATGGACTGGAAACAAAAAAACGGTTTTGTGGCATTGTGTCGAGCTAATGATGATTTCCCTTCATTTTTCTCCTTCCATTTGCATTATACATCAACAAGTTTTGTGTTCAAAAGTTCTAAACATGGTAGGGAGATTATGGGCTTTGCAATAAAAAATGTGTGTGAATTCTATCCGTGCACGTAGCTTGCAACGACGGCTCTTAAATTTGCAGTTGGAAGATAGTGAGTCAGCTGACTAACACACTGATTTAGTTTTTCACACGGACGTCAGGTGGTTGAGTCGCGGAAAAAATTCCTGGAAAGGTGTTCAAGAATTATTGCCCTGAAATAACAGCTTTCTGGACGAAAAGAGGTGATGACACTCAGATGCTGAAATTAAACGGAAAACAAATGGCTGACTGATTTGGCATTTTTGACAGACATCGCATGCATTTAAACACCATTAATTTGGAGCTTCAAGGTAAAGGAAAAACTATTATTGAGATAATTGGTGCAATAAACGCATTCAAAAGTAAACGCATTTGCAACTTATGATAGATCAACTGAAAAGACAGGATCTGAAAAATTTTCCGTCTTTGAAAGCAAGGATTCCTCAGTTGAATTATGATATTTATGAGGCAGTAATGATCAAATATTATTTTGGGCCCCCCCGCCCCAAGCCCAACAGAACACCCACCCCCCCCCCCCACCCCCCCAACCCCCACCAAGCCACCCCCCCCCCCCCCCCAACCCCCCCCTGACGCCACCCCCACAAAATATTTTGGGGCCCCCCCCATTCAAAATACGTTTTTATGATTTCAAGTAAATTGGCAAAACATATCGCATCATTTATGAGTTATCCTTTTTCGTGTAAAAAACATTGAGGAATTAGCTACTGAAATAGCAAGTCAGTTTATACATGGACTCAACATGTTCTGTTGAGGTTTTTTTGAAAAACTGAGTTAGTGCAGATTATATCAGATATACATCTCAAAGATCACAGACATCTGATACAAACTTCTGGTGTTTTTATATCTGAAGATAAATATCCGAATCTAAGGCAAATCGCCCTTCAACTGATGGCAATGTTTGGGTCACCCCACAATGATCAACTTACTTGTGCGAGTCTGCATTTTCTGAAATGAAGATAATTAGGAGTCAAAATATCGCAATCGACTAACTGACGAACATATGTCATCATGCTTGCGATTAGCACTCGGTAATTACGTACCATTTATGAAAAGTATGCTGAGGACATGCAGTGCCACGCATTCATCCAAAGTCACACTCTTTAGTTTTAATGTTTAGACACTAACTAGAACTCGTTTGTTTTGTAAGAACCTATAAAATATAATATATAAACTCGCAATTTTGAATAATTATGAGTTTTTTTCATTGACATTTTAGAGCAGCTACCTACACTTACCTTGACTAAAAAAATGCTTATTTGTGCGGAAAAACTAATATCTATGCCACGATACACCCTACCTAGACGACAATCCTACATCACACTTACTTGCAGCCTCTCACAGTCGATCGATCGTAGTCTAACAATATTGAGGTAGATCGCCAGCAGTTCAAGTTTGAGCAACACTGCTTTAGAGCGTTGTCTACAAATATATTAAATAAGATTGGTGAAAGGCAACACCCTTGTCTTAGACCTTTTGTAATGTGGATAGCTTCCGAGAGATAGCAGTCCTTGTTTCACATATCCTATATATTTTTCATTATATAACTCTTTTATTCTTGTTATCCTATCCCTTCTTTTATCTCTACTGTTCTCAAGACATGTCAAAGTTTATTTCTCGGTACACTATCGTATGCCTTCTTAAGATCTATAAAGGTCATATTGTGTATTTTGTCATCTTTTTGGATCTTCTTCTCTATCAATTGTTGTTTAAAGTAAACAAGTTGTCGTCTTATACACGACCGGCCGGAGTAAATCCGCTTTTGGTTTTCGAATATCTTTCCTTACAATTGTTTCTCTTATTCTATTCTGCAATATTTTATCGTACAATCTGCTCATAGTGCTTGTAACGCATATACTTCTGTATTAATTATTAGGGTATTTTCTATTTCCTTTCTTATAGATTGATGAAACGCCTAACTTTTTTTCCTTTCGGTAGGTGTTCTTCCTTGTGATATACAATTATTAATTAGGCTAGTTATTGTTCTCCACATGGTTATACCTTCCATTTTTAATCATTTTCTAACATGAGATATCACCTGGTCCGGCCGTTCTTATTGGTGGCGTTGTTTAAGAATAAAAATTGATTTTTTGGCAAAAATCATTGTTTTTCTTCAAAAGTCTCGAGATTTTTCACCCCATGAAGTAAGTGTAAATTAATTTGTACATCTAATAGCAATAGTTATTTACAACCATTATAATTAAGTAATAATTAGTTTCATAATATTTACATGTCATTAAACACTCACTTATAACTAATTAAATAATAATCTATATACTTGCCTTCAACTTATTTTAATTTTTTCGTTATTTGCGCTCATTAAAATCGATTAGAACTATTAAGTGTCTCAATTAGAGGCAAAACCGTAAGTACACGTAACGGTATATAAGGTTGCGTTATACGGTGCATGTTACCACACTTATCTTAGCGACTAGTGGTTGCCCACACTATCTTACACAATCTAATACGTTTAAAAGGTAATATCTCGTTTACCAAGGTACCGAGTGATTCAGCTTTTCTTTTGTGACATAATGTTATGTTACTCTGAGAACTTTTGCCCCACTTCGTCTCATACTAACTGGTTTCAAATAAAATATAACCATTATTAAGTCTGTTCGGCTTACCATAGTAGTTACCGATACCAACTTATATATATTCGGGATAAAGTACACTTTATAATTTAAGAACACGAGGGCCTGTTGATGAGTTTTCGAGCAATCTTTCGAAAATAAAAATTGTTTACTCATTCTAATCTCCTATCAACTTGATATCCTTCTTGAAGTTACCATATCCGATACGGACGTAGGCGACCCTCTTACCTTTGCTGTGGTTCTTGCCATTTTTTTAAGGGTTCCACAGACAAAGGGGTATCTACACTTTAATGCCGGTTCCGAACGGCTAAAGTGGGCTTTACTAATGCTACTGATACTACAGATGGCTTCCCGAAGAGAGGCCACCCGTCACGTTAGATTTTCTTTTTTTTTTAATTTATTATTATTAAATTATCAACCTTTATTTACCTAGCGCAATGGTTATAAAGTAACTCTAGACCTTTCAAAAAAATCTTAGTCTTGGTTTGCAAACCAATCTTTGACAGTTATTTATTTGCTTCTTCATTTGAATGAGGATTTTATGCATTTTATTTTTTTTTTCGGTTTTAGGAATAGGTAATAGTCGGGAGGATAGCTAAATCGGGCAATACGGTGGATGCATCAATCAGTTTTAAAACTAATGCGCTTATTTTTTGCAAAA
This sequence comes from Pachyrhynchus sulphureomaculatus, assembly GCA_019049505.1. Classification (NCBI taxonomy): domain Eukaryota; kingdom Metazoa; phylum Arthropoda; class Insecta; order Coleoptera; family Curculionidae; genus Pachyrhynchus; species Pachyrhynchus sulphureomaculatus. Next base: position 107,599,206 of record CM032446.1, on the reverse strand, counting down.
ACTAATAGGTCTTTGTGGGCCGCGCATTAGAGAGATTTTGCAACGGTTATTTTCAACATGCTCTTTTATCGTTATCGTTTACTAAAAGCATACGCAATATAAACGCGAAGAAATTGGACATAAAAACGATTCGTAACTCCTAAAATAAGTCATTTCCTTATACTGTGTTTTTATATTAACGAAGTGGCCGAAGTGAATCTATAACCTCGTTTTTTTTTTCTAGTTTCACTATTGTATTATTTTGTAATTTGTTTTTTTTTTATAAGTTAAATTGACGAATAGGAAATGTGCTAAGAAAGCTTAAATGGATTTGGATCATAATTTAATTACACTGTATAAATCCTTTATCAATGAATTTACTGGCGATTATAGTTAATAAAATAGTTGTAAAAAATGACCTACATATCTGGCCACACTTACAATCTCAAAAATATCTAAAATATCTTAAAGTTAAACTTTCATTGCATCGTCATTAAATAAAAAAATAACCGGTGTCAAGTCCAAGTTGAACTTGTGCATTAGGGTTCCGTACGTTAATTGCTTTTAAATAAAAAAATTTGTAACGGAAGTATAAAATGATTAGTGACTTCACAAAAACACACCCCAAATGAGTTTTTTACAAAGTTTGTTTCCAATCTTACTGAAAATTGATGACCTTGAAATTTTTTTTTATATATAAATTATTCAAGATAATGCACTCGTGATAATTTTACGTTCAATCTAACACCCCGTGGAGAATATTCCACAATTTTTTCAAAATTTTTTGAAAAGTACTTTTCGAGATAAGGCGGGTGGACAGCGATTTTTCGCGATTTTTTTAAAAATACGAGGCATTGTTTTTAAGTAAAGTACCGTTTTTGGAATTAAAAAAAGACGTGCAAAGATATCGCTATAATTTTATTTTTACATGAAAGCCTGTACCTTAATCTACTTTTCTACATAATTTCCGTGAATATGAGGCACTTGTCATAACGTGCACCAGTTTTTTGAATACCCTCCTCATAAAATTCTGCCGCCTGACTTGTTAACCAAGTTATGTCACAAATGTTTTGACTTCGTTATCGTCTTGAAGACGAGCTAGACGACACCCAGGTGCTTCTTCAAGTTAGCAGGAACAAATGGTAGCCGCTGGGCGCTAGATCAGGGCTGTATGGAGGATGATCTAGAGTTTCCCATTTAAAAATTTGATGAGATCTTTGGTCCGATTAGCCACATGTGGACGGCGGGCTATTGTCATCCCCAATCAGCAAAACGATACCCTTACTCAACTTGCACGTCTTTTGTTCTGGATTGCACGACGCAGATTGTTCAATGTCTCACAATAAGACGCTGCATTGATTGTCTCATTTACGAGGAGCAGAAAAACTCCACTAGCAATACTCTCTTCTGTCCCAAAAAACTGTGCACATGATTTTGCGGGCAGAAATTGTTTGCTTAAACTTCACTTTTTTGGGTGATGATGAATGTCGCCATTCCATGGATTGTTGTTTCGATTTCTGGTGTGACGTAGGACACCCATGTTTCGTCACCAGTAACAATTTGGTCTAAAAATGTTCACCATAACCCTTCATTGTGGTACCGCTCAAGGAAAGTCAATGCACTGCCTAAACGTTTGGGTTTTTGTGCAAATCCGTCAACATTTTTTGGAACCCAACGTGAACACAATTTCCGGTAATTCAAGTTCTCGGTCACAATGCGATACAAAACACTACGAGAAATATTGAGGAAAAATCAGTTTCGCACAATGATGAAATTGTAAAGCGAGTCTGTTTTCTCTACACCTTTTCGTCCACTTTCTGCACCAAATCTTCATTAACGACCGAAGGACGCCCACTCCGTTCTTCATCATGCACATTTGATGCGGCCATCTTTAAATGCTCTCACCCATTTCCTTACCATTCCATCACTCATAATGTTTTGTCCGTAAACTTCACAGATCTCACGATGAATATCGATCGGTTTTACGCCTTTAGCACTAAGAAATCGTATAACAGCCGTACTTCACAATCGGCGGGACTCACGATTGTCGGAGGCATTTAAACACTCAGTAAACAACGTATACAATAGATGAAGAATAGAACTGTAATGGCGGGGGTAGTGCGTAGACATGAGATGTTAGGTTACCAGCGCGCATGCGCGGAACGCCGACCGTATCGCTGCGGCGCGGAATCGCAAAAAAACGGTACTTACTTGAAAAACATGCCTCGTAATACAAAGAAAAGTGTGAAGCAAGTATTACATTATATATATATATATATATATATATATATATATAAATATATATATTATAAAATATATATATATATATCATATATATTAAGTATATATATATATATATATATATATATTATATATATATATAAATATATATTATATATATAAATAATAGTATATATATATATATATATATATATATATATATATATATATATATTATATATATTTTACTCGTGTTTTCACAAGCTTTCATTTGACACCACCCTCGATTACCTGGTAAAAAAATTTTTTTTTCACTTCCGATTATCACCCCCCAAAACTAACCCTTTAAGTCAAAATTTAACTTTCAAAACTACATGGCTCTGATGAGGCCATCAATTCCTATATATTACCAAATTTCACACTTTCTATGACAAATAGTTTCGGAGAAAATCGGGTGTGACAGACAGATGGACGGACAGACAGACGGACAGACAGACACCGAAGTCATCTTAAAGTTAACACTAACAAAAGATATTTAGGTTAGGTTCGTGTACATTTTTTACTAAATAAAAAAGGATTTAGGATTTTTTAGTGTTCTATACGGAACACCTATAAGTTCATCTTCTAGACGTTACGGTGTCTGTACTGTCACACCCGATTTTCTCCGAAAATTAATTTGATTTTCATAGGAAGTTGAAATTTGGCACTAATATAGGAATTGAGGCCCTACTCATCAGAGCCGTCGTTGTAGTTTTGAAATTTAAATTTTGATAGATAAGGAGTTAGTTTTGGGAAGTGAAATCGAGGAGGTGAAAAAAATTTTTTTTTATACATGTCATCGAGTGGGGTTGCAATATCTGAAAGTCTTGTAAAACACACGAGTTCAAATTATATATATATATAATTATATATATATAATATATATATTATATATATACTTATATATATATATATATATATATAATAATTATTATATATTGTAATTTCTTGCGCACACTTATCTTTGCATTATTTTAAAAAAATTAAGAAAAATCGCTGTCCCCCCTTAACTTGAAAATATTGACCAAAAAAATTTTGGAAAAATTCTGGAATATTCTCCACAGGGTGTAGATTGAACGAAAATTATCACGAGTGCATTACTCTTAATAATTCATTCTGGATACAAAAAAAAAACAATTTCAAGGTCATCAATTTTCTGTAAAGATCGGAAATCGAAGAAACTTTGTTTTAAAACTCATTTGGGGTGTGTATTTCGTGAAGTCATTTTATACCTCCATAACCAAAATCTTAATTTTAAAATGGGCTGCGATCAACTTACGGAACCACTACTAAGTGCGCAAGTCCGACTTGCACTTGGCCGGTTATTTTTAAATTCACCAGACGACTCGCCGATCTGTCTGCCGTTACTGGAGGAGATTTTTTGGGTGTCTTCTACATCGCGCCTAGAAGAAAAATAATAAATAGAAAAAAATTTCAAATTGACGGTCGCCAACTCTCGGGAAGGTAATGGCAAACCACCCGTAGTAAATCATGCCTAATAATTGGGCCTCTCACTTTGGCAATGTTACGTTTGAATTCGGCAACCGGCATTAAAGTGTAGGTCCCCTTTGTCTATGGAACACTTAAAAAAAAAGATATTAGCTACAGGCAAAGGTCGAGATGGTCGCCTACGTCCATATCGGATAGAGCACTTCAAGAAGAAAAAGAAGACATATAAATTGTGACAGAACCATAAATATTAACTTCATGGTCACGGATCACTCAACTGAAGAAGCGAAAGTAGAAAATAGAATCAAAATTAAAGAGATAAATAATGTGTAGAGTAAAATTTTTGGCAACGAAGTGGAACCTAGAATATTTAAATAAATATGAAAACATAAATAATTATAATTTATGACGTCTTATTTAAAAGTTTTTTTTAATTATAAGATGTTTATCATTTCACCAAATTAATTTATTTTACGTAGTCTACTTACCAATGTTATAATTAAAGTTTGGTGTTTTTTCAATGGATCTGAAGAGTATCTTATTTAACGTAATGTTTAATGCGAAAACGCAACAAGGTGGAGATTTTGTAATGCTTTTTTGCTACGCCTTTGCCGTTATCTTTAAAGGTTTTATGTTAATGATGGAATTGTTCCTCTATTTACTACAATGAATATCTGTAATTAAAAGATAACACTAACGTCTAAATGGAATACCATCGTTTCAAGCTTGCTCACTATATAACAAATAAGAAATTCTTTAATAATAGAGGTAAAACAATCTCTCCAATTAAAACGCGAAGAAATTGCAAGGTTAGGTTAGTATTCATCTTAATACATTTATTAGTATAGATAGCTCAACAAAAGTTATGTCTAGAAGGTTCTATTACTTTCTTCACATATTTCCAAGGTACATATGCGAAAGTGCGATAAATAAAATTTCATTTGAAAATTAGCACTACACATACTGTAATGCCGTTATGAACAAAAATTGGAAAATCTCAACATAATCATGAACACTAATAACTGTTGTCAGTGTTATTTGCAATAAAAGAAAAAGATTAATTCATTTCAATTTTGCTGTGTTTTCTTAGTGGATTGTATACCTCAGTAGAAAAAAAAAAACAGAGCCCTACCATAATAACGATCCAAGAATAATAAAACTTTAAATAACGTCTCTTATAATTCCTAAATAAGGAAATCGTTATCATTAATAAAGGTTTCTCTTATTTTATTATAAATATTTGGGAAGGGGGAGGGGGTGTCAATACTGCGCAAGCCTCAAATGAGTGGTCGCATGTTTCAAATAACAGATAGCAGCTAAGTCTTATTAGTGTTCCGTACGGAAACACTCTATAAGATCACTTCGGTGTCTGTCTGTCTGTCTGTACTGCCACACATAAAAAGAAGGACCAGATTTTCTCCGAAACTATTTGACATAGAAAGGTGAAATTTGGTAATAACATAGGAATTGATGGCAATCATCAGAGCCATGTAGTTTTGAGAATTAAATTTTGACTTAACGTAGGGGATTAGTTTTTGGGGGTTGAAGTCGGAACGTGAAAAAAAAAATTTTTATTACTAAGGGAATCATCGGGTGTTGTGTCAAATGAAAAGCTTGTGAAAACACGAGTAAAAAATATATATATATAATATTATACTTGCGCGCACTTTTCTTTGTATTATTTTTAAAAATTCGCGAAAAAATCGCTGTACCCTACCTTATCATCGAAAAGTACTGATAAAAAAATTTTGAAAAAAAAAATTCTGGAATATTCTCACACGGGGTATAGATTGAACGAAAATTATCCACGAGTGCATTACCTTTAATAATTTATTATGGTATATAAAAAAACAAAAATTTCAAGGTCATCAGATTTCAGTTAAAAAAAGATTGGAAACAAACTTTGTTTGAAACTCATTTGGGGGTGTGTTTTGTGAAGTCACTGATCATTTTAAATTCGTGGTACCACCCTAACAAACATAAATTTTTATTTAAAATTAAAAACAAATCAACGTACGGAACACACCTAATTGTATAGCAAGTTCAACATTGTGCACTTGACCGGGTTTTATAGTTTAATGTTATTCCCTTTTACTACTATATATATATATATATATATATATAAATATATATATATATATATACTATATATATATATTAAATAATATATGTATATAATATATATAATATATAATATATATATGTATATATATATATTATATAATATATATAATATTATATATAAAAATAATATATATTAATATATATATATATATATATATATAATATATATATCAATGGATTTTCTACAGCATGATCACTGTCTTCCTTTTTCTCAGCCTTTGATTCACATCCGCTTCTATACTTCGCCAGTCTCCATGTGTTAGTAGACCCCCTGTCCTCCATAGCCTCGTCCACATCGTCTCTTCACGAATCAGTCTGGGTCTTCCTCTTTTTCTTCTCCTATAGGGCTCAAACACTCCGTTATTTTTAAGTTGAACGAAAAAACGCAATTTTCTTTGTATTATTTTTTAAGAAAATTTTAGAAAGAAAAATTCTGGAATATTCTCCACAGGGGTTTGTAGATAGAAACGAAAATTATCACGAGTGATTACCTGTAATAATTTATCTGGTATATAAAAAAAAAAAACAGAAAATTTCAAGGTCATCAATTTATGCAGTAAAGATTGGAAATAAACTTGTTGAAAACTCATTTGGGGTAAATGTTTTGAGAAGTCACCGATACATTTTGTACTTCACGTTACAACATTTTTTATCTTAAAAGGAAATCAACGTACGTACGCAACACAATTGCGCAAGTTCAACTTGCACTTGACCGGGTTATTTCTTTTTGCACTTGCTCTTGTACTCGGTTCTTTTTCGTTTGACGACGATTTTGACTTGGTATTATAATAATATTTTTGGTCAGAGAATACTACTAGTAGACGCTATTAGTAACTTGAAGAAAAATTTCTCTTCTAATTAATGAAATTAAATGAAAACAATAAAATCCGAATATCTTGTTTATATAAAACAAGCGAATTGAGCTCGGGGGATCCCCTAAAACTTTTTTTATGTAAAAACGAATACCCGCTTGCTACAATTTTCTTTACAGGAAAAATATTTGTAAACATGTTTTTAATTAATGAAAGTCTAAGTTTTTCAAAGCAATTACGTAAGGAAAATTTACCATTGTTAATAATAAATAAACATAATCCGTTTCAAACATAGGGTCGGAGGGGGGGTTAGTGGTTCGAATGTAGAGAAAAATGCATATTTTTAAACGAGCCAATATTTACAATTTTAGTGTGTCCTAAATAATGAAATTTTTTTCTTCGTTATAGCAGGGACACAAATAAATATGTACATACCAGGTTGTACAAGTATCTGAAAATGCGGAATTTTTTTTCTAAAATAACATGTTAAGATTCGTGGAAAGAAGAAAAAAAAAAGAATTGATAAAAAGTGCTTTTTTCAAAGTATGCTCCATCGCTTCCTTGTTATACACTTTTCCCATCTGTAGGGCAATTTGTGAATACCCACGCCAGTTAAAAAATCCCCTTTTTGCCTGCGAACCCATTCATCGAGCCATTTTTTACTTCTTCATACGGAACACCTTGCGCTGCTCCAGCAAGTGGCGTGACCCGTCGGATGCAAACTAGTGGTAATCGGTAAGGAGCCAAGTCTTGAGTAAGTAAGCCGCCATGGGGTTAGAACTTCCCAGCGCTCAGTGCTTTCAACGTGTCGCGAACTGGTTTTGCCGTCTTGTAATGGAGCTTTGTCATAGAAGAAAAATGACTTTTTGTTGTCTCCTTTCGGTATTCTGGCCCTTTTTTTTCAAGCAGCGAACGGTTTCAAATCGGGGGTCTATTGTTGTTGGGTAACGTTTAGTCACAGTTAAACATATTACAGCAGTAGCGAAACTGAGCTCCCAATTTGGTGACGAGATGTTGATGGCGAGTGCGGCGACGGGTCCTTTTTCAAAATGGCGCCCCTCAGTATTTACATCCGATCTCGGGATTGTGTCTTTTGGAAATGTATTGTCCATCGTTTTTTGATGTCGACTGCTGTTTAGATGAATATAATGACAGAAGGAAAGGTGGGGAGGGTTTTTGGGGGGGTTAGAAAATGAGAATTAAAAACGTTTGTAAGTGAAAGAGAATCGTAAGAGTTGAGAAACAATTTATATATTCATGGTGGAAAGGAGGTTATTGTTTGTACCGTTGAGAAGAATTGCCAATATTCCGTATAAATTATTTTTCCGCCCAAAATTATATTGCTCGAAAGTCACAACTTTTTAATGCTCTAAAATTTTTTGCAAATAAGAAATGTCTAAACTCAATTATAGGCGTAGCTAAGAGTATTATTCTAAATCATAACTAAATTTAATTATTGGCTTTATTTACATTACATGTAATGATTCAACAGTAATTATCCGTCAAAGTTTAAGTTGTTTTTTTACTGCAGTAATGATATTTATTTGCAGAGTTTCCTCAGTTTTTTAGTTTGAATCAATAAATTCCATAGAAATCATGGTATGCGATTTAAAGTTGTTGGAGTTGTTGTTTATTTTTTATAAATCTCTATTGCTTTTTTTTACTTGCTTTCACAAGGACAAACTTTATGCATTTAGTGTGATAATAATACCATAATGCACTGAACAATATTATTCATTTACTAATGTTACATTTTTGTTTTTGGCGTATTTGCACAACCGAGGGTTGGGACGGACTTCCAGGAACCTTCATTGATTTTATCATAACGTTCGTTATTGGTAGAGCTCCCGATTTGGTCATTTAAAAGACTTGAATGAAATTTATTTCCTAAACTTAGTTTAGGCGGGTTATTAAAAAATCCTGAATGTGGACTTGCTCAAATTCTGTCCCTCGGTTTCGGTTTTAAGCCGCCCAAAAAAATACATATAGGTACTAGCGATCTGATCGGTAGTGAAATACTTTTTTTTGTGCTGCCTGGTGTAATTTTTTATGATTAATAAATATTACTCCTCCAATCTTTGGTTTTTAGAAAGATTGATTTTTGTTGGGTAAACTAGTATTCAGTTATTTTAAACTACTTTATAATTTGATAAAATTATACATAAAACATATTATTTTTTTTCTCTAAAACGTGTTTATTCTCAAGTGGGCTTTTAGTCTTTCAATAACTTACATCTGAATTAATTGTTTTGGACACCAACTTTCTAATAATTAACATGATAAATTTTAACACTCCTGTTTTAATTCCAAGTACAATTAATACTATGGAAAAGTGACTTTTTTTTCCTTAATTTTCTCTCTAATAATAAATGACATTGCCTCCTTTTTCATGCCAATCTTTCAATAGTTTCTGTTGGAAGTTTCGGTATAAAGAATTACAGAACCTCATTAACAACATATTTACTAATTTTCAAATTTTAAAGAGTATATTTTATTTTTCTTATATAGCTGGGTTGGAAAGTTATAATTATTAAGTTGTCGTGGTTTGATAAATCGCAAAACCAACTGGGGATAATGGGATTTTGTTTACTGGAAATAAAACTGATAATAAATGGATTATTGAATCAAATATGCTATTATTTAAAATAAGGAAAAAAAAAAAAAAAAAAAAAAAAAAAAAAAAAAAAAAAAAAAAAAAAAAAAAAAAAAAAAAAAAAAAAAACAAAAAAAAAAACAAACACAAAATTTTAATGTGATTCCACACCCAAAGAAAATTTTTGTAATATGATTTTGTCAGGAACGATGTGTGCCCTAAGCGGTATTTTATTAAAATATTCTGGAAATAAGTTCGTTAAAAGGGACAAGTAAACCTTAATCGAAGGCCATTTTGATGAGTAATTATGGTTACTATTAAAAAATTTTGACAAGATTTTGTTACCTGTTATTAAATATTCCTCCTAATAAAAGAACCTTATTTCTATTATTGTAGACCTTTACGATTAAATTAAATATAGTTATTTTCCTATTTAAACTGTACTTGTCATTACTCACTATATATGAGTCAATCATTTCTCACCTAATGAACCTAATATGGTTAGCCGAAACGCGCCCGTTTCGATGTGCAAAAATAAAGTTTTTTGATTGTTGTGGTTACTGGTAGTCCCCTAAGTAGTGCATTGTGCCAAAGAATTCCACATTACCATTATAGTTGCTAAATATTGACAAGTCAGCTTGGTCAATAAAACTATGTATGGTAGAGAGTAACTATAATTAGGAAAAAAAAATTCACTGTATTGGCAACTCCTTTTGATCTAAATATTAATTCAATTGTAAGTAAAAAGCAAGCGTTAATCACATCTATCAAAAAGCAATACAGAGTTAATCACGAACACAAAAAAGTTATAGAATCTCTACAGAATCATTCACATAGAAATAGAGAGGTCTATATCATATACGTTCATAATTCATAAATACATATTATCCCATTTACCTTTCACGAAGTTACACAATATGGTTTTGTCGTTTAAAGAAAAAATAAGTACCAAAAAAAGTAGATACAGTTTTTTAATTAACGAGTGTTCTATCACACTCCCCCTAATAATGCTCCTTTATTTTTAGAAGAAATGTTGACATTCTTAGTACATGACAATTAAATTTAAATTAATTTAGTCCTTAAAATAAACATTCTTTAATTCACAAAATTTTACTTGAAAAATGAGGTAATTAAAAATTTAACCTCAAAAACAGTTGACGTTTAAATTTGATAGACTTTTGAATTTTTTTGGATGATAATGTTATTAAAAACTGAAGTTGAATATCGAAGAATTCTAATCCTATACACTTCCCATCAAGTTTTTTTCACTGGTTATTCATTTATTTCTCTAACAAAAGTGCTCCTTTCTTTTTTGTTTTTTTTTTTTATATTTCTCATGCTGCATTAACTTTTCATATTTACTCCATGCTGTATTAAATAACTCCCAATCAAAAATTTTCAAACATTAGAGTGATTATCTATGATTTTGAATGATTAAACTTTGCACCAACTTTATTGGTATTTCAAATCTTACGCAGATCGCGTCCATTTTTAACATGGCGGAATGCCACCGTGTCCTTCTGGGGGGGGAAACGAACCTGATTTTACCTCTATGCGATTATCCTTGAGATTTCAGCAACTGTACTTAGTGTGTTTTACTGTGGTTTAGTATTAAACCGTTTTCCCCCAGGTTTTAACAGCTCTTAATTGACCACCGCCCCCTCTGGTCCCACCAAACACAGGTGCAATCGTCTTTCTGCCAAAGCGATTCGGTATTGCGGTGTCGATGGGGAATGGATACGCCCTGGGTACTACCATGATTTTTTTGCGCTCGGGATTCTCAAAATAAATCCACTTTTCATCCCACTGCTGTAACTATACGATGCAAAAAAACGAACTTCCTTTTGTACCGACGCGAAAGCAAAATGTCCACATTGTGTTTTTGCATTTTTTCTATTTGCCTATCGTTAACTCATTTGGGTACCCATCTACCGGTCTTCTGAATCTTTCCCATACTCTCAGTAACCAATTGGAAACAGCTTGTTGACTAACGCTCAATTGCTCGGCGAGTTTGTTTTGTTGCTTTGCGAATCATCTTCGTCTTCCAACAATGCTTGCAATTCCACATCTTCGTATTTTTTTTGGCGCGGTTTTTTTTCCACGTTCCCTTGTCTGCAACCATCGAAGACGTCACCACTTTTGAAACGCCGAACGACCATCGTTCACACGTATCTTGCGAATGGGAGCATGTTCACCATAAGCTTCTCGAAGTAATCGGTATGATTCAACAGCAAGTTTTTTTCAAATGAAAACAAAAAATTAATGCTGTCCTCGAATGCTCTTTGTTCGGTACAAAATTTCGACATATTGAACACAAACAACACAACATATGCACACACTTTCTCCAATTTATCAGCTTCGTGCGCGTCTAACACTTGTTGATGATACAACAAAAATGGCCCCGCAGTGTCAAACTCTTTTATAGCACAAAATGCATTTGTGTTGCACCATCTGATTGTTCTGAAATCCGCATTTCATACTAGTACACTTGGTATATTGGAATTTCTAGATAGATATCGTAATATAAGAGAATTTATTTTCTTTTGAACAGGTTTTTAAGGAGTTAGTTGTTGGGGAATCGGGTTTTTGTTTTGTTGAATGTAGATTCGAATTTAGGGTTAGCTAGAATGTTAGATTAGTTATTATAGGGTTGTTAGTTAGTAGTAGAGTTTTTTTATGTGTTTAGAATGTTGTAGAGTACTCGTTCGTTGGATGACCCCCGCGTTTGTGGGACAGGAAGGAAGTAGTGTTGCAAAAAAAAAAGATATATGTTAAAATAAACACATTTTGATCGCTCACAATGTTCAATTTGTATTTTTTGCAGGGAAAATATTTGCCAAGAAGGAAAAGGGGAAAAAAAAAACAAAATAAAAGCAAAAAAGCAAAATGGTTACGTCAATCGAAAGCTTTTTCATTACAGCGGAAGCGAGCGGTCGGTTTCATGGGTTATTTTTTATTTTTGTTTTTAAAGTCATATGTTAGGGAAAGTAGGAGAAAAAGCTGGTATTCCTTCATTGTGATGGCGTTCAAAAAACATATATATTCTCGTCAGGAGCAAAAGGGGTGGGGGAAGATAACCACAGACAAAGGATTGAAGATATGTGGGAGGAAAATTTCCAGTAAGTTTAAAATTTTTTCAAGGTTTTATAACAGGCAATTGCTTTTCTTCTTCTGTATAATGTTTTAGTCTTGTAGAGTTCCGTAAGGTTCTTCTTCCTTAACTAGTAAATTTATTTACAGTTGTTCGAATGGCTCAAGATAAATAAAGTCCCCCCAAAACGCTTTATAAAAAAGGTTTAATTCCAATCCCCGGCGACTTATACTCAGAAAATTCTTAGGACTGAAAAGGAATTCTAATTTTGGACTCCTAATAATCGAGGATTGTTTCTCGTAGTATTCATCACATGGCAGCGGCCACTCCGTGAGCTCGCGAAGTCCCTCCTCAAGGAAGATCTATTGAGCAGAACACTGCCACTCATCAAAACGCGCTAGATAATCGCTCACACCATTATTCCCGGACATAAATAACCCCACAACTACAAACAAGAGACACTAGCACAAGAAAATGCAAAGACAACACAGATCAATACCTAAGAACGATAACAACTCAGAGATAGATAGAATTTTGCTCATTTTAAGTCCTGCTTCCCATTCGATCGCTCCAAGCCTGATCTCTACGCCACCCGCCCTACCCTATTGCCTCTCAAAAGAAAGAGATACCACCCCGCCCGCTTCCCCCCATAAGTTGATTTTAGTTTTGTTTTCCTGGATTTTCGGAAGCAAGCCCTTGTTCATTATTCCCCTGCCAAACTACGTATAAGGAAATTAGAGCCCCGCCAGTAGAACGTTAACTAGTAGAAGAAGCGGGATAATGTGGGACTGGCGAAGGAAATTTCGTTTATCTGGTTTCAATCGTAAATTGTTTAGTTTGGACATTTCGGGAAATTAAAAATATAGTTGTGGAGAAGCCGAGAGCTCTATAAGTTGTTATTTTGTTAGGCTATATGATTCCACCAAGACAATCCACGAGAACGCTCGATTGAAATCGTGTAGATGGGTTAAATCCTGAAGCTCTAGAAAGAAAAAGCAACAACCACAAATAAAATAATGCTCCTCATACTTCCTAAACACGTTACACCTACAGCAAAAGATTGGCCGAGAGTGCAGTTTCAGTCGCAAGCGAATAAAGACAACCCATACCGGTTAGTATCATACGTCCTGCAGTAGGTAATTATTTTTTTTAACGTTTATTAGGTTCATAAGGCCATGTAATGGCATGGGAACTAAGGCCAAAGTCTAAAAAGTAAATTAACATATAGAAATAAAATAAACAAATATTACACAAAACATATAAATGAGAGCTGCATTTATATTTTGGACACACAGTATATTTTTAAATTACACTTGTTAATATATATATTGAAAAAAACAAAATTATATTTAAATATTGATTGCCTTCTTTCGACTATTAAAAAAATATTTGGTTTTTTGTAACATTCCCAAGAAAGAAAGAATCAATTAAACTTTGAGGTGTTTTCGGATTAATTTTTAATTTTCTTTAAATAGAACTCTAAAAATTCTCATCCCAAAACATGAAACTACTGACAAATATCGGCACAACATGGAATGAAAAACCGTTTTTTTAGTTTTTAGTTCTCTACTGTTTTTAAAAAATAATTTCAAGTATTATTCCGAGATTGACAAATAACTTTATTAGGTCAATTTCGGTGGTTTGGTTTGTCCACCTCACTTGGTCACACGCCCGGAATTTTCCACGAAAATATTTGGGACATATTAAGTTAGTTTTTTGGCCACATATATGTCATCCAAGGGATTAAAGCTTTGTGAACTCGGTTGAAACCACGAGTTCAAAAAATAAATGATGTCAATACTTGCGCAACCACACTTATCTTTTTATTATTTTGGATGCAAAGCCTGCCCCCCCCCCCACCAAGAAGAAAACACATGAAACTTTTAAATAAAATCAATTATCGAACTACATTATTGTATTTAATAAAAAAACTGATTCCACTTTCAAAATAAAAGAACCGTTGTAAAGAGTAACAAAAGAGGGGCAGAAGGTGTCACAGAATTGGGAACAGACCATAGGACTCTTTAGTAGCAAAACATATAAAAAAAGTTAACCGTATGGCGTACTCAAGACAATTCAAAACCTCTCACAGAATCACAATAGACTAAAGAAAACAGAAATATTAATGAGCTCAACAAGAAACAGAACCAAATAGTCTCAGACCAAAGAAATAAAAATACAAAAAACACTTACCGCATGACGAAAACGATTATGAACATCTATATAGATGACGATATTAAGATCCAAAATTAACAAGTGAATTTAAAACTACGACCAACCTCCAACTGTTGTATAGGACCAGCATTAATAGGAATGCTTCAAAAAAGCGGACCTAGAAGGCATTATATAATGAAGACAACCGAAAATATAGAAACATTAAAAATTTGTATATCTGTGGAAAAAACCAAAAGAATCCTAATAAATGAGAAAAAAAGACTTTACGAAAAAATGGCCCTATTGAATACAAAATCCGGAAGAAAATCTTATTGGAAATTATAAAGAGACTAATATGCAAGGAAGGAAGAGAAAAGAAAATGGAGTCGAGTAGGATATAAAAAAGAATAGTACGAGAGATGCGGTTAAAATAGAAAAATCACAGATCTCGAGCTTCTCATAGCGGCACATGTATTTTTAGAACAGTTATATAGGACAGGAACCATAGAAGCACAGAGTTCATGGAGAATAATTAAAGCATTATCAGCGCACCCACTACATAGTGAGCGATGTGACTTTAGAGTATATCCCCAGTGGGAGACAAGCACGCAGTGGGAAGAATATTATAAAAAACTGCTAACAGAAGACAGACAAGATATACCGAAGAAGGAGAAACCCTGAAGAAGAACAGAATAAGGAGAAAAAAAAAAAGAGATTGTACTAAGCTCACACAATGAAGAACGTTAAGAAAGATCAATATAAATACTCTACAAATAATAATATCTTCTGCAAGTGGCCTGGAGGGTGTGGGGTAATGGAAATGATTAAGTACGGGTTTATAAATTACATCGAAATGCTGAGAAAACATGTTCCACAGAGCGACTAAATGGAGGAAAGTAAAAAATACTAAAGGCACAATGGTTCAAAAGCCTATATCGTATAGCTATATTTGTAAAAAATACCGCAGCCAACCCAATGCCAAAAACTATAGAGGCCCAAGCATAATAATCGAGTATCGCGAGACGCTCGTTGCATTTGAAAAAAATTATTAAAAATATCGTTAGAGGAAAATTTAAAAAGGAAAATTTGGAAGAAGACACAAGACCGGCTTTACGGCCAGGAACAGACATCATGTTTAGACCAAATATACACTATTAAAAACAAAACACATGAAAAAAAAAAAAATGGCACAAATACAATTGGTGAAGTTCATATAGCCCTTCATCGATTTTAGAAAGGGCACTATGACTCAGTACCAAGGACAAAGATTTATGGAACACAATGGAAGAAATAGGCATTGACAAAGAAAAACTAATAGAAGCAGTTGTTTTTAAAAGCTCTCTACGAAAAAACAACTCAGTGAACATAACTGAGACTCAGGACATATTAAATTTGGGAAAGAGGATTCCATGCATCAATATGGTCTTTTCACATCGTTTGCTATACTTCCCCAACAACTATTCAAAATATACCTCGTACTAACATTAAAAATATAATGTAATCACCTATAATGTAATGTGTAGAGGGGAGTGTGGCCCAAAATGGCCCTTTGCACTGCGACCATCATTGATCTATTGTGCTTCCCCTTATCCCTCACGGGTTTAATACATCCAGGAACAGGACCAGCTCCTTTAATGGGAGCGTTAGCAGATCCTGTTCACACCAGCGTATAGGCATGTAGTATCCTATGTCTCCTGTGTCCCAATGCCGCACAGTTGGTAATCAAGTGTTCCATGGACTCCTCTTCCTCACCGCAGAATCTGCAGGTGTACGTGGTTGATAGGCCCATTCTGTATAGGTGCTTATTGCAGGTATGGTGGCCTGTGAGTGCCCCCGCCAGTTAATCTTAGGCTTTTCCTATCCATTTTTAGGGCAAGATCCGCCCTCCTTGCATCAAAGCTCAGAAACTTTTTTAGAATGTTCCAGACCGTTAGTGTCGTTCCAATGTTCCTCTACTATGGATTTTGTCCATTTCATCATCTCCTCTTTAAGGAGACCCCTGCTGAATCCAAAGGATGGAGAGGGTCCAATGAAGGTCCCCTCAGCCCCTTTTTTTGCATAAGATGTCTGCCATCTCATTTCCTCTGTGCCCCTCATGTCCTGGAACCCTATCCGAGTAATCTGATTCTGAATTGCCAGGGCATTAAGCATGTTATGACATTCCAGTACTAGCCTGGACGTGATTGTACAGCTATTCAGGGCCTTTAAGACTGATTGGCTGCCGAGAGTATTTTGATACTTACTCCCCTGTATCCCCTTTCGGATAGATCCCTAAAGCTTCCAATATTGCGTATAGTTCCGCCTGGAATATTGTGGTGTCCTTGCTCAATGTTATTGTTCTGTGTGCTCTAGGCCCCACTATTCCTGCTCCCACCCCTTGGAGAGTTTTGGATTCATCCGTGCTGTACCACTTTTGTGAGCCATCCTGTAGCCACCTTGGGTTTTTGCGCACCACTCTTCCCTTGTCGGGAAGTAGACCCCATACTTCCTAACGAAGCACTGTATAGGATCAATGGTGTCGCTGGCCGTTGACATATTAAGTATGTCTCCGATCCCCTTCAGGATCGTGAGATGACCGATAAGGTCGCCCTCCTTAAGTTTTTCCCTTCTGTGGATGGAGATAGCCTGAAAAGTTGCCTCCTCTTGAACAGCCACGTTAAGTGGTGTAAGGTTCAGAAGAGCTTCCATGCCCGCCGTTGGAGTGGATCTCATAGCTCCTGTAACGCATAGGCATGCAAGTCTTTGCACCCTACATAGCCGCCGTATTGCTGTTTTTTGTTTGGTCTTGCCCCACCATACCAGAGATCCATATAGTATTTTCGGTTTGACCAGTTGAGTATATATCCAGTAGGTCATTTTAGGGCTAAGGCCCCAGGACCTACCGAGTAGTTGTTTGGCAGTCCAAAGGTGTTTTGTAGCCTTTTTCAGCACCGATTCGAGGTGTGGTTCCCAAGTGAGTTTCCTATCCAGTACGATACCCAGATATTTTACCTCTTCCTTGGGAACGACCTCAACATCGTTTATTTTTAAGATGGGGATCTCTAACACCCTCTTTTTAGTAAATGGTTCGTTGGGTTAATCGACAGCCCTTCCGTCCTGCACCATTCCCATGTTGTGTACAGAGCATCCTGCATCAGTTCACCAACCGTCCCAGGATGATTGCCTCTGATTATCACTGAGATATCGTCCGCGTATCCGATGGTTTTGTATCCCTTCCGGTTAAGGATCCTAATCAGGTCGTCGACCAGAACAGACCATAGAAGGGAGGATAGTACCCCACCCTGAGGGCATCCCTTAACGCGCAGTGACACTAAGGTCTGTCGAACCAAGTGAGGCTCTAATCAGCCTTTGATTCAGCATGTTGCTGATCCATTTTACCACCGCCGGATCAGCTCCTCTGCTGGAGAGTGCTGTTTCCATTGCGAGGAAGTTCGCGTTATCGAAGGCGCCCTCAATGTCCATGAATGCACATAGGGCAATCTCTTTAGAGTCCAGAGCCTTTTTGATATCTAGAACAAGTTTATGTAGTGCCGTGACAGTTGACTTGCCCTTCTGATAGGCAAATTGCAGTCCATGCAGCGGACTCATAGTAAGTACCTCCGCTCTGAGGTACTGGTCTAGTATCTTCTCTAGTGTCTTCAACATAAAAGAAGATAGACTTATAGGTCTGTAGGATTTGGGAGATTCTGGGGGTTTGTTCCCTCCCTTGGGTATGAATATGACTTTTACCTCTCTCCAAATCTCTGGAACATATCCCAGTGTTAGGCTCGATCTAAAAATGTTGACCATCGCCCGAAAGAGGGAAGCATTTCCCTTTGATAGTAGGGCCGGAAAAATATGTTACCGTCCGGCCCAGGTGATTTGTAGGGTCTGAAGGAGTTTACTGCCCATTCAACTTTTTTAAAGGTTACTAACCTCCTGATTGCCTGATTCACCGTGCCGCGGTGGACACCCGTCGGTATCCTCGGTTCATCAGCACCCGAAGCATGAAGCCTGCAATCAGGAAAGTGACTCCTAAGAAGGAGCTCTAATGTACTGTTAAATGTACTAGTATAGGTGCCCTCAGGCTCTCTGAGTGTGCCTACCGGATTTACAGCCCCTTTTGAAAGGGCCTTGTGCAACCTGGCCGTAGCCGGGATGTCTCTAAGTTCCTCACAGAGGAGTCTCCATGACTTCCTTTTAGACTTCCTCAGCTCCCTCTTATATGTGGTTAGGGCTTCTCTGTACCTATCCCAATTTCCTGATCTCTTGGCCTTGTTAAATTCCAGTCTTGCTGTTTTGCGTAGTTTTTCCAGGTTCCTGTTCCCCCATGGTACCCTTTTTGTGGAGGATTTCATTTTAAGAGGACAGTTCTCTTGAAAGGAGGATATAACGATGTCAGTCAGTTCCGCAGCTGAAACATCTAAATCCTCAGTTGATGTAGTAGGAAATGTTTCTTCCAGTAATTCTAGACTGCAGACATTCCGAATAATTGGTCCAGTCTGTTGCCCTGGGTTTCTGTAGAGTGTTTGGCTCTTTACCAGTCCCCTTATTTCAAATATAATATGTTTGTGATCCGACATGGAGTCCTCTTCAGATACTCTCCAATCACCAATCATGTCAAGAGACTCGTTAGTTATGAGGGTTAAATCGATTACCTCTTCCCTAATGGCATTGCTAAACGTTGGATTATTCCCCCTATTAACAATCCCCATATTAGAAGATATTAAAAATTCTAAGAGTGACTCACCTCTGGTATTTGTGTCCGTGCTTCCCCATACTGTATTGTGGGCGTTCGCATCACAACCAATGATTAGGGTCTTTCTGTGGCGTTTACAGTGCTCTACTAGACCCTTGATGTTGGGAGGTGGTGCTTCGTCCGCATCTAACGGAAAGTATGCTGAGGCAATAACGACCTGTCCGCTTCAACTAGCACCACTGCAGTGTCGCCATCCATAAATTCTGTAAGTGGCAAATAATTTATGTTGGTATTCATGATAAGCGCAGCCCTTGGTTTGGCTGCGCCCGTGTCATAAATTACCTGTGTATTTTTTGTATTAAGACCTCGAATATGGCCTCTTGATATCCAGGGCTCTTGAATCAGCCCTATGTTGAAGATGCCACCAGCAAACCTTCTGTTAATTTCGGCCGATGCAGCCTTTGCATGATGAAGGTTAGCTTGGAGGCACTTCATGGTATTTTGTTTGCTTCAGCGCTGCAAGGAGGGCTCCCGTCCTCTTCTTCCAGCCCCACCGCTTCCATCTGTTGGACCAATACGTCTGTACTGGTATTATCCGCTTTTAGCCTGAGGACGATTTGGCCAAAGCGGAAGTTTACTTTTCCGTTGGCCTCCTTTAGGCTGACTGCTGATTTATGGTCCACCGCGAGGACCATTGTGACGTGAGAGCCCTTTTCAGCTCTTTTTAAGAGTCGCCATGATTTGACGCAGAGGCCATTGTTCTGCCCCTGTAGCAGATCCAATATCTTGTTTGTCTCCAGCTTAGTGGAGTTTGGGAAGTAGCCTACCGCTATCCGTGAATGAGGGATCTTGTGTTCCTCTGTGGCTAGCAGTGAGGCACCTTCCCACGGTGACGCATTGGTGATGTTCTCCTTTACCCATTCAGCTGACATGCTGCCTTGTAGGTGCAGCATAAAAAGGCAGGTTTTGTGGCCTGATCCTTGTCAGCTATTATTTTTTCAAGAATTATTCCCTGAATAGAGTCCATTTGTTCGGTCGTGAGAGACGTACTTGGATAGTCTCTAGCTAGCACCGCTATTTTGACTCCTGTTGCAATGTCCTTGTATGAGGCAGTGGGCCGCCTCTGTGTGGACATCGATGTCTTTTTTTCATGCTGTTGCGCTGTTGCCCTGGAGGTGGACGGTTGTTCGTCCTTAGACCTCTTCTTAGCATTAGCTCCTGGAGGCGTCTCTCCTCTTCCGGCCGTTGCCTTTTTGGGCCTTGTGTTTTGCCGTCGGAAACTGGCATTGGGTTTAAGGCCTTGTTGTATGCCTCTTCTTTACTGAGGCCCTTTCTGAGGTAAAATGCTAGCCTCTTTTTGCCCGCTCCACTGAGCCTTTTGGGCCTCTCTTTCTGTTTTTCGCCACTGGGAGTTACTCTTGCCCCAGTTTCTGATGAGGGTTTATCTGCCTCTTTTTCTTGTTGGTTGCTGGGAGTTACTCTCACCCCAGTTTCCAATGAGGATTTGTCTGCCTCGCTTTCTTGAGGTGATACGACCTCTGTGGTGAAGCTCTTTTGGCTGCTTCCGCCATTGTTTGTTTGTGTTCCTGTGTTCATCTTTGGTCCCACGAGTAAAGGGGAAAGGACGGTCCACTGCATCAGTGCCCCGGTAGCGCAGTAAGGCACACCGGCCCACTTATTGAGGGACCTTGCAGCATCCCAAGTTCGCATATTAGGAACTTATTGAAATGGGCCACATTGCCTGAGCATCCCAATCTTGGATTGGGGTTTGTGTAGAAGTTCATATTAGGAACTAGATTAACCACTAGCCATTCATCCCTCGAGATATGCTGTTCCCTCTTGGATTGGGGTTTGTGTAGAGTTTTCTCTCTTAGCCCGACTATATTGGCCAGGCGCCCCAGCAGAGACATGACCGTACTGGGGAATCTGTTTCCGGTGGCCACCACGAGGAGGTTATAGTCGCACTTCCGCACAGTCTAGCAGTTACGGCACAGTGTTCATGAAGATCGCTGCGTTAATCCCCCTACATAGACTGGCAGCTGACCACCAGGTAGGTAGTACAATAACTCTGTACTTTATATGTTGTGAATTTCATTAAATTTCTATTCATTTTTTACATTCCAAGGTAAGAACCAATTTTTTTGGGAACAGTTTCATGGTCTGCAAACATTCTTTATAATTTGATATCGGCAAAAATACCATTTTTTCTAAATATCCATAACAGGTTGCCTTATTAGTAAGTTGAAAAAGAATATAATGACAAACAAAAGTATTTTATTCATACATGGTCTAAAAATCTACCTGGATTAATACGTGTAATCTTAGCGGGCTACTATGCGGAAATTAACATACTCTCACTTCAACTCATATTATTTTATTTTAGTTAAAGAATAACTACAAAAATATTAGGTACCAGGATTTAAAAAAGGAATTGTGTATAAGATTTGCAGAAGTGATAAACTAGTAGAATGCTTTTAGAGCAAAACATGTTTAAAATCATTTTTATTCTAAACGTTATTTCCTTATGAAAAGCCAATTAATTTTAACTAGATTGTAAACGAAATGAATGATTACTTTGCTGCAGAACTCTAAGAAATAATCTCTATAATATAATATAATATTCTTTTAAAAAAACATTATTGTAATTTTACAGAAACTTGGAAAAAAAGAACTTTAAAAATAATGCAAAGAAAAGTGTGTGCAAGTATTATATTATATAAATATTTTTTACTCGTGTTTTTACAAGCTTTCATTTGACACTACACTCGATGACCTAGTAAAAAAAATTTTTTTTCACCTCCGATTTCACCACCCAAAACTTACCCCTTAAGTCAAAATTTAACTTTTAAAACTACACTGCTCTGATGAGGCCATTAACTCCTATATTATTACCAAATTTCAACTTTCTATGACAAATAGTTTCGAAGAAATTCGAGTGTGACAGACAGACAGACGAAGACACCGAAGTCATCTCCGTACGGAACACTAAAAATGGTCAATAATTAAAAATCTGCCCAGACACATCAATAGAGAAATCAAAAATGAAGGTTAAAAAAAAAATTATTGAGAGTCCTTGAAATTGCATGGCTGAGACTCATTTTATTGCCTAAAAAGGTGTTTTTTAGGAAAAAGCGATATATATATATATATATTATATATATAGATATATATATATATATATATATATATATATATATATACATACATACATATATATATATATATATATATATATATATATATATATATATATATATATATATATATATGTATGTATGTATGTATATATATATATATATATATATATATATATATATATATATATATATATATATATATATATATATATATATATATATAAAATCATGCTAAATAACCAAAAATCCGTTCGGACAGCAGATCGATAAAGAAATCAAGAACGAACATTTAAAAAAGAATTATTGTGATTCCTTGAAAATTGTGACCAGAAAATAAATTTGGGTAAAAATTACATATTGCCCCATTGTGGGTCACTTTACAAAATCCTAGATTCACCACAGATGTTTGAAAATAAATATTGTTTATAGGAATTATAGTAACAAACCAAGAGCTACGGGAAAAAAGTGGCGTGGGTAGTAGCAACTTGCCTCGTTGACAGGTTGATCGATCTGGCACTGGCCCATTATCCAATAAGGCCCAATTCGAATATGTCATTTTTAACGTGAACGATAGCACCGTAGGCGTGGTACAGTATCATTAGCCAGTTCAGTAGGACTTGCGCTCAATGATGTGCACTGCGACTCACGAAAAAAGGCCCCTTGGGCCCCCGGGCCGACATTGACTTCTGCACTTCATTGACCGCAAGTCCTACTGAACTGACTAATGATACTGTACTACGTCTACGGTGCTACCGTTCACGCCAAATGGTATATTCGAATTGGGTCTTATGGAATAATGGGCCAGTAACGACGTGTCAGAATATCTGAAAGGTGAACAGTTTCTGTGCCAGATGAATATGTCAAATGGGCAAGTTGTTACTGCCGACGCCACTTTTTTTTTCCGTAGCTCTTGGTCCATAATGTTTCAAGGATTTACAGCAACTAAATGACATCCTTGCACTGAGGTTTCTTTCTAACGTACATAACTACTGCTATTAGTTCATTATTAGTTCAGGTTCAGGACATTTTAGTGTGTTTTTATTTAAAATATATTAGTTTTATCTTTATTTACCTTTCAGTAATTAATAATTTAAAATTCTAAGAATATAAAGCAAAAATCACACTATAAATGACATAGAAAGTTATTTTAAACGTAAAGATTTACTCTCGTGTTTTCGCTTTAGCGCTGCGCAAATGGTGTGATAATTTTAGTGACAAAAATTAAACAGGGCCTAAAACCTTTTATTTCGCGGCCTTTGTTAGCGAGCTTTTTACTTTTTAATTTGGTTATAAAGCTGTTTACCATACAGAATACAAAATAATATTGTATTGTATTTCTAGGTTATAGGTGATTTTGCTTTATATGTATTTTAAATCAAGAAGTGTTGTTTAAATTTAATATTTTTAATCCATTACTTTATGTTCTATGTAGTATACGAACTTTACAAATAAAAAATCTAGAAAAAAATATGTCCAGTTTAAGTACGAACATAGTTCCATTCTAAATATAATGTCATACACTGTGTACATCATTAAGTAAAGATAATAATCATTAAAATTCAGTAACCCGTGAGGACACTTCGATTTTTTGGATATAATAGTTTAAATCGCGTTCTAGGTTTGAGCCGAGTCAGTGAATTTAAGTATTCTTATTCTATATTATTTCGATAAATTTAACATAATTTGATATCACAATCACCATTGAAGTTTGTTATGAGAAAACAGATAATATAATCTCTAGAGATCGAGCATTCATTTTATAGGCTAATCCCTAAATAATTCTTTAGATCTCTTTAGATATATTACCATTGTAGCCAATGTTAATGGTTTTCACAAGGAGGCAACCTTTCACAAGAAATTGGGCATATTCATTTCGTACAAACTGTGTCAATAACTGAATTAAGATGGAATAGGCTGTTTTATTTTTTCAGGTACTCATACCGACTATTTTTTTACGCTATGTGTGCATGACATAATTATATGTTTGCCGTTTTTCAGAACAAACTAAATTGAGAATGTGAAACCTCTAACCTCCTGCAAAGTCAAAATAATCATTTTTTTAAAAATATATTATAGAGACTATTTTTCATAGTTCTGTAGCAGACTATGTATTCGTTTTTCATAAGGAAGGAACTTTTTAGAATGAAAATGATATTGAACATGTTTTGCTCTAAAAATACTCTACTATTTTGCTACTTCTGCAAATCTTATACACAATTCCCTTTTTTTAATTTCTTGTACCTAACATTTCTGTATTTATTTTCTATTTAAAATAAAAATAATATAAAGAGTTGAAGTGAGCGTATATTAGTCATTTTCCTAATAATAATATTCCGCTGGAATTTCACCATCTGATGGAAAATATATATATTTATTTCAACTTTGGTTCATTTTTCTTGCTTTCATAATGCAAATTATTTTTATAACTATTATAACTGCTAATAAATACATTATATTGACTTACTTTTAATTTCTTATTCTTGAACAGCCTTTGAACATTTATTATTCATTTATTGTGTGTTAAAGACTATGGTTTTTACCACTTAAATCGAGTTGCAGTTCTTTTCTTTTCAAGCGACTTATTTGATTATTTCTCTTCGTATTAATCGTATGTTAAATTTTAAAATTACCTTTTCTTTTATTCGAGAAAAACATTCAAAAATCCTAATTTTTCACAGTTAAACATTAAAAATTCAGCATTAGTTTGTAATATTCATTTTTTTCTAGATTTTAAGATCATGTTACAACACTGCTTTTCTTTCTATAATTTATATTTTATTACATTTTTATATTTATTGCAGTGATTTCAATTTTTGAGCAGTGTAACTTAAAACAGTGATTTAAATTTTTGAACAATGTAACTCAACCGTGACTAACGTGTTGCTGACCTAGCTTATTTAGTTTGCATTGATTTTGCGTCCCGGAAGTGAGCTGTTTTAAAGACTTCACTTTGAAGAAGGGGCAAAAGATATATAAACGGCCAGATGGAATTTTTAAGGGCTTTTTCCTCCAGTATGCCGTAGTGGCTTTTTCCTCCAGCATGCCGTAGTGGCTTTTTCTTCCATCATGCCGTAGTGCATTAACTGGGTTAGTGGGTTTTGTTTATAGATCTCAAGTTTGATGCCCTTTTGCAATCTTAAAATATTCTGCCCATCCTAAGACATCTCGGGTCAAAAAGTGATTAGCTACCAAAATGGGGATAGGAGAGTGGCAGGTGAGACAATATCTGGATGAGAATCTCACCAGGAGAGGCCAAGCAGTTTATGGAAAACCCATGAGGAGAAGCCAATTAGTAAGTCATAAGTACACCAGTTTAAATATCTCACTTCCTGTCTGCAACATGTGTAATCCGCGAAACTTTTATATCGCGTTTTTTAAAGCCATTTGCTAAGAACTTGATAATTCCAACTTAGTGACTCTATGCAATATTGTGCACTCTCTTAGTATAAAAGGTTATTTATTAAGTCTGGGTAATGTTAAGAGTATAAGAAAATTTGAAATTTTTATTTTGTTAATATCCCCTTCTTTATTTAAATGTGTAGTGTCTCACTAAACCCCTGCTCTTTCTTTCAGGACGCAACGGTTGTACCCAATTCAATTTTATTTCAATAACTAAATAACTCTTCAGTATTTTTTCATTTTTTGAGCTTTTTATTCTAAAATGACTGGTGCCCAAAAACTGTACAACCAAGTTTTAAATAACTATAGAGACTATTTTCCACAGGCGTACAAAAATTACCTCGATCTCCATGTACTCTACCAGTAAAAAACGAGCTAGTTTATATATCTAATTTTTGATCTCTCAGTATTAATATCCACTCAATCCACTCTCAAAAATTAAGGTATATATTAGGGGCAAATAACGGCTTCTATTTAATAAATAAAATATTTATTAAAAATAAGATACAAAATAGCGCCGCAAATGTGAGGCTATACAAAATAGCGCCGCAAACGTGAGGCTATAAAATAGCTGCAAAAAGAGACGGTATAAGTTTAACAGTATTTATGTGCATTATGATATCGACTCCAATTTTTTTAGCATAACCTCATTTTAATATTTTAAAGCGTCATCTCGACATTTCATGCTACTAACTTGACTTTTCGCCTTGTTATTGTCTAACATTGGATGTTAGCCATAAATCTGTTTATATTTTAAAGCAAAGCCAAAATAATTTGCTAAGGTGAAATACAATATGTTATGAAAAATGCACAACTATATAAGAAACAAAAACGAAATACTACTTATGCCTAAAATTTTTTTATACAATGTATTCCAAAGGAATTATTTGTTAATTCTAATCTCAAATGTAACAATTAAAATGCTAATTAATATAAAATTAGCTTCAATTAACTTTGCCTTTTTTTGATGGTAATTATGAACAATAGCCTACGTAATATGATTTATTGAAAAGTCCCATTCTTTGGAGATATTTAAGTATTACCAAAAATATTATAACTCCAAACTGTGTGTCGATATTGATGTAATAGACAGAGGGAAGACTCTAAAATCAATATGCTTATTTCTAACAAGATTTTTGAAAAGGTAGTATATCAGAAGAACATATTGACTTAGCTCATGATATGGAAGCATCAAATTGTTGCCAAATTTAAAACCCGAATAGCTATACAATAAAATAACTAAGAATGAGACCTTCCGCCCGCTGTCTCATCAAGATCCCGAAAGGTAACCCGGGTGTTTCTGTATAGTCATAATATATACTTCCTTTCCTCAATGTTTCATCTGGTCGCCGCTTAGACTATAAGAAAACAAGGAAAATGTTATTTGGCAACTATAACTTTTTCAAAGGCTTGGACAATAAATCGTCGAGCGAAATAGTGCCATAGACAAAAATAGTTTCTCGTCTAATAGAAACGAGCAAACATTACTATGTCGTAAATGAAACAACGTAAAAAAGTATAATAATAGGTTGTTTTATAAAATAATGAATCGATTATTAAATGATGTTATTTTTTATAGCGAAATATTTGTTGTAAAAATAAATTACTCAATTAGAATAAATTTTAGCTTTGTACAGTCTGTCAAGTAAGAATGTGAGTGCTCGTATTCTTGAAAAATATTTTTCGAGAACATTTTTTGCCATCAATGTATTTTTTGGTGTTGTAACAATGGCGCAATTACCTTAGTAAGTTGTCCAATCGCCTCCTGCATCAATAATCGTCTAATACCTTCGAGGCATGCTGTCGACAAGATTTTCTGCATACTACGGCAAATTTTTCGAATTTAGTGAGACAACTGAGTCAAAGTCGTCAGAGTCTTTCTCTTTACAAGAGACCAAACGTTTTTAACAGAGTTGACGTCCGGAAATTGTGAGGGCCACTCTAGTATCTTATCGTGGCCCAAGGGAGCCGCTTCGCGACGTAATTTTCACCCACCACAGGTATTTCCAACGGACTTCGAAATCATGAACACGAAGAAGTTGTCGAATGGTTTCATGGGACACATTCAGACTCGATTTTTTTGTTCTTGCCGTTCCTTGACGCAGCGTCAATTTCGGGTCCGTGAAAACAAAGACACGATTCGTTTTTCGACTTTCGGAGTGACTTTGCCTACCGAGCCACGTTTTGGCAAGTCATCTACATTTTTCGTCTCGTTAAAACAATTTATCCACTTCTTCACAAACGACACCTACTTTTTAATATATTTAGCGGTCGCGAAAGGTATCATTTTAGGCCGCTTTGTTTGGGAATATGTCCTTTCAGCACTATCTATAACTTTGAAGAAATCACACAGAGCTAAGTCACCTAAATATTATTTGGTAATCGTTTTTTTTTTGGTCGGAGAATGTTTCACAGCAAGCGCAGTGTGACTTGTCGCATTGTTATGTTTGATGATGGTGATGATTTACTGGTCAGGAGAGAGTTCGGGTTTTTTTCGTCGAACTGCAGCACTTCTAAGTAGCATTTTTAGTTGACCTTTTGTTGCTGCTCAATAATTCCTAGTTGGACTATTCTCTTATGATCAAAGAGCATGATCTTAAACTGTGAGCGTGACATGCGGAAACCTATGAATTTCCATTGCATGCTCTAAAGTCTTGTAGTTGAAATCAGAGACATCAACTTTCCAGAAATCCTTTCTATACCTAGTTCTTCAGTTAAAATTTGTCTACTTATGTGTGGATTAATCCGCAGGTTTTCAGTTAATAATCATTTGACACTCTGTTAGTGTTAACGCCAGTCCTTTTTATTTCTGGCTATTCGTTTCTTTATTCATTCGTCTCATCTTTTTGCTCACCTTTATGCCACTAAAATATAGTCGACTCTTTCATAGTATCTCCACCATGTGCAACTTACAACAGTTGTAACATTTTAGTTCCACATTTGCCGATTTTTATATAAAATTTAGTGTTAATAGCTTTTAAATTTCAGTCACTCATTTTTTATGCCAAAGAGTACATGAAGTACTAGTACTTTGCTAACAGTTAACTAACAGCTAACTTTATTAGCTTAATATGTACGTATTAGTTTAAATATATTCAAACATGTATACTTATGCTATTTTGATTCAATTTCGTCATGGGCGACATTATATGGCCAATCCGGGAACGAGATTGGAACACATTGTACATGCATTTTATCTTTCTCGTATCAGTGTGAAATATACAATTTTTAGTCAGTTGGTAGCAGGCAATGAGATATTTTTTATCAATATTCTTTATATGTTATGACAAGTTAATTATTATTTAGTTGTAATTTTATAATAGATTTTGCAAAGAATTTTATACGTACAATGTCCGGAAATGGCAGTGTTTTAGCAGGTTAGTAAGCAATTTTCACTATTCTCCTACGCCGTTCTAGAACTTGCTTACTTCTCGTGTTAAATACTGCTTTCTTAACTTGACACGTACATAAATACATCGAACGAATTACTACCTACCAATTAGTAACTAAAATAGCAATTAAATAATTTTTCAAATAAGAATTTAACTGAACGTTCTTATTATTAGTTATTGTTTGTTATACATAGATACAAGTTTTAATTTAATAATCAATAGTAAAACTTGTATATATTTGTAGTCAAGGAAGTTGAAGATAAATATTAATAAATAACACACAAAATTAACTCAGAGAAGTCTTAAATTTCTAAACTAAAATCATCACAGCGACTATCTAAATTCGTATACCTTCTTGAACAATTGTGTTATTTTATTATTTGTATGTATTAAGATAAAGAAAATGTTTTCCCCAACAATTAAAAAAATTTCGTATTTAAAATAGTTTAAATATTAGATATGGCACACATAAAAATATCATTACCTTTGAATATGAAAAAATGTTCTATGTGATCATTTTATGATTTTAAATTATATTTTCTTGCTGTTATATTTTGTTTTAGACAACCCTGTGGAATATGGAATGGAAGAAATATCTTAACTCCTATAATGTTTTCCTTTTATCAGAGTGTACATTTTTGCATAAATATGTATGTTATTTTTAAGCTTATTAAATTATTATTCAGTAAAGTTTGGCAACATTAAAATATATCATTCATTGCTCCAAACTGCAACCACGGTCCACAAATCACTTGTTAAAACAATGCAGATAATACATATTTATGTTGTATGCATAAATTTAAAACTATAGTTTACAAATATACTCGTAATTTAAACTGCTTATTAAATAACGGATTTTCCCGTGTAATTTTAATTTAAAAACAATTTAATAACCAAAAAGGCCTGATTTTATTTGGATATTTTGAACATTACAATATCAAAATGATGCCGAGGTAAAAGCGAACGAACACCTATATATATATATATATATATATATATATATATATATATATATATATATATATATATATATATATATATATATATATATATATATATATATATATATATATATATATATGTATATATATATTTATATATATATATATATATATATATATATATATATATATATATATATATATATATATATATATTATATTTATATACTACTGTGATCAAAAAATATTAAGACTTTTAAATTTAAATCGTTCGGGCATTTCCAAATCGGATTAATTTTTTTTTCGTTAGGTTGGTAGGACCTTAACTGCCATCTGTGTCAAATTTTAAGACCATAGCGTTAGTAGTTAATAAGATTCGCTTGCATTCGTTCAACAACAAAAGTGCGTTTTAAGATTTTTAATATGAGTGAAAAAATTCAGCATAGAAGATGCATTAAATTTTGTTTTAAAAATGGTTTTTTGGTTTCCCAATCGTTCTAAAGAGGCCGGAATTATGGGCCGATAACTCTTGGTTTTTTCATCACGATAATGCGCCTTCTGATACAGCATTGATTCTTCGCGACTTTTTCATCAAAAATTCAACTCATATCATTCCGCAATAGCCCTATTCGCCTGATTTAGCTTCGTCGGATTTCTGGCTATTCCCTAAACTCAAAAAAACCGTTTCGAGGACATCGTTTTCAGTCGATTGAGGAGATAAAACCGAATCGAAGTAGGCTTTAAAGGCCATTCCAGAAATCGAATTCAACAACTGTTTCGAAGACTGGAAAAAACGTTGGCATAAATGCACTTTGAAGGGGACAAAAATAAATAACCCGTTTGCGTTTTATTTCAAAAGTCTTACTATTTTTTGATCACAGTAGTATATATATATATATATATATATATATATATATATATATATATATATATATATATATATATATATATATATATACAGTATAAGTACCCAGTAAAAATTACAGGTAGATACAAACAATTTTTTATAGTATATCATTGGGTATATTGTATAAAGATTTATACCGACAGATTAATTAGGAATTATCCGGTAGTTGGCTTGCAGGTAAGACATTTTATTATACATTTTATTCAATGTTAACTCTGTATTTTTTCGATTTACCTTGTGCTAGGCAAGGCCACATACAATGTCATGCTGTCACGCTGACAACTTCGAAAAACCTTTAAAGTTAAAATTGTTAATTAAAGGTCACTCGAACCAGAAAAGAACTCCGATGAAAGGTAAATGCATATCTGAAGTTGAACTGTTGCAGTGAAAGTGCAACAATGTGTTCTTATGGTTAAAACGCTTTCAGTTTTGGATATATATATTTTTGTTTTTTGAGTGGAAAAGTTTTTTAATTTAGTGTAGATTATCTCTGCGGCATCAGTTTTTTTACTGAAAAAGGTAGAATTTGTGCAAAATTCAATATAACTTTAATTATCAACATGGAAGTACCTCAGCTACAAGTTAATTTCAAAATTCCGATTCGACTAGATTCAAACCGAATATAGTGTCAAACATTGTCGTACATGTTAAAACGCAAAAAAGTTATATTGAGTATTATGCAACAGTAACACGATAAAACGGTAATATTAAAACGTTGTATTTGTCAAATAGTATAAAAAATTTGCTCCATCTTGTGGTAACAACAGATATACTAGAATCTCAATAAATTTTCAGAAAATTATATGAACAAGGTTAAAAATAGCAACTCATCGTCATCAGATAATAACCAGCTTTGTCGCAGAACCCTTGATAAGTCCTTGTCAACATTGGAATGAAATAGTTTTTGGATTAGCTTTTAAATAATGAGCACACTTCCGATGTTCATTTGTTATTTTTTATACAATAGGAAAAGATACTGATAATCTCCGTCCGCTGCCATTTTCTACTCCATATCAACTCATGGATACTAAACACTTATATTTCACTCTATTTTATGATATATGTATATGTGGTTCAAAAGGATCCGGTCTTCTCTGTGTAAGCCACGAAGTTAAATTTGATTTTTTTTTTTAGCTTTACCTATACCTATACTTAGCTATACCTATATATTGGGAAAAATAATAATGTACCCTAAGTAGATTTAAACTATTAAATAGATGATATAAATAATGTAAATATTGAAACTATATTATTTATGTAGCTTCTAGGGCCGATTCCATCCCAAATTTAAAGCAAATATATTCAAAATATTTAAACCTCTAGGATGTATCCAATAAACCACCTTATATGAAATATTTCATTAATGATATCAATGAAGCTTAAAAACACCAACTTTAATCAATTTGTTTTTTAACTGTACTCTGATACAAAAATTTTTTAGTTTGTTATGTTAAATGTTTTGTTTTTATAAATATAACTTTCCTTTACTAGCTCAAAATAGAAGCGATGGAGCATAAAACATGGTTAATGTACCTGTTCAATTTTCATAAAAGCAGCGCTAGCGTTAAAAAGAAACACATTTTATATATAACCGACAATCATTTTTTATTTTAGCATCCTGTCCAAACGATGTCAAGTAGTCCTTCCAATATATTTTTAATACAGGTAGCTCAGAAACGAAAAATACAGAGGTAGCAAAAATAAAGTGTTTGGTGTAGTGGTGATATATACTGAGTAGTATCATTGTGCCAAAGATTCCACATTCCCAACTTAGTAAATTAAAGTGCTTAAAGATCGAGAAAAATTTCTTTATAAATTATAAATTATTCCAATAAAAAAAGATATATTCGAGTTCAATAAATAATAAAAATTTGGTAACAATATGTTAAATAGTAGTACTCGTATAGCTTTAAATTAATATGTTAAATCAACACCATGTGCCACGTGTTTTTACAGACTTTTTGACTATAACCCAAATATGCAAGAACACTGATAATTTTGATCCTCCCAGCAATAAATTATTTGAAGAATTCTGAAAATGGTTCAGAATAATCTTCAGCCAACGGTGATGAGTAGATACATTGGAATTTTGTTACTGTTAAATCATTTTTAAACAAAATACCTAAAGTGTAGTTCTGGGACTCTTCAAGTGATTCACATTTTTTACGATATCGACATTTTAGCTGGGTCGGGAAATAACGAAAATCAGATCAACGTATATTATTGAACAAAGAAAGTCTACAATGTAAACATAGAATAAAATGATGCATCCTTAGGATGACTAGCATTTGTTTCTACTATTTGGGATCATGCTATAAGAACTGAACTAGATTATTTCATAAGAAAACCAAGGAACCAAACTATATATATTGCATTATTTTGGAAAGAATAAAAATATATATCGGGCAAGTAGGGTAGGGGCCCCAAGATTGCGCACTGAATATTTGATTGGCTATAAATCAATAAAAACACAAATTGTCATAATCATCTGTATTAAGTTTAATGAACACGTTATTAAGGTTAATTAATGTTATACTTAATCGAAGCTTTGGTAATAATTTTTAGAATTATGAAAGAAAAAGCAGGAAATGGAAAATGCGCAGTATTAGAGCTCCGTGCGGGTAACACTGAGCACTAAGGTTGCTAAGATTGCGCATAGGTGCCAAAGGCTTTTTAAGCCACAATAATATAATACTAAATTATTTTGACGTATAAATACTACATTTGAAAGATCCAATACCAATGTACGCGGTATAATCCTCATGCCACCATTCGCTACATACAGAACAACCTATCCAATCTTCAGTAATTGGTTCTTTGTATGGTTCATTGCAACCAACACACGACCAATTCTTTTTATTTCTAGAATGTTTTGCTGGTTTTTGTGCAGGTTTCTTCGCAGGCTTTTTGCATTCCTTCTTCACTCTTTTTTTTGGTATATTTTTTTCTTCGTTCTCTTTTTCAAGTTGTAGTTTATAGGGTGAACTGCTTAGTATTTCCGATTTCTTGTGTTTTCACTTGTTATTTACTGCTTGTCTTATGTGATTTAGGTAATGGAGAAATATCTGTTATTTTTAAAATGTTTGCACCTTGTTGTTTACAGCTACAGGATGGAACAGCTGTAGGAGCTTGAGAAGTTTCGTCATTACTGGCTTTTGGAGATGACACACGCTTCATTTCTTGAAGAACATTGATTCCAGATTTAGTTTCTTTTAGCACAGAAACAGAGTTTTTTCGGTTTCTGTCTCATTATTTTGACAGGTTTTCATACCTGCAGACTCTTCTGGTCCTTGGCTATTTTGATCATTTTGTACTGTAGGCATTTCCTCTCGAGCCTCCTTTGCATTAGACAAGGTAGGATCACCATCCATTTCTCTTTCAGCGACAAAGCTAGGCAGGAATTCTGCTTCTGTAAATATGTCTGGATTATATGGGTATATCCCAGAGACTTTGAAACATTCAGCAGCGCAGGCAAATGTCGCTGTTTTCTTAAATGCTGGGTTAAACAAAGAAGTCATTTGAAATGTAGCTCTAACTCTGCCAGGATGCTTTATCATCCACTTCTGGCGTTCGCTCAAAAAATATTTTTTTAACGCACTGTTAAAACCTCTACCCAAGGGCTGCATTTTGTGGCTGCCGTGAGGTTAGTGCTATTATGTTGTTCTCTCGATAAAAATCAACAGCTTTAATTGTGCAATGCGAGACATGATTATCCAACCTAGTAGAATTGGATTTTCTTTCGTTGGTCTCATATAATCTTTGAAATGTACTAATTAGTTCAAAAACAGTTCACCATTATTATTGAAACTTGAGTCGGATACCATCCTAATGGATGCTGGTGGAGCACCATCTCCTTTCATCCTTTTTCGACCGAATATAAATGCTGGTGGTATGAAATGACTAGTAGCACTCATTGCATTAATGACTGGAATGTTGGTGCCCCGTTCAGCACTAGATATTTTAATAACAGCGCGTTTACCTTTCTTGGAAACTACTCTTGTAGGATTGTTGGGCACAGTAGACATTCCTGTTTCGTCCATGTTGTAAATGGATGTGCGAGAAAATTTGTGCTTAAGTCTATAAGGTTTTTGTAGAATTTGTCACATTGGGGCTTGTTAAACCTCATTGCTCTGGCAATGCTTGTAGAGGTTAGACATCTCAGTGGAAGATCTGTATGTCCGTTGAGGAAACCACGAAGCCAATGTTTACCTGACCTCTTCTTTTCATTGTTGAAACGGGGAGGGAATTTATTTCTTTCAGCGAACTTGTAAGCCACAGTTCTTAAGTCTAAAGACTTAAGATGATTGGTAGTCATCCCTTGAAATATGCTATCCAGTTGTATTAAATATTTATAAAATTCTTCTTCTATGTTTGGGGAGAAAGTTGTATCATATCTTCTCAGTTTTAGTGCAGCTTCTGTTCTTTTTAAACGATATCTTAAAGTATTTTCTTTCATGCCGTATGATTACGCCACCATCCTCTTACTTTCACCACTTTCTATTACATCATTATTACCATAGTTTTAAAATGTTAAAAAAATAACATCAAAAGTAATATTAATCAATAAACTTACCTAGCGTTTCCGTTTTTTGGGTGTTTTTAATTTTTTTCTCACAGTAAACTCCCGCAAACTAGTGCACGAAAATGCAACTGAAGTTAGCCGCAGATGTCATTAACATTCCGATTTACGAGGCTTGTGCAGTTTTATCTCCCGCGCAGTCTTAGGGACCCCTATCCTACTGAAGACAATACGTTTTTTCACTAATATAGTGTTGCAACACATTATTTAACTTTCTGTCGTAATTTTATTCTTTACATAATATTCATTTGAGTATATTTATTATTAATACCGTACACAAAGTGTTTACAATAGTCAAATGTATAAATACAGTAAAAAACAAAATGCAATGAAAATGCTAAACATATAAAAAAATAAATACATAAATATCACAGTCTTAACATAATATGATAAACATAAATATCATATCTAACATATTTATGAGAAAAATCCAATATAAAAATGTAAATATACTGGTGACGCGTGCGAGACCGGAGGCATCATAGAAACCAAGTCAATATTAAGGGTCCACCGTGCTACTAAGATACTCATCCACACTGTAAAATTTCCTCTGAATCAGAAATGCCACAATCTTTTCAATGTAGTGATTTTTTTTTAGGTTTTCAACTGATATAGAGTAAGAGTTTATTGTAAAACTTGATACAAAAGTAGTTATTGCCGAGTCCGATTGAGTCTAATCTAAAAGATCCAGTTCTATACTAATTTTTGTGTCGTGTGTTATGGTTATAAACTATTGTGGTTTGCTATATGCAAATAATAGACGTTTATAGACGTACAGTGTGAGTCAACGATAGAGTAAAGTTCATTAGCTCATTTGTTTCGGGAATGACGAAAAAATGTTAAACACAATAGTTTTAGGGAATGGTAAGCTGCATAGTTTAAAATTATTTTTGAGTATACAGGGTACTTCAAAAAAGCGTGGCCGATATAACATATGTTTTTTTAAATGGAACATCCTATTTTCTAATTTATTTTTAAATTCTGCGTAAAATTTTATCACTTTTTTGTTAGTAATGTTATATACCTAAACCTAGTAGTTTTTCTAATATTTCAATTAAAAAAAAAATACTAGTTTTCGGTTTTATAAAAAAATTGCCAGTAGCGCCATTGTTTCTAAAGGTGGAATACTCATAATTGGTACGAGCGTTCTATAGAGATAAAGATATATGTAAAGAAATTTGAGTTAGATGCTACAGGGTGTTCAAAATAAATTTATGCATTTCGACTATTTTAAATTGAAAAATTTCAATTTTTTTAAATAGCGCACCCTGTATATTATTATTTATTCTGATAGATTTTACAAAACCCTCCAACTTTTATTAAGTATGTCATATACCTATTTCTAATATATTTCGATTTATTTTGAATTTTTCAATTTTTACCTTTGTTTTTAATATACTTACGCTATAACATCATATATGCCAAGACAAAACAAAAATGTAGGCATTGTCAAATTTTTACATGTCTGTAAGTAACGTATAAAGGTAATAGTTATGGATTTTCCTAACAATGAATTAATCGATATGGTTTATATACTGGGCGAGGCGGGAAAAAATCGTCTTTTGGCAGTAAGGCTTTACGGAGCGAAGTACTCTAATACACGTATACAATCTAGAAAATCTTTTCAGTGCTTAATCGAACGGTTTGATGGTAGTGGTACCGTTGAGTATACGAAACGGAAAGTAGTAAACCATAATGCTACCAACCAGGAAAAAGAAATGGAGATTTTACTTCATGTTGAAGATAATCCCAAGTCAGCAGCCGTCAACTAGCTGACTTATCTGACACATCCCAATCTACGGCTAATCGTACCACGAGAAGGTACAAGTATCATCCCTTTCATATGGAACTACACCAAGAACTTCAAGACCGTGATTTTGAACGACGAGTAAACTTTTGTACCACCATGAATGGAGCAATAGAGCCCGATCCAAATTTTTTTATCCAAAATAATGTTTTTTGATGAAGCTACTTTTCACAGTAATGGATCAGTTAAGATCCATAAGATGCATTATTATTCAACAGTTAAATCCATTTTAGGTCCGGGAAGTTCAAAACCAAAACCATTGAGCGCTTAATGTATGGTGTGGAATATTAAATTTTCGAATTATTGGTCCATATTTTTTCCGCGAACCGCTTAACGGGCCTAGATATCTAAATTTTTTATAAAACGAATTACCCCAGCTTCTTCAAGAAGTTGATAACTTTGATAGGGAACAAATGTGGATTCAACAAGACGGAGCTCCAGCTCATTACCACCGGGAAGTTCAGGAATTTTTAAACGATCGTTACCCACAAAAATGGATCGGTAGGGATGGATTCATTCAGTGCCCCCCTCGATCATGTGACTTCTTTTTGTGGTGCTACATTAAAGATCGTATTGCGTCGCAGCGTATCAATTTTCGTTGCTGCTCAAAGATTCTTGTTGCTGCTGGTGCTTTACAGCCAGTAGCATATTATGTCAAAAGCTCTTTTGAACTACCATTATATCCAAAAATGGTCTCATATTAACAGTTATCTGTCATATTATGCTAACTGGCAGACTTTTTCTTCGTGACAGCTGCAACTAGTACAACGTTACATTCGGCAATATTAGTAATTTGATCTGTCTTTATTTTTATGTAAAAGAACTTTAATTAGACCAACTGAGCTAATTGTAGTATATTTTTGTTCTTACTTAAGACACATTTTATTGATTTATTGGAATCGGATATTTGTTAAATGTGACCATTTAATATTTTTTGATAGAACTGTTAATTCGATTTCAGGGATTACTCTTATATTTTACTTTCAGATGACGGAGTTTTTAATTTGAATTCACCAATATAGGATTTGGCAGGCGCATAAGTTAGATGTAGTTTGACAGTTTAAAATAGTTTTTGCTTAATGTAACCAGAATGCTATTTTAGCAATATAAGATATGAAGGGACTATCTTTCCAATCTAATACATTCTGTCATGCGATGTACATGATTTAGTGATCCTCCACTTTTATTATTAATTAAAATTATTTAATCCTATATTAATATTATATAAAGGAAATAAACTGCTTATCAATAATATATATATATATAAAATGCAATGTCTCTCTCTCTGTCTTCTGTCTGTCTGTTAGTGCGCTTATCACTCGAGAACCAGTTATCTGATTTACGTGTTTTTTTTTTAATTAATACATGTGTTCACTGGCCAGGTTATATAATAATAATCTATATAATATATATAAAACTGTCTGTCTGTTAGTGCTGCACTCTATCTCCTGGCCAGGTTATAGGATATATTTTAATACATTAAGGAACAGCGAAGCCGAGGGGACGGATAGTACTTAATAATTTTAAGAGTGGTAAATGGTCGGTAGTCAGGGTTATACGTGAAAACATGTAGTAATCCTTAAATTCCAAAGGAGAATCTGAGACATGTAACAGACAAAAAAAAGTATACACACATACCCTCATTTTTTGTGTGCGGAAAAGTATAATATTATATATAAACTTGTATAATGTTATAGTGTAAAAAAGTAAAATATTATTAATAATATTGAAGGACATATTATAGGTCTGCATTGCAGATCCCGTTGCGTTGGACTATCCGTATATTTAAAAAAGGGACTCGTGTAAGGTAAAGTATACTCTATTACGGCCTTCTGTTAGTAAGATGAATTATATCTGCCAGTAGCACGACTTCGTTTAGAGCGAGCCATTTACATTAACTAGATTTTCGCCGTTGTTTAAAGGGAAATTCTACCAAAAATTTTTCTTTATAAAAACAATTTATAGAATTTTCTATTTTCTTCTTCTTATACTTTTTATAGATCTGATGATCTGTTAATTCCGAAGGTGTGCAATTTCTTGAGTTGTAGCTTGTTAACATACCTATATCTCTTAATCTTCTTAATGGTCTCCCCGGTGGACGTTTGCCTGCTGGTTTTCCTTCCAGTTGGTTGTCCCTGCGCCTCCATTCTTTTTAAGTGGTTATGCCAATGTCTTCTTCTCTGTTTTCCCCATCTTATAACGTCTTGCATGCCACGTTGTTCCCTGTTGTTAGTATGTCGTATCCTATCCCTCCTTGTTTGGCCAATTATTGCTTTTAGGGTTTTCATTTCGGTGGTACGTAGCATATTATTTGTTTATACTGTAGGTCATTATGGAACTGATATAAGTCTTGTTGTCTGTTAGTATGTATTAATTGGTCCATATAACATCTTTTGAGCAGCCTGAGATAACTGCTGCTTTATTAGTACACAGGTACTGTGATCGAGGATGGCACCTATCCATTAGCAGCGACCAAAGATTGGGAGTAGCTCTAGTTCTTGCAGTATGAAGGTTACCTAGGGCCTGAACAAAGACCTTGGAGTTGAAGAAGTGATCGACATTAACGCAATTGACCAGAACGTTCTTAATCTGTACCTGTTTCAACAGGTAAAAAAGGTAGACGACAAAAAGGCACTACCTGTCTGAAGAGGTAATTAGCTGTCTTAAGAAGTAATTACCTGTACAGGTAAAAAAAGGTATCAAAAAGGCATTGTCAAGGGGTATTTTTGTGTGATGTAAAAAAGGAAAAAATAATAATAAATTAGAGAGGTCTGCAAGCTGACAAGAAGTTCAAGTTCGTTGTGATAAGTTGTTAGGTGGATACATTAGAGAATCTAATATTTATATATTTTATTTTTTCATATATATGTATGTATTACATATATATATATATATATATATATATATATATATATATATATATATATATATGTATATATATATATATATATATATATATATATATATATATATATATATTTATATATGTATATATATATATATATATATATATATATATATATATATATATATATATATATATATATCTTTGTATTATATTTTGCCTTTTTGGTGACCTTATTATTAAGAGTTTAACGAACAAGATGACTCAAACTATAAAAAATTTGCTTAAAAACCTTGTATCAGATTCATGGGATAACAACCCAATTTACCTTGTATTAAAGATGATAAGAATAACATTTTAATAACAGACCAAAATGAAAAACAGAATTTTTTGCTAATAACATTTAGGTAAGGACAGTTTCTCGAAAATCCAAATTTTGATAAAGAAATTAGAAAAATATGTAATATAGACCACCCAATAACATTAACATAAATTCGGAAAAAATCAAAAATACAATTAAAAATTTGCATATTAAAACACTTAAAAATATGCGTGAAAAAGCAATTTTGGGTATATGAAATCTAACTAAAGCTATATTACATTATAGCTGTTTCCCCAATACATGGAAAACAGCCAAAAATTATTTTAATTTAGAAATCTGGATTGAAAGGATAGCTGGTAGACAACTATCATCCGATCAGCCTTTTATCTAGCCTAGGAAAAATTATCCAAAAATTTATTTTATACAAAATTAATGACTTTATTCAGAAAAACAATATCCTTCCAGACTAACAGTCCAGATTTATACCAAATCATTACACGGTTCAACAAACAACAAGGTTATTATCAAATAGATTAATGCATTTTAATAGAAAATTCAGTAATGAGTCAGTTTTCTTTCATATTAGTAAGGCATTTAGTAAGGTCTGGCATAATTATTTATTTGTTAAAATAATTACAATGGAAAAGCCTAATTTTTCATTTTTTCTTTTTTTAGAAAATGTTAAGTTTAAACTCAGTCCTTAGTGATAAAGGAATAAGCGCATGCAGCAAAGTTTCCCCTTATCGTCCACTTTGTTTAATTTATTCACTGCAGTTATAGTAATTTACAACAGAATAATTTATACCCTTTTACGGGTGATACTGCAATAAGTGCAGCTTCAAGACAACCAAGACTGGTTGTTAGGAAGCTGTAGCAAAGCGTAAATAAATTATAGCTATGGATAAGGAACTGGAAGATTAAGTTAAACCCCTACAAAACCAAAGCTAGTTATTTCGGTAAGGGGATACACAGTTTCCTTTAACAAAAGTTAAATTTTATAAACTACGATAAATATTCGGAACTCTCTCTCGACAAACATCTTAACTGAAAGAAAAACACCAACCAAATTATCCACAAAGCTGTAATTGAATATCTATTGATAAATTTGGTGCTGCCTAATGGTGCACTGTTACAAGTAACAGCTTAAAATATATCAGATAATGTAGAATAGTTTTCCTGGAATTGATGCACCTTTAAATAGCGTTATACGCAGAAATCTGTTAAATATATTTATATATGTATATATATATATATATATATATATATATATATATATATATATATATATATATATATATATATATACATATATATATATATATATATATATATATATATATATATACATGTATATATATATATATATATATATATATATATATATATATATATATATATATATATATATATATATATATATATACATATCGATGTGCTTTCATTACTTCGGTTTGTTTGAGAGAGAGAATATTTATATGTACAGCTGCTTTAAACACATGCTCGGGAAAGACGTTTTGGTCCACGGGCCAAACTCCAGCTTCTTTAAATCCGTTCACAATGATGCCAATGATAGCAGCTCTGGTAAGCTTTTGCAAATAAACTTGCAACTTAATATTGCGTTATTTGACGACCTGGATTTTTCCTTAAACATTTTTCTGTTACTTATATATAATAATGGCTCATAGGCTTAAAAAAAAACACGATCAGTGGATAAAACCGATGAGTAGTAAGGCCTGGTAGTTGTAACATTAGACTTTGCTATGATTAACGTTTCCAGGTTCTTCGATTGCATTGTATTTCCTTCAAGCAGAAGTAACACTATATTTTCAGGTGTTGGCGTTACGACGCTGGTAAAATGTTTCATCCATTTTACAAATAAGTGTCAGTTAATATAGCTAGTTTCTGGAATGGTGACAACATTTCCAGAAGGTGTGCCATTCCCCAATTCAAGTTTTTGTTTCATTCTTTTGAATATAAATATTTGTTGCACAAGCTGTCCAGGCATACTGGGACAATACAAGGCCTTTTTCTTCGCCCTAAAACTTTTTGCGTTTTTTTTCTGAACGGTGGAAAATCCACTTTCATCAATGTTAAATATTTTTGTAGACGAAAATAATGTTTTTATCTACCATCTATTCTCCTCTACTTGAAAATGGGCTATCAACGGGCAATAATTGAGTTTTTCTTCAGCGTTCCAAGAAATTATTTCTTTTCAATGTGAGCGTTTCATAGGCGGGGTGGTTTTTGTAAATGATTTGGTAAAAGGGGGTTTTGCCCCTTTTTAAAATTTTTCAAAAATTTTCGAATTTGCAAAAAAAAGTATTGAATATGCTTCTAGAGGGCCCCACGAGTTACCCATTTCAATATTTGCAGTGAACCTTATAACACCCTGTATACATATATATATATATATATATATATATATATATATATATATATATATATATATATATATATATGAAAATATAGTTATTCGTCACCGTCATTAGCAGCAAGATCACAGTATGGAGCAGCAGCAGCAGCAGCAGCAAGAGCACTTGAAAATGCCAAATGAGATTTTGGCGAAATGTCGTGCAAATTCATTGTTAGACGAATGGATTGAAACCCGGGATTTTAATGTATTACATTCCGCCATCCGTGAAAACATCTATTGTAACACGTGGTGTCACGTGACCTCATCAGCCTTCTAAAAAAAATGAAGAAATCGAAAATTTTAAAAATTGAACTCTTGATAGGCCATTTTTGGCTGTAAATTGACTATTTATCGCCATTTTAACGTACTATTTCTTTCAAAATAATACATTCCACCTCATCATATTTGGATTCTACTGGAAATTTTTTAAAAGTATTTATTAAGTATTTATTAATCGTCTGACTTTTACTTTTGAT
This sequence comes from Pachyrhynchus sulphureomaculatus, assembly GCA_019049505.1. Taxonomy (NCBI): domain Eukaryota; kingdom Metazoa; phylum Arthropoda; class Insecta; order Coleoptera; family Curculionidae; genus Pachyrhynchus; species Pachyrhynchus sulphureomaculatus. The sequence goes on along the minus strand of CM032446.1, from coordinate 107,555,849 downwards.
TTCTTTTAATTTTTTAAAATAGGTTTTAGAATTATTTTACTACTCTGCCGCCTCTCTTTTGGTTGTAAAACCGTATTTAAGTTCTACATGGAAATGACGATTCGTTGTTTCCTAAGAATATTTGTAGAATCGCTTTATTGAAACTGGAGTTTTAGAATTTGCTTAGCATCTTACGGGTCTTTTCCGGTATCTTTTCTAATTTCCTCGGACCAGATAATAGGCTCGGAATAGTACGTTAAAATGGCCAAAAACAGCGATAAATAGTCAATTTGGAGCTCAAAATGGGCTGCAAATTTCAATTTAATTTTCGTTTATGTCCATAAAAAAACTTCGATACATACAGAAATCAGTTTCTTAAGTAAAATTTTGCGTAGAATCAGCATCTGAGGTTAAATGTACTTTTTGAATTCAATGGTACATTAAAATGACCAAAAAAAGGGAAAAATAGTCAATTTGGTCCTAAAAATGTCCTTAAATAATTCGAATTAATTTTCCTTTTACTAGAAAAAAAAACTAGAAAGCATACAGATATGAGTTTCTTTTGTAAAATTTTCCGTAGAATCCGAATGGAATGCTAAAAATTTTTTTTGAATACAATCGTGCGTTAAAATGGCAGAAAAATGGCAAAAAATTAGGAAAATTCAATTTTTAAGGGTGGCGCACCCCGAGAAAAAAATTTTTCTGGTAGAGTTAGATTGGGAAAAAATATTTAAAAAACCCAAATTTAGTCACCTATCAACCATTCGTCAATTTTTAAAATTTTCGATTTATCATAATTTTTTTTTGCTAAGATTTGTTAAGAAAAGCCTAAGAAAACTAAATAAATGCAAAAAATGGGTTTTTAGGGGTTTAAGGGGGAGGGGAGTGGGATGGGGGCTAAAAAAATGCCAAAAATTCTTTTTTTAACCAAAGTTAAAATAATAAAGAAACTTTTTTGAAGTAGGGCATTTCGATCCCGAAAACTCAGGATACCCTTTTTAGATTAGGAACAATAAGCAGTAAACAAAGACATATTTGCACGAAACCTAGGTGTACGGAACCGTGTACTATACATAATTGTTGCCTGTAGTATACGCAATAGACATTCACAAATTCTCAAAAGTCAAGTGTTACTAAAATAGGTATATGCTACGTCAGCTTTGTGGCAACCGAGAAATGAAGACAGTGAGAACAGTGAACTTGGTAGGATCATTGATTGATTCTGCTGTCTAGCTGACATTATCTAAGACTTAATGGGATTGGAAAAAATAATTTCTTTGGTTTGCTTTCTTGACCTTACTACTACTTCTACTAATAGCAGCAGTTCAGTTTACAATGTAATAAATAATAACTTTGTAATACAATATTAGTACGTACTTTTGATGAAATCTTAAATTTTTTAGTAAAATTAAAAACCGACACTGAAAACAGTACTTTAAAAGAATTGGCAGTTCTTTTTGTTTCTCCCTTACACGTAGTCTAACGTAGGAAATAGATACTAAAATTTTCACTCTAAAAAATAATTATGATGTATGTTTTAAATAATAGGTACTTTTTGGTAATAAATTAACCAACAATAAAGAATTTTGGAATTTATTTAATCACATTATTTATGTTAAAACTTTAAAGAATGCAAAAATAACACGATTTTTGGATTCCTTCACTTGAAGAACCCTGAAAAGACATATTATACGATATATGAGATGCAACCCCTCCTTTTATCACCACAACAAGTAATTGAAAATAATGAGAAAATAACACACTTTTCAGTTTTTCCTCGTCTCCATCCACCCCTACTTGATATATTTGACTACAAAAAATTCTGCTTAAAATCTATTCTTATCTTAACCAAATAATCAGAAAAACTACATAATGATATTGAAAATATTCCAAATTTTTCAAAACACTCCTTTAAAAACATTTTTCCCTGAAGCAATATTGTTCAAAAACCAGAAGGTTCATTCCTGCATACCAAATTTGAAACCGATAGACAGACAATCCGACACACAGACCGATGAAAAAAAGAGACTACATACGTTTTTAGTGACTGAAAGACTCTGAAACTTGAGGAAATGCAAAAATCTCGGAGGCTTTTTTCACGAGTACTTCCTTCATCAGTTTCATTAATAAAGAAAGTGGCAGTTTTTTTACCAATTAAGTTCATAATAGAGGGTATGTTTTTAAATTAGTTATACCTATAATTTAATATTAACTTATGTTTACTTTTTGTCATATCCATTTCTCGGGAGTTCTCGCTTTCCTATTCACCGCCTTAACCTAATATCTCCGCAGTACATTTTCGAAGGCTCAAAATGAGTCAATCAAAATTCCACACAGCATTCGGCTGTCCTGATGACATTTTACTCTCCGAATCACGTTATCCATTGTAGATCCCGAAGGGATGGATAAAAAATATAGTGTACTATAAGATTTTTGCATTACAACGTGAATTTATTAAAGTACATAATTTAAAAAAAAAAAACTTTTACATGAAATGATACATAAATATTGGTTTTACGTATATAGTGACAGATAATATATAATATAAAAGAGAAGCAGAGACTTGTTTCATATTTTTTAAGTGGAATACCCTTATATATTTTTTCCAGTTTTATAGAACTCTTAAATTTAGAAACCCCGATATATTTTTATGGTGTTATTGTGCAAAATGATGAAAAAAAACGTTTTTTTTTTTCGAATTTGCTGAAGTGTGAGAATTGCGCAATTTAACAATGTGTTTGTTTGTGATAAGAATTTTGATAGTAGTAAGTTAAAACTTTTTTTTTTTTCGGAGATGAGAAAAGGGGCACATTAGGAAATTTTTATAAAAATGATATTAAAAAAAATAATGAAATGCAAACACCACTGGAATATGCAAGACTTTATGTAAAACAAAGAAATATTACCAGTTTAAATGTATTTTCAAGAATATAGGACCATACCATAACTCAAACAACTTTTAAACAAAATAAAATGACTGTACACAAACAGGAAAAAACTATGAAAATGCATTTGTATTTTCAGGTTACCAAACCAAACGAAAATCAGTATTTACTATTTTGTTGATTTTTAGAAAATACAGACAGTTTTACAACAGATGCGGTTGAAGATCTTGGAAAAACATATTACATGATTCAAAATAAATAATAACATCGTTTTCCTTCATATGAAGTTTTATCGGTGCAGAATTAAACACGTTTCATGTTTCGGCCTTTGTAAGTCGCCTTCTAGCTGTATGGAATAGGAAGAGCAACTGTTTAATAAAATTATTTTGACAAATGAATCAGTTTTCTTAACGGCTAAAACTTTTAATAGAAGAAATGTTTACTGTTGGACTAACGAAAATAGTGAGCAATACGAGTAATAACGCACTCCAGCCGTCAATTTGTTAGTGTTTGATGTGGTATATTGAGAAATAGAGTAATAGGAAATATAAATTCAAATATAACAACGTACTTGGAAACAATGACGGAAAGTGTCAAAATTTGTTCCACATAATATGCCACATAATGTACACCAATTGAAGAACAAACAATTATTCAGTTAATAAATTGGTTTCCATTACGATCAACAAAAGGAGCCTCGTTTCCGGTTATCGAATCTATTTTTAGTAGTGTATTGTTACCACACCCAGTGGTTTGAGGAAACGTTTAGAATATTTTCAAACCATGAAACAACGGAACTCGATATGGGTAACTCAGCGACAACTTTCTAATACTTCTTTCTGCATACCCTTTATTTACCCACTTCATGTGCACTTCCTATGACATGGTATTGCGCATCATTATCTAGTAATGTAATATTCTATATTGTTTCATTTTTGTTATAAGTGCATTAGAGTCAAAAAAAAAAAAATTATGTAGTATATGTCAGTGCCCCTCCAGTTTAGGTAGAACATGATTAGTAAGGAACGAATCTTAGTATCAAGTAATTTAATTGCATGCTCGTAAAAATTAACTTGTTACTTGTTAAGTAAAGAATTGTATGTTTTTGACAAACTTGTAAAAATTACTTGTTAACTAAAAACTGGTAGTTTTGGGAAATACGCTTCATATCACAACTATTATTTAGTTACTGCGCTTGTTAAAACAAGTCATATGATAGTGTAGAATATGCCATCATAGGGAGGTTCCACAAATAGATGTTTAAAATGCCTCTGATAAATATTTAAACCGAAATAAGGGTGAATTTTCATTAGAAAAATTTGCGGAACATCGATATAACATAATCTAATCTTTGACTAGTCATTTACTTCCAGAGTAGAAGGACATGACGTAAATTATCACTGTACTGGCCCATCAACTTTGGGCATCGGTGACATAGATCTAATGGTTTATAGGTCTTAGTTTTTCTGACTAAATTTGCTATTATATCTGCCATTAGGATTTTTTATACTTTATTTTTGAAAATGAACAATATATTTCTCCTCGCTATAACATGTTTAATAAACACCAATTTCCAAATCTATAGAAAAAAATCAAATTAATTAAATACCTTTACATTTAAGGCAATGATAAAAATATTGATACTTCTCGACGTGCGGTCTTTATGACTACAAGCCTTCTTGCCCGATATTTTTCTTTAATTGTACCAAAGAGCGAGAATTGTTAACATTAACTTTAGTTTTGTGATAAACCTCTAAGAAACAATCTGTCGGAGTGAAATTAAAGTTATGAGGAGGCCATCTTATGTTGGAAATCAATTTGTTACTGAAAATTTCTAGAATGACTAGCAAAGATGTGTTTGAAGGGCGAGAAGTCACCTGCCTGCTTGCTCCACTACTATTATAATTATGAAAGTATAGACAGATTATTCCATATGCCAATACTGAGAACCGCGTCGTCACTTTAGGGAAATGTAGAGGTTTTTTGATGATTTACTAGAGGATTTGCTGGACTCTAGTGATGGTAATTCTGTTTATTAACGTGGTCATTAAGGTAGGCGTTAAGGTAGGTAGGTGCCTCAGCCGAGAATTAGATGTTGCTGAAAAACCTTTAGCCGTTTCAATGTTGAGCTTCTGAGCAATATCAGTTAGTTTTAACTTTTGTTTCAGCTGTATCTTGCTCTAATGCAGATATAATTCATTACGAAAAATACAGCACTATAATGAATTTTTGGGCACCTTTATTGTACTTGATCGTCTGACCATTGTTTGTTTAAATTTCTACACCCATTTTTTAATCGTTTATATACTCATAGCTTTATTTACGCCATATATACTTTACCTACTGCCATAAGTTAAACAAACTTGTATTTATTTATTTATTTGAAAACCCGTCTAATGCTGTATCAGAAGACAAAAAATATTGTAATTAAGTTGCTCTTGATCATATTTCAATTACGTTTTGAGTGTTCTAACGTTGATAGAAATTCCAACAGAAATAAAGTCCAGTTAAATCTTAAGGCTGGACTAAATGAAATTTCTTTTAAGTAGAGAACTGCGAAATGATCCTGGGTAGTTGAATTATAGACTTTGGAATTTTAATCACTTAGTTATTCTCAATTTAAGAGAAGGATTGTCAAATTATTCTTTAAATAGGTTAACGTTGAAGTAGACCTCTAATACATCATCCTTAAATGAACAATGAATTATTCGAAAAGGTTAAATTTGAGCTTAAAAAATGATAACATTTAGATATTACATTCAGAAGATATGTATCTTAAGGAGCCACTAAACGTAGATTATCTATTTATCAGAGTCCGATCTGGGAGGGTACAGAAACCGAAATTCTAAAACGGATAATATTGGAAGCAAAAGGATTATAGTGTTCAAGGATAAGTACAGTTAGGTATAATCGAATGACAATAATATCTTTGTCTAAAAAGTAGATTGGTCTCTCAAGAAAGCGAAAGATAAACGAAATTTTTCGATTTATAAAACCTTTTTTGTGTATCGTACGGAACACTTATAAGATCATTTCGGTGTCCGTCCGTTCGTCTGTCACACCCGATTTTCTCCGAAACTATTAGACATAGAAAGTTGCAATTTGGTACTAATATAGGAATTGATGGCCTCATCAGAGCCGTGTAGTTTTGAAAGTTAAATTTTGACTTAAGAAATTAGTTGTGGGGGTGAAATCGGAAGTGAAAAAAAAAAATTTTTACTAAATCATCGAGTGGGGTATCAAATGAAAGCTTGTAAAACACGAGTTCAAAAATATATATAATATAATACTTGTGCATACTTTTTATTTGTCCCCCCTTATCTCGAAAAGCATTGAATAAAAAAATTTTGAAAAAATTCTGGAATATTCTCCACAGGGTGTAGATTAAACGAAAATTATCACGAGAGCATTACCTTTAATGATTTATCTGGTATATAAAAAAGACAAAAATTTCATGGTCATCAGTTTTCAGTAGAGAAACAAAGTTTGTTGAAAACTCATTTCAGATGTGTTTTGTGAAGTCACTAATCATTTTATACCTTCGTAACAAAAATTTTTATTTTAAAAGCCATCATTATATAGAACACTAATTGCGCAAGTTTAACTTGCACTTGACCGGTTATTTAATATGGAAATTCTATATCTACTTTCGTCGACTTGCTCGTCAGGTACATTTCTTTTTTTCTTTAACATGTGTAATTTCAAAAGAGTGAATTTAAATTTTTTATCTTTTTAAAAGCCGATTCGATAGAGCTTAATAGTGTCTACATTTATTGTTGCAAAGTTCGGTTCTTAATTTATCAGACTAGCATATACTCGCGGTTTCTCTTGAGTGCGTTCCATGACCGACATCATTAAGATAATAAATAATAATATAAAAGTGCTACAACTCTAACGTTGACAAAAATCATTATTCTCACAAACCCGCACACGTACACGCTCATGCACACTCACACGGACATGCACACTCACACGTACAACCACCCATCCCGCACACGATACTCACACTCCTACTCATGCCGTCACCAAATTTCCTTCTTGTACCAGCGGCAGCGGTGTTACTTTCGTGAATATACTGACTTCCCCAAATCCTTTATTTAAACTCGCTTACAATTCAGATTCTTTCTCTGTTTTATCAAGAAAATTATTATTATTAAACCATCCTGTGTAAATAAAAAGAAGAAACAATCTATTATAGTACCACTCAAGCCGAACGTAGACAAAAAATGTAATTTTTTTTATTTTGATATCTAAATGTAATAAAACAACTCTCTATATAAAATTTTCAAAAAAACATTTAGATATAGTAAATACTATCCTGTTACGTATAAAATTACGCTAGTTTAAGACCAATATTTATAGAAAATCACCGCATATTATTTTTAGTGTTGCGTACGGAACACTTATAAGATCAGTTCGGTGTCTGTCCGCCTGTCACACCCGATTTTCTCCGAAACTATTTGACATAGAAAGTTGAAATTTGATACTAATATAGGAATGGATGGTCTCATCAGAGCCGTATAGTTTTGAAAGTTAAATTTTGACTTATGGGGTTAGTTGTGGGGGTGAAATCGGAAGTGAAAACAATCTTTTTTTACTAGGTCATCGAGTGGGGTGTCAAATGCAAGTCTGTAAAAACACGAGTTCAAACATATATAAAATGTAAAAAATCGCGAAAAATCGCTGTCCCCCCTCTTTATCTCGAAAAATTCTGATCAAAAAATTTTGAAAAAATTCTAGAATATTCTCCACGGAGTGTAGATTGAACGAAAATTATCACGATAATATTTAACAATTTGTGGTATATAAAAAAAAACAAAAATTGCAAGGTCATTAGTTTTCAATAAAGATCGGAAACAAACTTTGTTGAAAACTCATTTGGGGTGTGTTTTCGAACGTCACTGATCATTTTATACCTCTGTTGCAATTTTTTTTATTTTAGAACCAATCAACGTATGGAACACCCATTGCGCAAGTTCAACTTGCACTTGATCGGTTATTTTTTATTATTTCCGAATCCGGTTACTTTTGTAGTATAAAAGAGTATTTGCTCCAGAACCATTTGTTTTTAATACTTCTATAGTTGATGTAAACATTACGAAAGATATATTTTTTTAAAAAGTTTGAATTAAAAATCTAGAAATAATAACTTAATATAGTGGAAAACCTGGCCACATGGAAGAAAACAAGCAGCGAACGGTTCAAATCGGTCAATTGTTGTTGGTAACGTTTAGTATTAACCGTTTCCCCAGGTTTTAACATCTCATCATAGACCAAGCCCCTCCGGTCCCACCAAACACAGAGCATTGTCTTTCTGCCAAAGCGATTCGGTCTTGCGGTCGATGTGGATGGTGCGCCTGGGTCTAATCATGATTTTTTGCGGTTGGAATTCTCAAAATAAATCCACTTTTCATCCCCTGTAACTATACGATGCAAAAACGACTTCCTCAAGCTAACTCTAGCTAGATTTTCAAATTTTAGGTACCATTAGTCTAAAAAATAAAAATGATGATCAATAATACATCATACACCTATTAAAAATAATATTTAAAAATAATTAAGCAATTTTTTTTTCTATTTTTTTTTTTCTATTATTTGAAAAGAAATAATTCCTTGGTAACGCGTGAGAACAATTGGTTCATTGCCCTTTAACAGTTGATTTTGACTTTTATGTTAACAGGGGATTGGGTTTGGGCAAAATATAAACATAATTTCCAAAAGGTTTTTCTTTTAATACTGAAATATTAAATGATTTTCTTGTAAGAAATGTAAGATTTTTTTGATGCTAGAATGAAAAAACAAAGTAGGTTTAAAAACGTATTTATTTATTATTTTTCTGTACCTTAAATGTGCAGTCTATCACCATATTAAATATCCTAAGTTGTGCGTGACATATTTATAACTAAACCAAATACTTAATTAGTCTATGGATATCTTTAAAGAACCGTATGTTTACCTCACTTTACCGTTCGCTGTAAATAAACAAACTAAAGGTGAATTAGGCGGTTGGTTTTCGTTTCGGCTTTTTGTTTTATTGGTGTTTTCTCGTGATTCTATACCGCCGATAAGTATGGATCTGATACAAGTCTTGGATATTTTTATATCTCATGTATTGGTTAAATCCTACAAAACCTCTTAAGTAGCCTGATATAACTGCTGCCTTATTAATTAATTCTCTAGGTCTCTAACTGGGTTGTGATAGCTTGATATGTCCAGATCAAGGCATTTGTTGTTAGCAGTTCTGTAGATTTACCCTTCACTACGAGTTTGCACCTTATGGAGTCTTTGGCGATAGTGATGCTTTTGGTCTTTTCAGTTGATATGCTCATATTAAGCTGTCGACAGGCTTGATAAAACTTTGAAAAGTTGTTTCTATAGGTCGTCTTTACTTTCGGCTATCAGCACTGCATCGTTTGTGTAACAAACCAGATTCATTCTGTTGCTACTCATTCTGTATCCCGTTCCTAGTGACTCTATGTCTTCTATTATTTTGTCCATTAAAAGATTGAACAAAAACGGATTGAGGCTTATTTAATTCCTTCTGGTATTGGTATATATCCTTTTGTGTTCTCACTTGTTCGCTAAATCAAAAACTTTTCATCCTGCGTGTATTTAATTTAATTTTTTAGAGGCACTTTTTTATTAAATTAATTTAAGTAAGTTTTATAATACACAAGAAGTATGTCCAATAAACTTCTCAGCATTTAGTATTGCATACACCGGCTATTCATAAAATATTCAGCTGAATTTAATTAAAATGAGTTTGGCGTCATAGTCCTTTTCATAAACTATATAGGAAACAATAAAAATTCACAAGTGTTATTTAGACAGTACTTTCTTTGCAAATACAAGATGTATTGTAAACAACTTTTCTAAGATCAGTCTATAATCACATGCCTTTGCATACCATTTTTAATAAGATAAGAAAGAATGCTAAAAAATATTATAGTTCTTTGATTCCTCTACTTTAAGTTCCTTAAAAAGGATGTTTAACACAATATACTCGAGGCCATCCACTTAACTCTTTAATTAATCAATTGAATCCCTTATATGTTTGCTAAGAATTTATTTTATTTTGAGTGTTCATTATCCCAACAAAAAACCAGGAAAATTCTTATATTACTATTAGAACTATACAAAATGTATAGACTTCCAACCAATTTCACATCTCTTTTCCTTAAAAGACATCACTTCAAAACTATAACTTCAAATTTTAAGTTTTTTTGCCATTTGTTTCAATAATTTACATAAAATACATAAATACATACATAAATAACAATAAAAATCAAGTACAAAATACTCTAACATACAAAAAACAATTTACTTAGGAGCTAATAAATAAACCTAAGCGTAAATAAAACACTAACTACAGATATAAAAAAACATTAAGAAAAAAATACAAAATTGTTATAAACTATAAAATACAAGATAGATACAAAATTTATGGTAAACTATACTTGAGATTATCACGCTTTAAGGTTTTATAGTGTGCACATATTCTCAGTTTTTCCAAGAATTCACTGAGCGAATAGTATGATTTTTGTACTAAAAGGTATTTGGGTGCTAGGTTGAGAATGTGGAATCACTGGCACAATGACACTAATCAGTATATATCACCACTACACCAAACACTTTATTTTTGCACTCGACGCGCGTTTCGTTAACTATGTCAGCTTCATCAGGAAGTCAATCATCGCTCCTAATGTAGCTAACATGGTTAGCGAAACGCGCGTCGCGTGCAAAAGTAAAGTGTTTGGTGTAGTGGTGATATGTACTGAGTAGTATTTAGGTGCTCTTTTGGATTGTATTTTGTTCAAGCTTCTGAAGTCTATCGGTAGTTTATTATCTGTGGCGAAGCCAAGGGAGGCTGGGTGAGCATTTATTACCCCGTTGCTTTGGATGCAGAAAATACGCCCGTTAAAAACAGAGCATTTCCTTAATTGGAGGTTATCTTTTCTTATGAAAGTGTTTTGCTTTCCGATTCTCGTTTGACGCTTGATAGTAGCTCCGCCTTTCGTGTTCTCTTTTTTAAAATAAAATTAGTTCTCACACCAACTAGTTATCCTATCCATTCTATGGATACCTTTTCATTCCATTCCTTTCGTTCCGTTTCCACTTTCGGTATTATATAAGTACCTAATTTAAAATCTAAATCATTTTTCGCTGAATTATACCAACTGACTAATAGACTGACAGAAATTGGAGAGTATGTTTTTTTGTGATCTACGGACTGAAACGACAAGAATTGAAAAAATTTTATAGGGTGATTATTTGGTAAAAAAATACTTCCTTTGACAAAGGCATGTAAAAATATATATTTGCATTTTAAATATTGTAACGTCTCTTTTTGCGGCTATTTTATAGCCTCACGTTAGAGCACTATTTTGAATAGCCCCAACTTTTTTTTATTTTTAATAAATATCTTATTTATTAAATAGAAGCCGTTATTTGCCCCTTATATATATTTTAATTTTGAGAATAGATCGAGTGGACATTAATACTGGTAGAGGACAGAATTAAGATATCAGTTAGCTGGTTTTGTTTGGAGAGAAACATGGAGATCGAGGTAATTTTTGTTCGCCTTTTGAAAATAGTCTCTATAGTTGTTCAAAATTTGGTTGTACTATTTTTGGGCACCGTTCATTTTAGAATAAAAAGATTCTAAGTTCAGCTCTAAAAATGAAAAAATATATAATTAGTTGTTGAAATAAAATTGAATTGGGTACATCCGTTGCGTCCTGAAATATAAATCGGGTGGTTCAGTGAAACACTACACATTTAAATAAGGAAGGGTATATTATTACCAAAATAAAAATTCCTAACTTTATTACATTCTTAAAAATTACTTCTACTAAATAAAAACCCCTTAAGCTAGAAGAGTGTACACTATTACAGAGAGTCTTTAAATCAGGATTACTAAGTTTTTAATATAAGGCTTGATAAAACACAATATTAAAAGTTTGTGAAATTAACTCCGAGAGTTACACGTGTTGAGTAGTCGTTGGAAATGCACTTGTAGACAGGAAGTGAGATATTTAGACTGGTGTGCTTATGACTTACGGATTGGTTTCTCTTCGTGGGTTTTCCATAAATTACTTGGCCTCTCCTGGTGAGATTCTCATAAAAATATTGTCTCGGCCATTACCATCCTAGTTTGATTTGGGTTGCTAAACACTTTTTGACCCGAAATGCCTGAGGATGAGCAGGATATTTCGAGAAAGGAAAAGGCCTTAAACTTGAGAACTAAAAACCGTTACTGTAGTACTACATCACTGAGAAAAAAACACTCTGGCGTGCCGGGGAAGAAAACCACTAGGGCCTATTGGCGGAAAAAAGCCGTTACTGCTTCATGGTGGAAAAAGCCACTACTGCTTCATCGTGGAAAAAGCCACTACTGCTTCATGGTGGAAAAAGCCCTTAAAAATTCCATCTGGCCGCTTAAATATCTTTGTCCCTTCTCCTTGGGTCATTTCTCGGTATGCAAATCTCGACGCATTCAATGCGAACTAAATAAGTCAAGTCGGCTACACGCGTTACACACTGCCGGTTTAAATTAAACTGCTCAAAAGTTTAAAATACTGTTTTAAGCTAGACTACTCAAAATTGAAATCACTGCAATAAATATAAAAATGTAATAAAATATTCCCAATAATTTATTATAGGGAGAAAAACAGTGTCGTAACATGATCTTGAAATCCAAGAAAAAATGACAATATGCAACAAATCGTATTTCAAACTCGAACGATAATAAAAAATTACATTAATTTTAAGGCAGCTAAATAAAAGAAAATAATTAAAAACATTAAATATACGTATTGCACCACTTCTCGATTCAAAGATAATCATTTAGTCTGTGTGTCTTTAAAATCATTTGCCTTTCGTAATCAACAGTAAAACATTATGGAAAGCTACTAAGTTTTAAATAATTTAATTGACTGTGTATTGGAAGTGGAAAAGTTGACCTTCACGTTATAAGGGGCAATAAATAAAATACCGCAAGACAGAAAAACTTTGGAAAATTACAGTTTTTTTCTGAAAAAGTTTTCTAATGTGTAATTTCTGTTTAGTTTAATACCTACCCTGTTGCCTCAAAATAAGTTTTTAGAAGGGAAAATGTTTTATTAATTGCAGCTATTGTGCTATTAACAGAAATATATATAAAAAAAAAAATTTTATGATAACATCTTTATAGCAAATATATCATCAGCTCATATAAAAGTAAACATGTAGTTATACAGGGTACAAACTAAAATTATTTACAACATTCTTATATACTCGTACGTTGGTTCCGAAATTCTGTCCAATAAGTCAAACCGTCATTAGGACTCATATGGACGTCTTAAAACATCCACATTTGCCAATTAGTAGTTTTAAGGGTGATGAATAATAGGTCAACAAATTTTTATTGAAAATATTGCTATAGGAATCAAAATCGATGTTAATTTTCACATGTGTTTGTTGCATGTTTATTTTCATAAAAACCTTTAAAAACACTGTCCACAAAACGACTTATTGAGAGAATAATTTGGGCACTACCTACGTTAAATTATTATTGTTAATGCAATGTCGAAAGGTCATATATAGAAAATAAAAAACATATAGATTTTTATTGAGAAATTGTGGATCTTGGATTAAAACTTGTCAGTTTGGAGTAACTTCATGGTAATCTCAAAAAGTGTATATCCCTGAAGATACCTTGTGGACTCGTAGGCTAAACGTAGGAAAGTTACTCTAAATGGACATAGTTAAACTACAAGAACCACGATTTCTCATCTAATTAAAACCGTGAAAGTTTACTCTTCATGTCCCATACAATTTGCTATAAATATTTTGACGGTACATGACAACGAGTTCAGTAATACTTTAAGCGCATAACATTATTAAGAGGTTCATTAGTTATAAAAGTAAACCTTCACCAAAATTTGCCGGGATAACAAACATACAGCAAAAATCGCACCGCTATTAATAAAGGGATTTTTAACACCAAAGCCAAAATTTTGCAGTAGTGTTTTTGTAATATCTTGTTAAGCTCTAAGCTCTTATTGAGCAATCGATTTTGCTTTCTGTAAATCCTCAATTTTTAACCTACTTTTTATAAACCATGTTTTATATTCGGCATGAATAAGGATTTTCGTTGATCTGCCGGGAATACTTGTTCTTTTTAATAAAAACAAAGACCTATAAAAAATTCAGTGTCCGACGGATTAAAAGCATTAACGAAAAATTGCGATATTTATTTATGTTCGTGGATTACTAGAAAAGTTTTACAAGATGACAGGTCTAAAAATCGTAAAAAAAGCAAAATATATAGCAACAATATATATTTATTTGTAGTAAGCCATAAGACAATTTATAGACATAAAAGTTGCTCTGTGATAGCGAGATACAACTACTACTAATTTTTCTAAATTGTCGAAGGAGTATGATGATGGAGTATAGCTACGTTTTAATGCTTATTAAAGTAGTATTATTTAATTTTATTACCTGATTTATTAAGTATTTTAAAATTTGCAATAATTTAGTAGTTAGTAAACTTTGAATTTAACATGATACTTCTCCGCACTATATTAGGCAATCCTTGAATCTAATTTAAATAATTAATTCGTTAACAGTAACGTAATCAGGTCACTGAATAATTGGTTATTTCAGAAATTCAAAAATTGGTTAGGCTAATCCAAGCATTTAAAATGGATATTTTAAATAGTAAAGATATAGAAGATATTAATTAAAAAAAAAAGATGAGCACAATAAAAGCTTCACTGAAGAGATGACTGAAAACAGACACTTTTACAGCGTCCAAAATACTAAACAAATGGTTTTGGTTCAGATTTTATTTACATATATTATACTTTAAAATGTAGATTTCTCTTGTAGCTAAGAATAGATTAGTTTAGTAAATACAAATTTTCAGGAGCGAGAAATTTTTATTTAAAGAATGAAAACCTACTTTATACTTGAATGTAATATAAATATATATTTTTCATATTCTCCTAACAGTTATTAAAATTAAGACATATATATATATATATATATATATATATATATATATATATATATATATATATATATATATATATATATATATATATATATATATATATATATATATATATATATATATATATATATATATATATATATATATAAATATATATATATATATATATATATATATATATATATATATATATATATATACATATACATATATACATATAGGCTATGATAATGGTAGTTTAGGGGTTAGTCCTGTGTAACTTTCTCTTTTGACTGGTTGGATTTATTAAAAAAATATTATGATTTTAATTCTTTTTGCCCAAAAAGATTAAAAATAATGGCTTATCGGACCAATGCCGTCAATTATTTCTGCCCTTGCATTAAAAGTAAAGACGTCCAAGAGCAAGGCACAACCCGGACGTACCATCTATGAATCACCATATTGGATCATGTCACGTCTGGATTGAAAGCAGAACTCGTCAGCTAGGCTAGGTGAAGAGAAAGTTTCAACAGATCCGTAAAAGCAGGAGCAATTTCAGTAGTTGATATCAAAGATACCAGTAGCCAACAAACCTTATCGTTATCTGATGTGAACCACCAAAATTTTTAATACAAAATAAAACATAGAAAGAAAAATAAGATTTTGTACCCAGGTCGTCAAATGTGAGTAATATCTGTATTAATTGTTGAGAAGTAACTGTAAAAATTGAATGCTAATAACACTATTACATGTTTAACGGTAATAAGAAAAAATGAAAAGAGGGGTCGGATATTTCATTATATATCTTTATTATATATTTTTCACGGTTCTTAAATATTTATTTGGTTTATCGTTTGATATATTCAACCCTCTGTTTTCAAACCCCTTCTGTTTCTTGTATATGTAATTAAAAACAACTAATTAAAATTAGTTTATTTTTCTTAAACTAGCAATCAGAGATAAATCAAATAATAATATTAAATACTCTTTCGGGGGTATATTAATCATTTTCCAATCCAAGTAAAATTTCATCAACGATAGTTGTCTGGTTAGAAGCAAGGGTGGAGTGGACGAGATGCATTCGAGACTGGGAATGGGAAAGGTTCTGAAGGCACCAGAGGCAAGTCTGATGGCTTGGTTCTGAATTGGGTTGAGTTTTTTCTTAGCATTTGAGCTAGCTGAATCATAAATAAAATCACCATATTTAGACAGAATGAGAGATAAGGGATATAAAATCAGAACTCCACTTGGAGCTGGAAAGAGATCTCAGAATATTCAGATCCTGGGAAGTACGTGCTTTAAGAAGTTTTATGTGGGGACTCCAGTTCTATTTGTTGTCAAAGGTAAGTCCCAAGATGTTGTGGGAATCGACTATTGGAACTGGCGAGCCATTTATTGATAAGAGGTTACTTCTGGAACGTAGCCTGGATTTACAAAAGTGAATTTGCGAAGATTTAGTTGAAGAAAAGGTATAACTATTTTTAGTAAACCATTTTTTATGAGCCGAAAGAGTATTGTTTAGAACAGAGGTTATTACACCAGAAGATTGGGAGGAACAGTAAATAATTACGTCATCAGCAAATATTTTGTATTTGACATGTAAGGGGATTTCCATTGTCATGGATTTTATGGCAATGTTAAAAAGGGTAGGACTGACTACGGAACCTTGAGAGACCCCAAGGGAAACCGGATATGATGCAAGATGCAAGGATATTTTGAATGAAAATCGGAAGAGCGCCAACGAGTTCCATTTCCTCTAGTTGTTTGAGGATATGATGACCATTTGTTTTGTCAAAAGCGTTTGTTAAGTCTAAAGGGTATTCTCGTCTGTGGAGTGTCTATCGAATGTCTGTTTCCAAAGAGGCCAAATGATCCATGGCCTAAACCCAAATTGATGAGGCGATAGGAAGTTGGAAGTCTTCAAAATCCATGTCAGACACTGGTTTATCAAGCTTATATCCCTTTTTTCAAGCTTTTACCAAGCTTACATCCCTTTTTCGAAGAAATGCTCCTCCAACGGCAAGCCTTGGTTTGACCGAAAATGCAAAGAAGCTGTTGCTTCTAAACATCTTGCCTACCGACAATGGCGTGAAAATCACCATAAATCGCAACACCTTTGTTCGTGCCCGGAACAGATGCAAAGGAATTATCGACGAAACCAAGCAGGCACACAATCAACGAATTAGGAACAAACTTCTCGCTTGTCCCAACAATTCCAGGTCCTTTTGGTCAGTCGCTAAGGCAGTTAGTCAAAATTTCACTAAATCCACCATACCACCACTCACACAACCAGATAATTCTAATATCGAAAGTCATGGAAAAGGTTATCAATCAGCATCTTCTAAAATATCTTGAAGGTTTCAACATTATTAGCGATCACCAATATGGCTTTCGTACACATAGATCAACAGTCGATCTTCTGCCTTATGTAACACATGTTTGGAACAACGCAATTGAACACATTGGAGAATCTCGAGCGGTTGCTCTTGACATATCCAAGGCATTCGACCGTGTTTGGCACGATTGCAGATGACAGTACGCTTATCTCTTCACTCACTTTGAACGCTCGGACATCGTCTACTCAGGCGAATATCCGCAGACAGCAGGAGTTTGTTTAACTTAACCTGGAAGAAATTCTATCTTGGGGTGACAGTAACCAAGTGGATTTTAACGCTACAAAAACCCAGGCGGCAGTTTTTTCTAAAAAAGTTAACATAGCTGAACCCGACATAGTCATGTCGGGGCATTCTATTCCTCTGGCATCGTCACTCCATTTGTTGGGCGTTAATTTGGGAGCAAATATGTCCTGGCATGAACATGTTGCAGGCATAGCAAGGAGAGCTTCTCAAAAGTTGAAAATATTATTTCGAACCAGAAAGCTTTACAATCCACAACAACTGTTCATTCTTTACAAAGCTCAAATTCGACCAACTATGGAATACTGCTCTCATGTTTGGGGCTCCGCTCCGAAACAGACACTTCATTTGTTGGATTCTGTTCAGAGAAGAGCTGTTCGTCTGACTGGAGACCCAGAACTGACCAGCCTCGTTTCGCTGGAACATCGAAGAACCCGTTGGTGACTTGAGTATGTTCTACAAGTATTTTCATGGAAAGTGTTCGAAAAATGTAGCCCGCTAAATTCCTCCCAAAGCGGTGCATGTTAGAAATACATGTCGAGCTAATACTTCACATCCGTATGAGGTTCAGCTTGTTACTCCGCGTACAATGCTTTTCAAGAAGTCTTTTATATGGAGAACATCAACCCTTTGGAATGGCTTACCCAGGACTGTGTACAATTTACAGCGATTCAAGAACAACGTGACTTGCTTTTTCCGCATACGTGTCGCTCTTGTAGCGCTTTAGGGACTTCCCTGCAGCACGTGTGCTAACTTCCAAATTGAACAAACAGTCTTTTATATGGAGAATATCATCCCTTTGTAATAATTTGCCCAGGGCTGTGTTGCCCACCGAGTACAATTTACAGCGATTAAAGAACAGCGTGAATCGTAGCACGTGTGCTAGACCCATAAAAAAAATCCTCATCACCACTACTCGATTTTTTCCGCGGAGCTATTCGCAATCAAAGAAAGTTTACGATATGCAATAAATGCAGGGAAATCCAGTAAATTCTTATTTGTTTCTGACTCTATAAACGCCTTGGAATCCTTAAAGAAAGGGAATATCAAATTTCCTCACTTAAATCAAATCACTGATCTCTTCTATATAGCCAATCACTGCAACATCTCTGTAGTCTTCCTCTGGATTCCCTCACATACTGGGATAGTGGGCAACGACAAAGCGGATCTATATACAAAAAAGGCAGTACATAATGGCACTCCAAAAAGGCAGTACATCATGGCACTCCAATAAGAGAGGGTAACCATCCAAACGATTACTTCAGTCACATTAAACTCATATATAGGGATCTATATATGAGCGAAAATGAGCTTAGGAACGCTTTGGAAACCACCAAACAAGTAGATGTAAACTACACAGATTTCTCAAAAGCATTTGATAAAGTTAACTATAATCTACTAATTTATAAACTTGAGCGTTCGGGCATTTTCGGTAGCTTATTCAGATGGTTCAGAAGTTATCTTTTTCATCGTAAGCAGATTGTAAAGATTAAGGGTTTTATATCAGATGAATTCATAGTCACATCTGGTGTTCCACAGGGTTCTTACCTATCCCCACTCCTTTTTAACATATTCGTCAATGATATTTCAGACTTTCTTAAACATTCAAAATTTTTGTTATATGCAGATGATTTAAAGATATATAGAATAGTGGAATCAATGGAAGATTGTTATAAATTGCAACTAGATTTGGAAAGTTTAAAGGATTGGTGTCAATTAAATAATATGATTCTTAATATAGAGATGCAATTTTATAGAAAGAAGAATTTTTTAATGTTTAATTATAAGATCGATAACGGTATTCTGAAGAGGAGTGATGTTATGAAGGATCTTGGGGTGTATTTCGATAAAAATGTAAATTTTAACTTTCAGATTGAATTTATGACAAATAAGGCTATGAAAATGTTAGGTTTTATTAAAATATCATTGTCTGATTTTACCGATATTAAGTGTTTTAAAGTTTTATATTGTTCATTTGTCAGATCAGTACTAAAGTATGCTTGTCCAGTATGGTCACCATGCTATAAGACATACATATGTAGATTTAATTGTGCGTGTGCAAAAAAAGTTCCTGAGATTCATAGGGTATAAAATGGGAATAACAGTGGAAAATATTGTATATGAGGAATGAATTTGTTAAATTTACCTAGCCTTTAAGACAGGAGAAGGATAACCGATATTTGCACACTACATAAAGTTTTAAATTCTGCAATTGACTGCCAAGAACTTCTGGAGAGGATTGGACTTAATACTCCTCAAAGAACACTACGTATAACAAATTTGTTTCATTTACCATTTCACCGAACAAATTACGGTTTATCATCAGCATTGACTAGATCGTGTGCTAATGCTATTAGTAGAGTCACCAATATAGATTTATTTAGTGATAACATTCAAACCACAAAAAATAAAACTAGACAGGTTTTGTGATGGTGCATCGGATGAGGAAACTCTTATTATGTTTTTAGTAATATGTAAATGTTATGTTTTTCTTTTTATTTCCTTTATCTGTAAATGCCTGGTCCGTTAATAAATTATTTATTTGTTTATTTATTTATTTATCTTTTTCAACTACATTTGCATTTGGAGGAATCTTCCAACAAACTCTGGGACTTTAAACCTATGGTCTACCCCCCTTTTCACAATCAATCTCTCTTAAGAAGACAAAACGTTGTCTGGAGACGACTAGCAATAGGCTACACCTTTCTAACTCACTCTTACTTACTAAAAAATGTTGATGCTCCCAATTGTTCGATTTGCCAGTCAATTCTTACAGTAAAACATATATTTGAATCTCCTCGCTCTACTTAAACCAGAGGAAAGCATAATTTACAACTGAGTATGAAGCAAATTTTAAGTCCTGAACAAATTCAACCTCATATAAATCAAATCGAGGAATACTTAAAAGAGGATGAATATTACCACTTAATATAAGCAAAAGCATCAATCTCACCCAAAACCACTCCATTACTGTTAAATGACCTTAGTAGTCGATGCGCCCAATCCCATAACATCCATCCATCCATCCCTTTAACATATTTTTGTAGTTACAATTGGAAATAAAAACAAATAACATAATTTGCCGATTTTTTGAGCCCCGAAAAAAATTTTTCTCCGGTACGTTTGACTATATATATAATTATTTTAAAAATGTGTTCGTTATCTTAACTAAAAAGAAGAATTCCTATGTCCTTGAAATTTTGTAGAGACACCATGACGAAAATTGAAAACTGTTTTTCATGATTTAGAAATCTTGAAACGTTAATAAAAGTAAAATCCTCGTAGCATTTACAAATTTAATACTTCCCTATGCGCGTGAAGTAAAACAAGTAAGGATTCATCTTTCCTTCATATTTTATATTTCACATATTTTCACGATTCTCATTTATTAAAAGCATATAATTTTTCCCTTGATACATATATTTGATCATTTTAAAAATAAGGATAAGATATGCGAGAAGAGTTTAAAGGTAGTATTTCAGTTAGAACAGAAGTTTAAATTTTTTTCGTACAGAGCAATTTTTATACATAATTTCGTATTTAAATACAACCCTATTCTGACTTCCTACGCTCTTTTATGATCAAATAAGTGAAAGTCAGTTTGTCTTGTTTTATTATGATACGCTTTTTAAGACCATGAGTATAAGATGATATTCCTTTATTTGCTAAAAGTGTTGGCAGCGTATTTTATTCATGTTAAAATGCACTAATTTTTATCCGCTTTATAAAAATTTTGAAAAAAGTTTTTATATAGTTACTTGTTGCAGCCACAAATCTTATCTTATACTATAAATAAATCTGCTAAAAACGAGAAATATAACAAATAAATATTTCCAGGACTTCTGAGAACAGAAATTTTCAGTTGCTGCAAAAAAGTTTATAATTAATATATTTTTATGGGTAAATATAAAATGAACGAAACTTGAAAAGTTTTATATTGTTGATGGAACTTTCTAGTGTTCCTGTTTTCTTAATCAATTCTGACATAATAGGACATTTTGTGATTTAAGATTTTCTAGATCTTGGTGATCGTTAAGTGAAAGAAAAGAAATTAAAGGCGAAATTCATTAAAATATTACATATATATATACATACATATATATATATATATATATATATATATATATATATATATATATATATATATATATATATATATATGCAGCAACAAGAACACAGCTAGCAACAGCAGCAAGAGCACTTGAAATTGCCAAATGAGATTTGTCGAGTCGTGCAAATTTATTGTGTGGCTGGCCGTGGCTCGGTGACGTAGTACTTTGTTACTGTGAAGAAGATCGAGGGTTCATTTCCGGAGGTCGGTATACTTATTTATTAATTTATTTAAGTATATTTGGCCTGGCCACGTACATAAGTAGTAGTTGTTTGCAGAAATGCAAATAACGTCCGTGGCAGCACTATCGCGTTCTTTAAAAGGTGCAGTGACATACAAAAATGTATGTTTCGGTACTTGGACAACGTTCACGGGTATTACGACATCGTCGCCGATATCCATGGGATATGGAAAAAGGGAAAAAACCCGGAATTTTAATGTATTACATATATATATATATATATATATATATATATATATATATATATATATATATATATATATATATGTATATATATATATATATATATATATATATATATATATATATATATATATATATATATATACAGGGCGTTATGAAATTCATTGCATATATTGACACGGGTGACTCGTGTGGTCATGAAGAAGCATATTCAATGCTTTTTTTCAAATTCAAAACTTTTGGAAAATTAAAATAATAAAACTGCATTTTATTAAATCATTTACAAAATCAACCCATACATGAAAGGCCGACATTTAAAATAAATAATTTCTTGGTAACGCCTGAGAACAACTGGATCATTGCTCCTTAACAGCAGACTTTCAATTAGAGGAAAGTAGGGCAAATCAACCTCGCTTGAAAAAATCGTAGATAAAAAAACATTATCGTCTATAAAAATATTTATCGTTGATGAAAGTGGATTTTCAACCGTTTGAAAAAAAAAATGCAAAAAGTTTTAGGATTAAAAAGGAAGAAACAAATCGGCACAATCACAAGCGGATAAACAGGCTGTGTATTGTGCTAATGTGGCTGGACAGTTTTTGCCACCAATGCTTATATTTAAAAGAATTAGACAAAATCCTAAGTTGGGGAATGGCACACCTTCTAAGAGTGCTCTCACCATTCCAGACACTGACTATATTAACTCAAACTTATTTGTAAAATAGATGAAACATTTTATAAGCGCCGTAAGGCCTAAAAATAAATTGTTACTTCTGCTTGATGGAAACACAACGCATTCAAAGAACCCCGAAGCGTTGAACATAGCAAAGGCTAATGGGATAATATGTTATATTATAAATATGTTAACTGCCAGGCCTTACTACTCACCGGCTTTAGCGACTGGATATCTCTTTTTTTTTTAAACCTATGAGCAGTTATTATATTCAAGCCAAAGTGCCGCTAGTAGTGAATGGATTTAAAGTGACTGGAGTTTGGCCTATGGACAAAAATGTCTTTTCCGAACATTTGCTTAAAGTAGCTGAAAATATGAATGATCTCTTTCTCTCTCTCAAACAAATTCAAGTAATAAAAGCACATCGATCTTACAAGACGGTTCTACTATTATTAATCATGAAAACAAGCAAATTGCTTAGTAACCTGATGTCTTCGAATAGATTGACACATTTAAATAGTAAACCGTTTACTTAAGGATGTAAGGCTAAAGCTTTAATTTTTTTTTAAAATCTTTATGCCTAATACTACAAAAAATACTGTACAAAAAAACTGTAAAAATTACATCAAGCCTTTACAAAAATATGTTGGAAGAATCATCATCAACCAAACAGAGGAAAAATACAACCTAAAAATGTGAAACATCAAAAAAGGAAGAAGATAGTAATAAAAAAAAACTCTATACCAGCTTAAACTAAAAAGCTATGGACAGTGAGCAGACACTGAAAATAAACCCTTTGAAGCAGGTATTGGCCGCCAGTAACAAAGGAGCCTTTGTGGCCTTTAGAAGAAAGCCGGTCAAGGTGAACGACTTTAAAAATCTACCTCAATAATTCATTTATTAACCTGTCATTAATATTTGGTGTCAGGAAGTAATTATTTGAAAAAGTAACATTATAATATCTTTTTATTAAATTTGTTTAGGAAAAACCTATTCATTATAGAGTTGTATGGTACACCAGTGGCGGCGTGAAAAAAATATTCATGTCATTATTTCTTTAGAGTCGTTTTTTTTCGTTTATTGTTGAGATCCGCTATTTAAGGTGCATTTTCTACAATCTAGACCCGCCAGTTCCAATATATATAATGAATTCCATAACACCGATTTTATATATATATATATATATATATATATATATATATATATATATATATATATATATATATATATATATATATATATATATATATATATATATATATATATATATATATATATATATATATATATATATATATCTATATATCGTAGTTATTATTTCGGTATCTTTCTCCCTTTTTCGGAGAACTTCTTCGTTAGACACATGTTTTGTCCATGAAATTCTTGGGATTTTACGACAAAGCCATATTCGAAAGTTCTAAGCTTTTTGGTAGTTGCTTTAGTGAAGATCCATGATCCATGATTCTACCCCGTCAAGCAAGAAGAGTAGCGGAGGAGTCTTACTTTTGTTGTTAATTTCCTGGATCGACTTTTGAATGGCTCTTGCTTCCTCTATTCGACAACGGCTCTCCTGTGAATGGTCCCATTGGTCATTTAGTACAGTTCCCAACATATTTATTGATTCTCTCAATTTACTTTTGATTTATTATGAGATGTTGGAGTGGAATTTCATTTTTTCTTATAACCATATATTTGGTTTTTTTGACACTTATATCAAGACCATATTCTGCACGCACTCCCGTCAATATAGTCAGAAGTGGTTGTAAACCTTCTGGACTATCGGCGATAATGGCTGTATCGTCAGCGTATCTGTTATTGTTCAGTAGTGCCCCATTAACGACAATTCCTGCTATCATATTATCACCACGTAGGCGTTAAACAATAACCGGGACATCATGCGCCCCTGCGTCAGGCCCCGCAAAGTATTTATGGCGTTCTACTCTTCCCCATTTAATATTATATACGCCGACTGATCCCAGTATAGGCGTGATATTATTTTTAAATCCTTTCCTTCGATCCCAATACTACTCAGTATTTTAATGAGATCATGGTGTTGTACTCGGTCAAAAGCCTTGCTGTAAACGACGAAGCCGGCATACACATCACAATTCATGTCTCTGCACCTTTAGAACAACACCTCTATACTGAAAGAAGGCTCTCTCATTCCCACTGAATTACGGAATACGAATTGAGTTTCAGACATGTATCGTCACATATTTTGTACAGTTTTTTTTTGAAGATCCTTTAGGAATAACTTTAATAAGCGGCTCATGAGACTAATAGTTCTATGATCTCCGCCTCTCTTTGCAGTTTTTTCTTCTTTTCTTGAGTATGATGTCAAATTCTGATAAAAGCCATTCCTTTGGTATTTCACCGATTTCGTATACGTGATTGAATATCCCTGTTATATGTTTAATTCCAGATTCGTCGAGAAGTTTCAGGAACTCGGAATTAAGGTTATCTGGCCCAGAGCTTTTCATTCTTTCATTTGCCTTACCGCTAATTGTACTTCTTCAACAGTGATGTAGGACTCTGATTCATCTATTATCTGCTCGGATCTTACGTCGTGGAATAGTTTTATGATGTCATTTTTCCAGACGTTTACTTTGTTTTATTTGTCTATGATGATAGTTCCTTGGTTGTCAATTAGTTTGCATGTTGTTCTGTAGAGCTGTAGAGCTTCAATTTCCCGGCAATTTTCTTGTAATTACTTTTCTTTGGTTTTTTTGATTTTTATTTGTATTTATTTTTAAATAATCAGGTGTTTTTTCAGAAGACTTGTTCCATCATTTGTAGAATTTCATCTGTCATCCATGTTTTCTCTTTGTTGTGTTTGTCTGGTATCAAGTATTTTTCGCTGAAAATATTTACTGTGGTAGCCTTTCTAGTTCAGAATTCGTATCATCTCCAACATTCCCCTCATGCATTTATTCTACTAGATAGTCTTTCACTTGCGTCTTTGTGCCAAGATGCTTTAGTTTTTGCATATCATACTTGTTGTTTTCAGTTCTTCCCTTTATTGTCTTCAATTTTAGTCTTACTATCCTCACTAAGGGGGTGTGGTCCGACATAATATCTGTCCCAGGATAGCTTTTAACAGAGGTGACAAGTTCTGATATCTCTTATTTACTAATATATAATCGATCTGATTCCTGACAATATGTCGGGTAAAATCTAATGGCGATCTCCATGTTTATTGGTAGCAATCGAAAAAACGTGTTAAGTATTGCCATTTGTTTATCTGCTGTAAACATTGATAATCGATCTCCCCGTTCGTTTCTTTCTCCCAATCCATGAGGTTCGACGCATTTTCCCTCTCTTTTGATGCTTATCTTTACGTTAAAGTCTCTTATTACTATCGTTAATTGATGTTTTGGAAGTCTACTATATATATTTTATAGTTTGTTGAAGAATCCTTCTGCTTCTTCCTCACTTTTGTCTGAATGATACTAATCGGTACAGGGCTTGCATTGATTTGTATTAACATGGCTCTTTTAGATATTGGTCTAAAATTGGTAACATATTAAGATACCCTAAATACTATTTTTCAGAATTCTTAATTCTAGAAATTTCAATATATATATATATATATATATATATATATATATATATATAGTTATATATATATATATATATATATATATATATATATATATATATATATATATATATATATATATATATATTTATATATATATATATATATATATATATATATATATATATATATTATATATATATATATATATATATATATATATATATATATATATATATATATATATGTATATATATATATATATATATATATATATATATATATATATATATATATATATATATACAGGAGATTCTACAGTTAGGAGTAACATAAAACCAAAAAATAATATACAGGGTTTTTCGTTTATATAAAGTTTGCGTCATGTGTTAAAAACCCGATTAGCAATGTTTTAAATCTGTAAAAAACTTCTTTAAAACCACAACTTTTCTATATAACATTTTTGCCTAACTCTTTAAATCAGCGATCTAGAGCGGTAGTCCATTTATAATCACTAACACGTTGCCCTTACCTAATATGTTACAGCATTTATAACTTTTATTAATAACTGAGTTTGATTTAGCAAGCACTTTTTTATAAGTTCCTTTGTATGCGAACATACTTACCTTAAATTTTAAGAGCAGTCTGCAATCGTATATCTCAATTGCAGGAATAAAAAGAATATTGGTGAAATGTGATAAACTTGACTGTCTACTAGATTATAATATAAGATAAATTATCAATTTTCCCTAGGTAGCTTATTTTATATACAATATTTTTAAGTTTCAAATACTAACTTTCGATATTTAAAACGTAATAACAGTGGTTGGTGATGCTGCATAAATAAGTTAGATGAATTATATGGCATGTATAGTATAATACACACTTATCCGTAAATTTAGTATAAAATAGCCGTCAACTAAATTTTCAATGGAGCAAAAGTTTAGCAAAAAGAATTAGGAAATGAATAATTTTAAAGAACATTTTCTAATTGAAATCTAAAAATGGGTAACAGAAGTTTCATGAGTCAGTCGAATAATTGGTAATTGTTAAATTATGGTACTAAATGCAACATTGTTATGAGATAAGTGGCGGGCGATTAATTTAATATGGTAATGTATTATTTTTGGAGAATTGTACAGATGCATGCTATTATTTTGAGAAAATTTTAATCCTTATACACCTACAATACTCAAAGACGGCCGTTCGTTGCAATGACATAATAAATAACCGGTCAAGTGCAAGTTGAACTTGCGCAATGGGTGTTCCGTACGTTGATTGTTTTTAAAATAAAAAATTTTGTTACGGAGGTATAAAATAATCAGTGACTTCACAAAACACACCTCAAATGAGTTTTCAACAAAGTTTGTTTCCAATCTTTACTGAAAACTGATGACCTTGTGCGTGTTTTCACAAGCTTTCATTTGACACCACATTCGATGACCTAGCAAAAATTTTTTTTTCACTTCCGATTTCGACCTCCAAAACTAACCCCTTAAGTCAAAATTTAACTACTAACTAACCTGAACTAACCCTTAAGTCAAAATTCAACTTTTAAAACTATATGGCTCTGATGAAGCCATCAATTTCTATATTATTACCAAATTTCAACTTTTTAGGAGAAACAGTTTCGGAGAAAATCGGGTGTGACAGACAGACAGACGGACATACAGGCACCGAAGTCCGTACGGAATACTAAAAAGTATGGTATTTTTACTGCTTTACAGGTTTTTTACGGTTTTACATCTGTATATTCGTATGAAAAAAATTGCAGCAACTAGTAACAATCGCGTCCAGTTGCATTAATGTCTGGCAATTTTAACAGAAACCTAGTAAATCAAATATAACTTTTTGCTGTAAAAAATCTTCAACTTTTTGACTTTAATTAAAATTTTTATTAAGACTATTTAAATTTCAGATGTTTCTGTCAATTTAAAATACACAAAAAAAAAAAACTATGGCCTAATTACTGGTTTTGTAAGCAGTTATATTCAATCTTGTATAACGACTTTTTTAAATATTTGTCATGTTTCTAGTCTTTTTTGTTTGTGTTTTTAATATCCTTTATGTTGACAAAACAGAAAACCTTTGCAATGTAAATTCCCTCTATAAAGACTTAAATTTAAGTTGATATGTGGACGATTTTATAAAGACAGTAGTTTTATTTTGTCCTAAAACCACGGATAAGTACTTATATTTAGAACAAAATTTTATATAGTGTAAATAGAGAATTTCAATCAAATCTTACACCAAAGAATAACTTAATCCAAAAAATATAACTTGATATCTTAAAGGTCCTTTATGGTGAGATACTAAGAACAAAAAGTTAACAGATGAATGCATTCAAAAAAATTTGATATCTCATTTTTATATACTATTTACGTTAAAATAGAATACGATGAACAAATTAGTTTTCAGATTTCTTGACTCTAACAACCCTATAAAAGACTTATAATTAAATCAAAATAAATCGTTTTTTAAAAAATTTAAGGAATTTTTAAGAATATATAAAACAGATTACTTTTTGATAGATAACATACAGACAGTTTTAATTTTGTCGGTACATTGTAGCGAACTAAAAAGGAAGATTATTACGTAAATCCTATCCCGTATATAAATATGTCACACTAATCCTGAGTAAAACAATTTTGTAAGGATTTACCTAAAATATAAACACATGTTACGTTTCTATTTCTCAAATGGGGAAATTATTTTGTCATTAGGAATGTTTTTAAATTTATATTTTTTTATAGGCTTTCTGAATTTTAAATAGTAAGCACACTGCGTCCATCCTAAATGAATTTTTCTTATTAAAAATACCCGTTTTCAAAATATTACAATATTCCTGTAGATAGTACAGACTTTTCTATACTTCTATTGCTAAAGAAAAAATCACTTTTCGAGATTGTCAGATCTTTTCTTGTTTCAGGGTTCCTACATCAAGAAATACATATTGTTCCATTTCCGTAGATTTATTTGTGTGTCTGTCAGTCAGGAATTTTTTTCAAATTTGGTAAACATAATACTTGAAGTAAAAGAGAACAGTTTTTGGGGACATTACTTTAGGGGAAGGGAGTAAAAGGGTCGACAAATATTGTATGGGTTTATTATGTATATATGAGGTACCAATTATTTAGAGTCAAACATAAAAAGGTTAAAGAAATAGGGAAAGGAGTTAAAAGGGTTGCTTCGTATGTAACATATTACGCATACTTCTTGGGATTTTTGTAGTCATAAAATTTAAAAATTGGGTTTTTTTCTATTATTATCATCTATAATAATCAAATATAGAAAGGGTTAACGGTTGGGAAGGCGAGGAGTTACATGAGTTGTTCTGTATCTATCATGTTATATTTCCCTTTAAGGGTTCTTAGATTCAAAGAATCTAAAAAATATGTTATTCTTTATTTATTTTCAGTTAATTATAATTCAACAAATCAGGGTTAAAAAAACTATTATAGTAATATAATATTCTGAGAATTTTTCTGAAGTTGAGAATTTAATAAAGGACAAATTTTAAGCATAATTATTTATACTCACACATATAAGGGTTTAAAGTGATAAGAGAAGCAGTTATATGTGTTCATTCTCAGGGTTATTGAAATCGAGAAATCTGTCAATTATGTTATTTTTCCATTATTTTCAATTTTGCCAGAAACAATGTGTAATGGTTAATATCAGATTTCAGTTGTAAATATTTCTGAAGCACTCTGCTTAACTTTTTTTTGTGATTAGTATATCACCACTTCATTTAAATTATCGAGTTGTATTGTTTGAATGCTTCAGAATGAGAAAGTTAAATTTAGTATTTAATTTAGCACTGCGTGTTTTCAAGGAAAATATCTGATAAATTACGATTTTTGTTTATATCTTTAGTAGCAGCTTACCACTACTTATATATTAAAACTCGGCCTTTCCTAAATACAAAATACAACGATTAAAGTTAACTTTAGTTACTGCAGCTCCGGGAACCTTACATTTTATTTTACTAATATATATGTAGTCAAGTCGCCAGGGGTTTTGAGCTCTCAGGCTGCATTTTGGACGTAGAATACGATAAGTTTGTTAAAGTTTGACGTACGCTAATCCCACAATTCCAAAATAAAATCAAAATTTAGTTTTTCGGTAATATCTCGAAAAATAAAAAATATACCGAAAAAGTAATATCACCACGTGAAAGAGCGGAACATTTTACAAAAAAATAGTATAAGTTATAATCGTGGGAGCGACTATAACGTTTTTAAAAAACAACTCTTGATTGAATTCTAAAAACTTTTGTTTTTTTTGGGTTCTGTGGAAAACTTTTTAAGACACTTGATACATCAGACATACTCACTCTGCTTTTGTTTGTTACCTATATTTATAAACTTTATATGCTGATATGCAGAATGGTGCGAATAGATAAAGCATTTTATCAGGGTATAATTCCTTCCGACTGAGTTGAAAATTTAACCTGTAGGTTACTTTTTCATAAAGTTTATCTCGATTTTATCATCGGAATTTATATGAATCATATTATTATTTTTAATTATTTCTTTAGATTTCCTCAATCTTTTTACAATAAATTGACGAATTATTACAATTAAAATCAATATTATCAATATATATGCAATAATCGTCCATATACTATTATATCTTATGGTGATATCGGAGTTCATGTCTTCTAGGTGTCTTCTTTGGGTTTTCAATTCTTCCTTAATTTCATTATTGATTTTCAAGTTTATATTGTCCAGGTTTAGAGTATGGGGGTTGAAGTAGGGTTGTTGTCCATCTTCAGGGTTCCATTGAAGTTTGGGTAGAGATATTTCTTCGTACTTCAATCTTGATTCATCATAAGTTTTTAAAATGATGTTATTTATTAAAATTTGACATGTTATTGGTATTTCGATTAAATAAGAGCCATTTATTAAATTACTTTTTTCTAATTTTTGACAAGTGATTTTAATTAGTTCTACTTTAAATGTTGTTACTAACCATTTATTACTGGAAATTTGTGTTATTTGATTTTGTATAATTCTTACTTTAAAAGGGTGGCATTGAGTTATATTATTTTTATATCTCAGAAGTTGTACACTACAGGGTGGTTCTTCATTAATTGCTTGGCTTCTTTCTTCTTTACAGATATATTCATTTTCTTGGACTTCTTTACAGTTTGAGTCTTCATATTGGTATCTTTGGGCATTTATGGCAAGGTAGGGTTTTAAAGGTATATTGATGATGTAAGTATTGTTTGATTGGGATAGGTAAGGGATAAAGATGAAAATATTGATATATTCCATCATCCACCATCGGTATTTCAAGTAAAAATATTATTTTATTTTTCTTTGTGTAGTTTTTAATTTTAATTATTTTTTCTAAAAGCAAGACATTTTCGATATTATTATCGAAGGGTAGTTTATCATTTACCAATTGAGTCTTTAACTTATTTATTTCTGTTATTAATTCATTTGGGTCAATTATAGAATTATGTAGGATGTTTAATTTTGAGAATGTAACAGCGACTTCTATTTTATTCAGAATGTCATATATTACTTGAAATAGTATAAATATTTGATTTAGACAATTGTTTATACTGTTATATTGTCGTTCATTTATTTTTTCAAGTGATATTTCCCTTAACGTTTGTTCTACCTGCATTATGCGAGATTTTAAAATTAATTGGTTATGGGTCAAATTTGAAATCATTTTTTGAAAATTATTGATCGTTCTATCTAAAATAGAGATTCGATTTATCGCGTCTGTTTTGAGTTCGTTACCCTGTATTTGTAAGGCTTCGATTTTCCTATCTATAGTTTCCGCGTCATACTGGTCCATATTACCAGTTATACTTTTTATGAATGTACCGAGGGGATTGAAAATTCCTCGTTTAACTTTTTGGGTTTTACTGTACGGTAGTATTTGGGTTAGTAAGTTTTTTATACGTTTTTCTATAACATTTACCGTTATTAGAGAATTATGGTATTCATTTTGATATTCACTCCTGTTTTTTAGGGTAGTTAACATATAGTTAGATTGTTCCTGGAGGGATTCGAATTCCTGTATTAATGGCTGTATGTCATATTCTTGTACAAAGGTCCAATGGTTTACTTCAATTTTGGCTATGCCTTTCTTAAAAGGTAGGATCCCTGGATAATTATTTAATTCATATATTTTTACGTCATCAGCTCTGATGTAGAGGGTTGTACAGATATTGAGGGTTGAGAAGATACTGGTATATCTGCAACAATAGGTTTCATTTTAGTCTCGTTAACGTGAACGGTTTCCTTTGCTTTAGTTCTTGGGTTCTCTATTTCTATTTTATTACAAATGGTCCTAGAAATTTGTTTTTTATTTTACTAGATCGTTGATCTACTTTTTTATAAACTTGCATTTCGAGTTTAGGATCCGTTTCTGTTAATTTGTCATTATATTTAGTAATTACTTTTTCTTTCTTTTGTTGGGTTTTTTCTTTTATTTTATCGAACAATATCTGGGTGTTATTTTTGTGGTTTTGTAGATATTCTGTATAAACGTGCGAATGTATTAAATTCATAAGGTCTCTAGAATTTGTATGCCCTAGTACTAGTTCTTGGGGTGTAAAATCTGTATCTGAATGTATGGTATTATTATATGCTACTATGGCATAAGGCATGAGGTTAGTTACGTCTGTTTGGGCGTCTTTTTCTTTTAATATTCTTATATGTTCTACTGTGTAGCGTTCTACAGGTGAGTTCGATTCATGATGGTAAGGGGTAGTAAAATGTATTTCTATGTCGTGAGTTTTCAGTAGATTTTCCACAACTTCATTTTTAAATTCCTTTCCATTATCAGAAATTATCTTTTTAGGTATACCCATAAATGAAAAAATCGAATAAACTGATCACTACAAGAGATTGCATCTCCTAAATAAGGTTTTGTCCGAATTTTGAAAATTTGTCCATGGTGGTTAAAAATTTGTCTTTTCCTATTTTTAGAGTATCAATATGAATGATCTCGAAAGGTTTATTCGGTGTTTCGGTTATCACTAAGGGTTGTTTTATCGGTTTCCGGTTATACTTCGTTCTTTGGCATGTCTCGCATTTGTTAATGTATTCTGTAACATCTGCTTTTAATGACTTCCAATAAGAGTTGCTCTTTAAAAATTTGACTGTTTCTTCTATTCCTCTGTGGTTAGTTTTTCCTTCGTGCTTATATTGAATGAGTAAGTTTCTTTCTTGCTCTTCCACATTATTTATGAGTTTCGTACACTCTATTAGTTTGTAGTTTCTGAAATTATTTATCATGGCTTTATTTATTAAAGGTCTTATCTCTTTAGATTGAAAGTATATGTAGGTTGTCTTTTCGTTGAAATATTCTCTTAAGAATTTGATTATTTTTTTCCAAGAACATTGGTAGTATTGCCTTTATGATCTTGTTTCCATCAAATATTTCTCGGTCTATTTTACTATACTCTTCATAAGGAGATTTCTTTACAATTATTTGGTTCTTTTTGTTGTTAATGATTTCATCTAAAAGTGTTAAACCGTTTTCATTGGTTTCATTATTTGTGGAATGAATACTATCGATTGGGTTTCGATCCTTATAGGGGGGTAAGATTTGGATGTCTGAAATTATGTTTATTTTTACTTTTTTTCTTTCTGTGCCAGTTATAATTCTTTTTGCGTCAGTTGTAATCATCTCTTTTGATTTTGTGCCAGTTATAATTTTGGCTTTTGGCT
Source organism: Pachyrhynchus sulphureomaculatus (assembly GCA_019049505.1). NCBI lineage: Eukaryota > Metazoa > Arthropoda > Insecta > Coleoptera > Curculionidae > Pachyrhynchus > Pachyrhynchus sulphureomaculatus. Next base: position 107,521,929 of record CM032446.1, on the reverse strand, counting down.
TTATGCCAGTTAAAATTCTGATTTCTTGTGGATTTTCGAGTTTTGTAATTACCTTTTTTATTTCCTCTTCAGATATTTTACTTGGGTCGTAATTGTCATCTAAAAATTCAGAAATTTCTATATTTCCGGGGTAGTTAATTAAAGATTCGTTTTCGATTGCGTTTAGTTGAATTCTTGATAAAGCGTCGGCATTAGTGTTCTGCTTGCCTTTTTTATAAATGATTTCGTAGTCATATTCTTCTAGTTTAAGTCTCCATCTCATCAATTTACTATTTGGTTCCTTCAGGTTAAATAACCATACTAAAGGTCTATGATCTGTGTAAATCTTAAATTTTTGTCTGTATAGGTATGGTCGAAAATATTTACATGACCAAACTATGCTTAGTAATTCCTTCTCTATGGTGGAGTATTTTTGCTCTGTGTCGTTTAATGTTCTGGATGCATAAGCAATAGGGTTGTCGTTTGAAGGGTTGCCTTGAGATAAAACTGCTCCAAGGGCTATATTTGATGCGACGGTGGTTAATATGAATGGTTTTTCAAAATCTGGATACTTTAAAATTGGTGCGTTTATTAATAATTTCTTGAGATGTTCAAACGCTTTTATGAACTTTGGGGAGTGATTTACTTTTGAACCTTTGTTTAGACAATCAACAATGCAAAATCTTTAATAAACTTTCGATAGTAACCTGCCAGTCCTAAGAATGATTTTATTTCTTTTTGAGTCCTGGGAATTGGGAATTTTCTTACTGCTTCAATTTTTTCAGGATTTGGTTTAATACCTTTATTCGTGACTTGATGTCCTAAGTATGCTATTTCTCGTTGTAAAAATTCGCTTTTATCTAGTTGTACCTTCAGATTTGCTTCTCCGCGTCTGTCAAACACTTTTTTCAATCTGTCCTTATGTTCTTGTAGAGATGTTGAAAAAATTATTATATCATCTAGATAAACAAAACATATTTCATTCTGTAGTCCTCGTAACACACTATTCATTATTTTTTGGAACGTTGCGGGTGCGTTCTTAAGTCCAAAGGGCATTCGTTTAAATTCGTAATGTCCCATATCAGTTGAAAAGGCTGTTTTTGGTGTATCAGTAGGATCCATTTCTACCTGATGATATCCGTTGGCTAAATCAAGCGTACTAAAGTACTGTGCTTTTCCAAGTTTGTCTAGAATGTCCGTTATTTGTGGAATGGGGAATTTCTGGTCTATAGTCTTATCGTTCAATTTTCTGTAATCTATTACAATTCTCCATTTCTGCTGTCCTGATGCGTCCATTTTCTTTGGTACAATCCATATCGAGCTACTCCAAGGTGAATTTGATTCCTGGATAATTCCGTTTCTCAACATTTCTGATATTTGCTTTTTTACTTCAGCTTTATGAATATGAGGGTATCTATACGTCTTCGTAAATAAGGGTGTTTCATCCTTCAACTTAATCTGGTGTTTTATTTTATTTGTAAAGATCAAAGGTGCAGTAAAAAATGTCTCGATAATCGTAACATAGCTTTCTCATCGTGTTGTATTCTTCTTGGTTACAATGATCTAATCTCAAATTTTTTAAATTTTGTTTCCTTAAAATGTCAACTTTTTGATCTTCCTCGTATTTTCCGTCAAAAAAGTTTAGTTCTGTTTCCTTGAATTTTTCTATTTCAAATGGTTCGAAAATTGTGATTTTTACTGGATTTCCACAAGGGTCGATGGTTTTCTATTCTCACAATTGCTTCGGGCATTTCCACTTTTCCTAATTTTTGGTAATTTAAGATTCCTATTCCGTTCTTCTTACTCACTGGGATTTTCACAATTTGTTGCGTTTTTGGTGGAATAATTATTTCGCAAGGTTTTTCTTTTTTTGGATCTCTGTTATAATATAAGGGTAGATTTGCATTCAAAGATTCTAAACGTGATTCTTTTAAGTTTATTTAAGCATTTATATGCGTTAAGAAATCTATTCCTAAAAGTCCGTCGTAATTTTGGGAAAAATCAAATAAATAAAATTTATGGTATTCTTGGCAATTAAAAGACGGAAAAATGGGAATGTGCATTATCTCGTTATGACTTGATATTGCATGGGCTGTTTTGACTGTGAAAAATTCTTCTTCGATAAAATCTGAAAATATTTCATATGCCAGTTCAGGGCTCATAAAACTTTTACCACTGCCAGTGTCAATTAGAAAGTATGCGTTTAATTCTGGTAGATAAATTATTGGTAATTGATTATCCGAGTTTGAATTCATTATTATCAAATTGTCTCGTCTAATTCCTGGATTAAAGGAAAATTTTGGTCTGATGGGGTGTTAAGAACTTCGTTCTCATATTGCATTTGCTGCGTTTCATTATAATCGTCGTCATAATAATCGGCATTATAAGCATTTGGATCAAAATTGTTGGGTTCCGTAATGTTTGGATCAAAATTTACAGGTTCCGTATTATATTGGTCAAAATCTGTGGGTTCCGTGTTATTTTGAATCATCTGGTTATATAATTCTTCTGCGAAGAATTGTTGCTGGGGTTGATTTCTATGCATTACTGCGTTTCCGGATGACATGTCCATAGGTTGGGGTTGATTTTGTCTGACTATGGAAGATGTTGCTTGTCGTTTCGTTTCACGGTCAGATGGTTGAGAATTATTAATATTGTTTTTCTACGAGAAATTATTTTGTCTCGGAGGATATAAGGGTATATTCGGCCCTTATCATTCGATTTTGATTATTCTGAAAATTTTGGGGTCTGTTTATATTTGGATTTTGGATGTTTCTTTGAGGATTATATCTGAATTGACCATATCCTAAGAATTGATAGGGGTTATTGTTCGTCCTGTTCACATGTTGAACATTTTGGGGTCTTAAATTGTGATTTGTCGGTGGATTCTGACTTGTTGGGGTATTATGGCTTATTTTATTTATTAAATTGTCACGGTTTTTATACTGTATGAAGTTTTCCTCCTCTTGTGCGAAGCTTATGGCTTGTTCAAGGGATATTGGATTTTTAAGTCAAACTATTAATTGCATATTATATGGCAAATTGTTTATATATGCCTTTAAGATTAAGTTACTATATTCTTGAATTCGTAGGATTTTAATATTCCGTGCTATATTTTCCATATTTATTTTGACGAAAAGTAGACTTCTTGCCTCTTGTAGTCTAATACCGAATTGTTTCATGGTTTCGTTCTTTTCCATTTTAAATGTTATAACGTCTTGTACTAAACAATCTATTGATCTTCTATCGGCGAATGTTTCAATAATCGCGTTTTTAACTAGGTGCCACGTATTAAGTTCTACGCGTGAAGCTATTAAATCAGCTGCTCGTCCCGTTAATTTAGATAAAATTGTGTCAAATAAGCATACATTTATAGCTGCATTAGGATCTTCGCGATTGATATGATTTGTTAGGAAATTATCACACGAGTTAATGAATCTTGTAATCAATTTTGTGTTTCCATCGAATGAGGGAATATTATTTGCCTGATATCTTATTAAATTGTAATTTGGATTTGCCATTCTTAATAAAATAAAAAATAATTCACGAAAAATTCAAAAATATAAAATGTATAAATATATATATATATATATATATATATATATATATATATATATATATATATATATATATATATATATATATATATATATATATGTGTGTGTGTGTGTGGATAAAATATATATAGATAAATCAAATATGTAAAATGTATGTTATATCTTAAATTAAAAATTCCTTAAACTATATTTCCTTACAACTAAAGGTTGCTTGAATATTTTGAAATTTACTGCGTAAATATTCAAAAATTTCTTGCTTTCAGTCGAAATTTTCTGCTCTTTATTGTTGAAACTCTCACTGCGTGAGTTTTGTAAAGTTACCCACTGCGTGGGATTTCCAAAAAGAAAAGAAAACTTGGTCTGTTTTTCTTTCTCACTGCGTGAGCTTCTAAAACGAACTCACTGCGTGAGCAAAATTGCTGAAAAGAGAAAAATTGCTTTGAAAAATGTTTTCCCACTGCGTGGATTGCTGAAAATGTCCAAATTTTCATTTACAGATAAAGGATCTGCAGTTTCATTCTTCTTTGGAAATTCTTTGTTTCTTTGAAATCTTCTTGTTTCTTTGAAATCTTCTTGTTTCTTTGAATTCTGTGAACCTCTTCCAAAAGGATGAACGTTGTTCTTTCCTGGATACCAATATGACTCTCTGAGCGATGCTTGTCCCGTTGAGCCGCGTCAATAAGAACTTTTGTTGCCCTGATTTGTATTTCTTGAGCGATGCTTGTCTCGTCGAAACCAATCAATAGGAACTTTTTTGGTCTCTGGCCTGGAGGGCTGAGATCTGTCTTTTTTTTTTCGTTTTCCGTTTGTTTTCGTTGATCGTTGAAACGAACCAGAATCTTGTTTTGCGCGATGCAACTCTTTTGACTCTGTTGAAAACTTCCGCGTTGCGCCGTTGACTCTGTTGAAAAACTTTCTTTCCGCACTGGGCCAGTTGACTCTGTCGAAAACTTCCCTTCCCACTGCGCCAGTTATAATCGTGGGAGCGACTATAACGTTTTAAAAAAAACAACTTTTGATTGAATTCTAAAAGCTTTTGTTTTTTTTTTGGGGGTTCTGTGGAAAACTTTTAAGACACTTGATACATCAGACACACTCACTCTGCTTTTGTTTGTTACCTATATTTATAAACTTTATATGCTGATATGCAGAATGGTGCGAATAGATAAAGGAAATCTTAATTGACACATTTTATATGTTTTAAGCATTTTATCAGAGTATAATTTATATAGATTTTTTCCCAATTTTTTTTTATTAGCGTTAGAATTTATTAAAAATTCCGATAAGTGATTCAAAAAATATAGCACGTCAAACAGGTTAATTTGAAAGTCTACGTGCACCGTTCGAATGTTTTTAAACGATGTTACTTGTTTTCAGAGTTAAAAAAAAAATTAAAAATACAGCTTTTTGAGACTTTCAGCTTTCCGATAATACTAATAGTTTTTATTTTTATTGCTTTATAATTTATAAAACTTACTACGAAATTTTTGTTTGCATGATATTTGATGATATATGCACAAAAATCTTTGTGCATACATCATTATTATACCTTAAGTTTCAATATAAGTATAATTAAAAATACCCACATTATTGCGGTGTTATTTAAAATTTGTGTTTTAAAATATGAAAATTTTCCTGCTGTAGTGCGCCGCTGGAAATTTTACGTTCAAAGCAGTACGAAATGGTCAAAAAATGTCGGACAATTTTTTTTTCTTTTTCAGTTAAAAGTATATTTGATATTAGAAATTCATTAAAAACTTAAACAAACTTTCTCTTTTTTTTTTGTAAATTTGTTCTTAAAAAAGTGTTTATGATAAACGTATTTTTTGCTTATTATTAATCATACAACGTAAACTTAAAACAAAAAAAAAATATTTAAAGGTGGGAAATGAAAGATAAACGTCTAAGCTTTAAGTATAAGGTCAGTATATATTTCATTTAAACATCCAGGTACAAAAAAAAACACAAAAATTCTAAATTACTCGAAGAAATTAAATGAATTACGTCTGTCATCGGATTCTTAATCAGCACCCCAAGAAACGTTAATTTAATCATAAATGAGGTTGGAAGCATGATTCCTATTACAACTGAAGAGGTTAAACCAGCCATTTTATTTTAAACATTTTTTTAAAATTACGGTAAAACTAAAAAAAAACAATCTATATACTATTTTTTGTAAAATTTCCCGTTCCTTCATGTGGTGCTATTAGATTTTCGATATCTTTTTTATTTTTAGAGATATTTGCGAAAAACCAAATTTTTCATTTTATTTTCGATTTCGTAGGCTCGGCGTACACTTTAGAGCAGCAAACTTTTTTTATCGTATTCTAAGTCCAAAAATCTACCTGTATGCCAAAATGTAGCCTGTTAACACTTAATGAGAGCTTTTCGTCAAAATTTGCTATTGACGAATATAAATATATTAAATTACACCACAACAATTAAAAATATGTTAAATTACAAAAGGTGACTCTATACGCAAATGGCTTTAACTTAAAAATAAAGAACACGATTCTATTTGTTATTATAACTAATACTCAGCTTAGTCTTAAAATAACAAAAATAGTTAACTGGACATTGATTTAATATTCATGATTTATACTAATTTCTTTCAGCTGTCACTAACCGCAGGTTAAAATGATTTTGGTATAGTGGCGGCTTCGGGATAATAAATTTTTCAATTCGATTAGCGAAAAGCAATCTAGGAGAAGCGTTTGTCGAGACCTCAAATAAATATCTATCCGGCATCGACAGACGAGGCCCATAACCTTTTTGTCGAATTTAGCGAGACTCCGGGATTATGGAAAGTTTTTTTAATGCAAGGGAAGTATTTATAAAGCACGAAGATAATTACAATAATTTTTTTATACTTAAGTTTAGATGACGTTTTATTTGAGCTATGTATGGTAAATGACTTTTAATTCTGCTTGAGGCGGATTATTTACAAATAAATCACTAGCTAGTAATTTTTACTATTGTTTTATTTAATATTTAGGTTGCCAAATGAAAAATTTTGACAGCGCGGATAATTGCTAATGCCAGAATTTTAAGAATCAGTTCCTAATGTAGCAAAATTGTAGAAAATAAAAAATAAAGGTAACAGTAAACATTTAAAATGATACTGCAAAAACATTTTAAGTACTATGATATGAAAACAGAAATAAAAATTTTGAATTGGATATTTATAAATATTTAATTGGTGCTAAATTATGTGAGAATACTAGTTACCAAACTTTAAGTATACTATCTAAACAAAAAGTTACTTGCTAGTAATTTATGATAAAAAGGCCTTTCTATCAAGAGTTATGAAAAGCGAAAGTTTTAAGAATGTTTTAATACTTTTGCGCATTGTATATTGATACAATTATTTGATGGTATACATTATATAGTATATTATATACTAAATTGGGAAAATTTGATTTTGACATCGCAGGAGGTAAATTATAGAATACATACATAACATTACAGTGCAAAGACACTTACAGTCTCAAGTTTTTTTTTCACGATTCCTGTTACTTGAGCCATCAAATTAGTTTAGTTTGCTGTTATCATTCATTATATCATAGTTATATTGTTGTCAAATAAAAGTTAAAACAAATATACGCTCCATATGAGATTAGTATGAATTGGCAGAAGCTGTAGTATAAAAAGGTGCAGTAATTGTAGTCGTAATTATCAAAACCAATTTTATTACGCATATATATTGAAAACTTATTTGTTGATAATACAAATAATATGAAACAAATTAAAATACAGATACTTTTGAAACCTTGCCAGAAATAAATAATAATACGTCAAAAATATAACTCATAACAAATGTCAAGTGCAATTCTACGTTCAAAAAAGACCGGCCAAGTGCAAGTTAGACTTGCGCAATTAGTGTTCCGTGCGGTGATTGCTTTTAAAATAAAAATTTTTGTGATGGAGGTATAAAATCGTCAATGACTTCACAAAATATACCCCAAAAGTTTTTCAGCAAAGTTTGTTTTCGATCTTTGTTGAAAACTGACGACCTTGAAATTTTTATTAATTTTTAAAATTAATTATCATAGGTAATGCACTCATGGTAATTTTCGTTCAATCTACACCATATAGAGAATATTCCAGAATTTTTCCAAAATTTTTGGTTAAGTACTTTTCGAGATAGGGTGGTTGGTCAGGGCTTTTTGGCCATTTTCTTTTTAAATAATATAAAAGTGTGCGCAAGTATGACATCACATATATTTTTGAACTCGTGTTTTGACAAGCTTTCATTTGACACCTCACTTAATGACCTGGTAACCTAACCCTTTAAGCCAAAATTTAACTTTCAAAACTAAGTGGCTCTAATTTCTCCATTAATTCCTGTTGAAATTGTGTAAAATTTTTTCTTTCTAGGCCAAACGGTTTCGGAGAAAATTGGGTGTAACGGACGGACGAACGGACAGACAGATGGATACTGAAGTAATCCTATAAGTGTTCCATACGGAACACTAAAAATAAAAGGAAAATCTATTCTTGCCTAAACTTCATGAGAACTAGAAAACAACTTATTATTTCAAGAACTAAAAATGATAATAATATAGACATTATCGATTTTTAATATATATTTTGCTCAAAAAGTATGGGACGTTTCAAGGTTACCACTGAACTAGAAGTACATTATATAGAAGAGATTATGGACTATTAGGAGGTAGTCAGTTTATTAGTCTTAAATAAGGAGAAAGTAAGAGATTTCCAATTCCATACCACCATATATTTTAGAAGAATTATTTAAAGCACAGTGTGAATAAACCTGATAAAAGTTAATACGAAGATGTATTTGATCGAAAGATTTTGAAAAATAATAGCTGGTTCATATCAACATATTACTCGAAGGCCTTAAATTGTCATAAAATGATCTAACGAAAAAAATTAAAATTCATGTTAACTAAACACATATATAAGCCCAAAGCAATGAAGAGAGAGAACACAAAAAATGGTGCGTCCAATAAACTTTAATATTACGTTAGACAGATAGTTGTGTAGTCCACCAGGTTCCCGAAGGATTATTTTGAACAAAATGAAATGTATAAAATATAAGTAGAATGGCGAGGTATCCCCAAATGCCATGCTTAATCAGCACACTAATATTGTAGCCATAACTTTCATTCTTTTTAGATAACTAGCCAGCGCTTTCTTTTTTAATAATTAATACAATTTTTCAGAAGTGAATATTTAATATTTAACATTAATTTATTTACATAAAATATGTTTAGAACATAAAGTGGTATTTAATACCTGAACAATATGCATATCCTTCAATTCCAATTTAAAATAAAAAGTTAACTACCAAAATATGGTATTTATATATTTAATACTTTCTTTCTTCCATTAAAGAGCTAGATAAAGAGGTGGTTGAAATATTATCAATAATTACATGTCTTTGTCCTCGTTTTTGTTCATGCACACTTTATATTCAAGAGTGTAATATCATATATCATAACCTTTTTTGTGGGTAACTATAATAAAATATATTATTGGCCATCACATTTCTGTGCATCTAGTAATTTCTCTTTATTACCGAAGATGTTCTAATTCGCATATTCTCTCGGATGAAATTTATTTCCGGTACTTGGTATTTATAGCTTAACTCCTTGTTCATTACTACTTGCATAACGAATTACAGGTCTTATTTAAACGTAAATACAACGATAAAACTTAATGATAGCTATAAGACATGAAGGCGCCTTGTTAAATGAAGAAGACTCACATTTTATTTAATTAATCTGTAAAGTATATTCACGATCATAACAAACTTACAGACAGTGATTTTAGTCTCGGATTATGGATCGTAAATTTTTGAATATAGTTAACTGAGACTAACGCAGAATAGAAATTTAGGGATGCAGTAGTCGAAGTCTGAATTTAGCAGCTAAGATATTTCTCTAAAATCTGCAGGGAAAAGTAGGACAAGTTGACAAACTAAAGACAAAATATAAAATAACCTGCAATTAGACCAAATGATAATATAATAGTTATTTAGAGGCAAGTGAAAAACTCAATATTTCATCATTAGTTGTCATCAATATAATATAATATAGATCTCAAATTTGTGGCAAATGGTCAAAGAGGTTAAAAAAAATATCTATAATGTTGATTGACGCCTTGTCTTCAGAGCAAAGTTTTTCTACTTCTCTTCTAGCTTATTGCCAATATAGCCCTCAATTTTACTTCCTGTATTTAATTTAGTTTACTATATAAATTTACATATGAAATGTTGGACTTTAGAAACATTATTTTTAAATTATAATAAAGATTTTATTGAGTTGTATGCCGTTTCAATAATTATATTCAAGGAAAAGGTGGCCTCGTTTTTAATATGACTCATGCAATAACAATTTTTATGGCTTTTTAGAAAGCAGAAAATAATTATAATATTATTTATACTTCAGCGTGTATAATATAGTAATGCAGCCAAATGCAATTTTCTTTTGGTTATGAGTGAAGAGATTTTCCCGTTAATATGTAAATTAAATACGTATGCAGAAATTGCAGTTTATAATGTGCTAAGTTGAGTAAAAAAGTACCACGAAACATGAAAAAAAAAGATTGTTTAGAATAAGTTATAAACTTAAAAGACCGATAGATGTTGTATAATAGAATATCTTCAGAGAATGTTTAAGGTTACTTTTTTCAAATTTGGACAAAGTCCGCATGTCCGAAAAAAAATTTTTACTTTTGCATTTAATAACCTACCACTAGAGATTTTATATATATATATATATATATATATATATATATATATATATGTATATATACATATATATATATATATATATATATATAAATATATATATATATATATATATATATATATATATATATATATATATATATATATATATATATATATATATATATATATATATAGAGTGTTATGAAAACTGTTAATATGTAAAAATTAGTAAATCCGTATAGAAAAAGAGATTGCACAAAAATATTTATAAAGAGCTGTTCTGCTTTATATGTAACCCTAAAGAAATAATGAAATTAATGAAATAAAAAGATCGTTTTCACTTTGCCACTGGTAAACGAAACAAATGAGATACCTAATGTTTAATTAAAAGTTTCATAACAAATTTGGAGTTTGACAAATGACCTCTAGAAATAGTTCTGTGAGTATTTTCTTATAATTTTTTGAAAATTTTTAAATGAATTTAGCTTACAAACTTATAAAAGGTTTAAGACGCAAAACTAGTTAAAATGTCTCAAGGAGTATACCCTACATCAGATTTAATTTATAACCAATTGTCTATGTGTATTTTTTTGATTTTCTTTAATAATTTTAGAATAAGGGAGATTGACACTCTTATTAAGGGCTAATTGTATAACTACAACCTGACGTATCTCAGGAGGTGTACAATGTATCAAGCTCAAGGTCGGATATTTTTTAATTTTTTTTTATTTCACATATCACCTTTACTTTTATTTGCCCTACACCCATATCAAGGTACAACGTTACACGTTAAATAAATTTACCAAATTCAAAACCCTTCTGCGTGTAAAATTTTAATCAAATATTGATTAAGTATAAGTAGTGATTAAGTATCAACCAGTGAACTTATTATTTGTAACCTCTATAAAACAGAAACTCTTTGGGACTTCGTTGCTAGCTTCAGGTTTCCATAGGCAAGGGATTCCCAAATTAGTCTTTCAAAACGTCTAGGTGGCAGGCAAACCAAAAGTTAATAGAATTTATATTTAGTTATAGTATATAAATAACAAAACGTTTATAAAAATAAAAAAAATCGTATGTACGAGCATGCCAACAAATACAAAAACAAAGGTTTTAAATGGTGTATTGTTACTACCTGATTATCGAACTATTAATTCGAGAACAAAATAAGTAATTAGTAATAAATTATTTCCACCCCTCGAATTAATGTTATCAGAGATATCTCTCACTTTTTCTTTCTCATTAAACCTTAGATTTGTCACAAGAAGATTATTTATCATTTCGGTATTATTCTTGGACTTATTATTAGAACAAAATTTCTCAAATTCTGGTTCCATTTTACCCATACATGGAAAGTGAATTGTAACGTCTACATCAGCTGTTAAGTAGCAATAACCTGGAAGAGATAAGACACATTCTTTAGTATAATTAAATACTAATTTTTTCTAGATATGCGTATTATTTATAATTATTTTAATTTATTATTAGATGAATTTTTCTCAAATGTGGAAATTTACAATCATTGGGGTATTTCCATATCTTGTTAAGCATTTTCGTCTTCTTTGGTCCAATAGCAGCCATTAATTTTATATCAAGTGGAGGTTGGTTTATTGGTCTTTTTTTTTTTATTTTTTCAAGAATGTTCAAATTTGAAAAAAAAGTATACGACCCCATGAGTTATACATTTCAATATATTATAGCCTCAACTATCTTTATTTTTAATAAATGCTTTATTTATTAAATAAAAGTTGTTAATTGCTTCTTATCTTTGTCTTAATTGTTGAGAATGGATTGAGTGGATATTAATACTGATAGAACCAAAAATTAGATATAAGCTAGCCCGTTTTTACTGGTAGAGAACACGAAGATCAAGGTAATTTTTGTACGCCTTTTGAAAATAGTCTCTATAGTTGTTTAAAGCTTAGTTGTACTGTTTTGGGCACCATTCATTTTAGAATAAAAATAAACTAAGTTTAGCTCAAAAAATGAAAAAATACTGAAGAGTTATTTAGTTGGTGATATAAAACTGAATTGGGTACAACCTTTACGTCCTGAAAGATAGAGCAGGTAGTTCAGTGAAACGCTACACTTAAATAAAGAAGAGTATATTAACAAAATAAAAATTCTTAATTTTATTACACTCTTAAAATTACTTCGATTAAATAAATAACCTTTTATACTAGGAGAGTGCACACTTTTGCGGAGAGTCTCTAAATTAGAATTATTAAGTGGCTTTAAAAGACACGATATAAAAGTTTGTGAAATCGACTTCGGGATTACACGTAGTCGTTGGAAACACACGTTGTAGACAGGAAGTGAGATATTTAAACTGGTGTACTACTGACTTACAGCTTGGCTTTTCCTCGTGGGTTTTCCATAAACTGCTTGGCCTCTCCTGGTGAGATTCTCATAAAAATATTGCCTCACTTACTACTCTCCCATTCTCATTTGGGTAACTAATCATTCTTTTACCCGAAATGCCTTAGGATGAGTAGAATATTTTTAGAACGGAAAAAGGTCTCAGATTTGAGGTTTGGAAACGGCACCCAGTCGGTGATAAAAAAAAAGCCGTTACTGCATGACGTAGGACAATGGCACTACGTCATGACGGAAGAAAAAGCCGTTACTGCATCATAGAGGAAAAAGCCCTTAAAAATTCGAAATGGCCGGTTATATACCTTTACGCGTTACACACTACTGGTTGAGTTACACTGCTCAATTAAATATAAAAACGGTAATAAAATGTAAATTCTATGCTTAACTTAAATTAGTAATTATTAAAGGAATTATAGAAAGAATAACGGTGTTGTAATGATCTTAGGAAAAAAAATGAATGTTACAATATTAAATGATTTTCTGAACACCCTGTATATACCATTTTTTTAATTTTATATTTTTTTTAATCTTTTTAATTCCACACCTATTTAAGTTACATTATTTCTCTCTTGAACTAGTCGTTAAGTATTTATTATAATTTTTTTTAGATTGTTAGGATATTATTTAAAATATATTCTCTTTTAACGTTTCGTCCTGGTTACAGAGCATTTTAAAAATTTGTTTTTCTTTCTTATTATATTTAAAAACCTTAAAACTTGATAGTTGCGTAAATTATACTTACAGTTGTAATATCTCACTAATTTTTAAAACCAGAACAAGTTGAAAGTCCAAAAGGCTAAAATAATACGCATCTAGAGGGATTGAGATTGTGATAATACTGTGACTGAAAGTATTAATTATATTCCAGTATTTACCGCTTTAAAGTGTAGTAAATATCTAATCCAGATAAAATATAACGAACCCGGAATAAAATAAGATTATATGAAGCGGCGGTCTAGAACAAAGTGAAAGTAAAATACTAACAGTAAACCCATATTGAGAACTAAGCTCAGAAGATCTGGGCTAAAAATCGACAATCTATAGCGATCAGTAAGTAAATAGTCTGCCCAAATTGTTGAAATGTCCAACTCTGAAAGAAAATTTGAGGAAGCCATGCGACAAAATAGAAAAAAGGTAATTTAAATCCTACAAAGTTTTCTATCGTCGATGAAAAAGATATAAATTCGTAAAATAAACAACACCAAAAGGCATGGATACCCCAGAAAAAATTCAAAATAAACAAAAAGGGCCATTTACACGAGTAACATATAAAAACAGATGGAAACATAAACAACAGCATTATATTGAAAGTAGTAGATACAGCAAAGGGATTACAGATATTACTTTAAAAGCCATTGAAGGAAATGACTGAATTTTCGTGACTCGTTTGGATAGAAACACCAGTGCAGAATAGGTTAAGGTGTATCTCTCCAGCATCTGTGAAGTAACGTTCAACAAACACACCCTAAACACTACTGTTAGAGGTTTTCAACAAGAATGACGCAGTATAGACGAAAAAATCTTCTTTCAGTTAGATAAATCGAATTTAGAGAACACCATCCAGGCTGCTAGAGATGCAGTATTCTATGATGCAGAAAATTTTTTAGATGAGGCAGTAACTTTAAGATAATGCACTTTAATACTCAAAATGTGACTGTTATTAAAATATTGGATTTGAAAATTCTCTGTACTAATAATAATATCGATATTTGTTGTTTGTCTGAGATCTATCGGCAAGTTAAAGAAAGAGAACTGAATCTCTTAATTTTGTTCATTATAAGGTAGTAAGGGCTTTTTCTAGAAATTGTCTTTTAAAGGGTGGGAAATGCAGTATAAAGAAAATACATTAAGTTTTAACACAGTAAATATTAGCAAATTTTACAATGAAAAATTATTTGAAATAGGTTATAACCTATATAAATATATATATATATATATATATATATATATATATATATATATATATATATATATATATATATATATATATATATATTTTTATATATGTGAGGTGTTTAAATAAATTATGAGCAGGTTGTGATTCCAAGCGGCTGGAGTTTGGCCCCAAAAACGTCTTTCCCAAACCTTTGTTTAAAACAGCTGAAAATAAAAATGTCATAAAGAAAAAGTTTCATTTGTCATTTATGCTGAGATTAAAAGTATATTGGAAAAAAATTAAGATTTAAATAAGTGTGAAAATTCATCAAAGTAAAAAAACATATATCTTGTAATATTTCCTGTTATTTACTGTGCAATTATAATAACAGCTTATTAAAATTTATGTAAGATGTATACAGGAGCATTTTAATTAAACCCTATATTTGAGAATATAGTTCTAATGTTACCATTAACACAGACTGGACGTTCAATGCATCAACTTTTTGCTAAATTTGTCAAAAACCATTTCAGACAAATGAAATGAAAGTTAGAGGTCACTGTCATTTTTCAGGAAAATATACTGAAGGTGCTCATTTTTCATGTAACCTTAATTGTAGAAATAATTATATGATACCTATAGTTTTTCATAATCCATCAAAATATGATGGCCATTTTTTAGTTAGAGAATAAGCTACTGAAATTCCTGGTGCGATTACCTTATTTCTTGTTGATATAGAAAAATATATTTCGTTTGCCAAATGTATTGAAAATACAAGTATTTAATTTACATTTTTAGATTTATTTAGAATTATGGTTAGTAGTTTAGATAAATTAAACTCTTATTTAGATTCTAAAGCGGAATTTAATAAAAACTTTTTTGGTATAAATAAAGGAGAAAGGAGACTATCAAAGAAAGGAATATTTCCGCATGATGATTTAGAATGTCTAAGCTCATATACCGCACTTGGGCTAATCTATAATTCTTGTCTTCTCATGTCAGGTCTTCATTTAGAATTAATTACAGATGTGGAAAAAATAATGATGATTGAAAGAGGAATTAGAGGTGAAGCTTCTCAATGTTGTAATCGGTATGGTAAAGCAAATAATAAATATATGCAGAATGAATATGATCCTAATTTTTCTTCATATTTGATGTAAATAATTTATACGGTTTTGCAATGAGTCAGTCTCTTCCTACAGGTGGATTAATTATAGCGAATATTATTCAGAAAATATTATCAATACACCAGACGATTTGGATGAAGGGTATATATTTGCAATATCCTGTAGAACTTCATAACTCTCATAAAGACTTATCTTTATGTCCAAAATGTTCGAGACCACCCACAACTTCATCAAAAAAATCAAAATTGTTCACAACTATTTAATAAAAAGAACTATATTAGTCATTATAAAACCTTAAACAGGCTCTTTATTTAGATTTACGTCTTACTAAAGTACATAAAATTTCAAAATTTAAACAATCTCCTTTATTAAAAACATATACTGATTTGAGCAGCACTACAGCGTTGTTTAAAACGTGCCGTGAAATACAAAAATGTATGTTTGGGCACTTGGACAATGTTGACGGGTATTACGACATCCTCGCCGATATCCTTGGGATATGGAAAAAGGGTAAAATCCCTACTGAAGCGGGGAGGTGAACGATAAAAAAAATGTACTGATTTCAGCACAAAATTAAGGCAAAAAAGCAAAAAATAGTGACATGGTTATTATAGAAATAAAAAGAATAAATACAAAATTCAACAAACGTTGGTTTCAGTATTTTGGGAATTTTAAAAACAATGTTATACGGTTTTTATTATAATTATATAAAACCAAAATTTAATGATGCTGCAAATTACTATACACCAACACTGACTCATTGATTTATCATTTTTTTGTAGCTGATATTTATAAACATATTCGAGATCATATTCATAAGTTTGATACTTCGCATTATCCTAGTGACAACGTATATAATATGTCATTAAAGAACAAAAAAGTTTTCAGCATGATGAACGACAAATGTGCTAGTAAATTTATATCGGAATATAGGTCTTAAATCTAAAATTTTTTTTTTTTAATTACATTCAAACTTAAATATTATCAAGAAAGCTGAAGGCATCACTAGCACTTCTCTAAAGTCGATTCACTTTACTGATTATTACAATGGTATTTTATTAAAAATGAAATTTACATCAAAGGACACCTAATTTTAAGCAAAAAACACGAATTATATACAACAGAACAGAGAAAACTTGTAGTTACATCCTATAAAGATAAAAGAATTGTAAATTATTTATCAACAGATACTTTATCCTGAGGTTAAAAGTCTGTTTATTTTAAAAAATAAATACGCATATTTAACTTGATCTGTTCGGTATTAAATTAACCTACAGTTTTTAAAAATGATTGTTGAAGAAAACCAAAGTTAAAAGTATATTAAAATTGCTCCTCATGCTTCTACACCAACTAAAGGTAGTACTAAAAGAGCAGGATATGATATAAAAAGTGCACAAATTGTATATTTCTTATTGTTGTGGTTTTATTTAATCATTCAAACAAAGACTTCTATGTAAAGTCAGGTCATTGCTAAATTAATTTGTGAGAAGATAATTTATCCAAACCTGTAGGAGGTGTCCAGTCACAGTCAAACCGAACGTGGGGAAAATGGATTTGACTATTCTTTTAATAAAGAAAATATTAAATTTGTCGTTAACATTTTATCTAATAAAAGCACTACCTTTTTTAGTTTATGTTTTTACTCTAACATAATATATAACTTGAAATTTTAGTCGTTAAATATTAGTTGAACAAAAACTGTTCAAGAATAGACTCATTCACACATAATGGCATCCAATAATAGAAAACAAGCTTGAAATCAAAGAGGTTAAAGCTAGGATCAGGAAAAATGTCAATCATAGGAAGTTAATTGGTGTCAAAGAAGAAGCGAAAAAACTTTAAAAAAGTATTATAAACCAAAAACCGCAGGATTTAAGTGGAACTTTTAACGTTGCAATAAAAGAAGCAAATAAATTTAAAAATAAAAAAAGACCATCATGAATTATAAATATTCTAAAACAAGGTTGATTTTTTACTTATTAATTCAATTTTACAGGTCTAAGTGCACTGCGGATGCTAAGTGGGATGCAGCCAGAATAGCTAAGGCCTTAATTGCTGCAAAAGCAGCATCACAATAATTGGAAGGGAGACCAGCATAATGAAAAAATGGAAGCAATAGTTCTGGGAAAGGGAATCTGTCTAAAGCCACATAAAAAGGATTAGATATTTTTTTAAGACGTCCAGAGTTTTTAAAAAACTACCCTTTAAACTACCATACCGCCTCTAATGAAGAATGAATCAATTAGAAATTACAAATTTTAGAAGTATGTTCATGAATAATTTACTCAAAAAATATATAAATATGAAATTGGTATTACTAACAGTAATGTTATGGGGACACATTAGACAACATATAAAAAATATGGTTTCTAAGTTAATCTCCTACCTCCAACTTACTTAGTTAATTATTTTAATTCAAATGGAACTTGTAATATTACTTATAATTATGATTCTTATCAACTGTATAATTGTGGATAATTGTGTTTATCATTTTTATATAATAAAGGAAATTAAACGTGCAACATTATTTATTGCTTTATTTTCACACAATGAACATGTCCTACACTTTTATCTTATCTGTTTAAATTTTGAGAGTTATATAATTTAACATTCACATTGATTATACAAATAATATATTTTCTAACAATAATAACGGTATTACTAATCCAGGAGGTTCTTATGACACAGACATCAATAACTACTTGGTTGAACAAGTTGAGCACCGTTAGAAGGAAAAACAGGAAACTGCAGACAATAATACACTAAAATGTGAAATTAAGAGTAATTTGGAAATAGACTATAGTAAGTCAAATTGAATAGGTTACTATTAGGTTTAAAAAAAAATTTTGAAAAATCAGAAAATATATCAGACCGTCCTGTAGATATTTTTAAAGTAAATGGTGTTTGTGTAGAATGTAAGTTAGTAACAAATTCGTATACAAATGGAAAAGCTGTACATATAATTCATATATTTTATCCATCATCATTACCCAGAACCAAATTTATTGAAAAATCTTCCAATGTTATTTACCTATCAATCAATACAAAATTATAATTAAAATAATAGATCCAGATAGTAATTTAGGTAATTTTAGAGAATTGGTAATAGTCAGACTGCGTCTACAGAGAACATAAAATAATGATATTTCTCTACAATACTCAACCAGTAAATTTTTTAAGTGATTAAAAAGAAACATTTATAAAAAAGGCTAAACAACATAAGGATATAGTAATAGCCGAAGGCTGAAACAGTTAATACATACAAATAAACAGTTTTTAGTTTCTTTAGGATTGAAACTAATGCTAAATTAAAAAGCTACGGAAATTTTGGTATAGTTTTAAATTAGTCTTTAGACTCAATCTTGCAAAACTCAGAGTATCCATAAGGTGTAAATGTAAAATTGTAACGAAAACAAGTAAAATACTAGGAAGAAGAACAGAAAAAATGAGTATAATTATATTAAATGTTGGTGAAAGTGTCTACACTGACACTTTAATTATCAATATCATACCCATTAGCCCAGTGCTTCATCCACATTTAATAGTAATGATGAGAAAAGACTCAAGACATTTACAATTGACCTAGTTAAAGTTTTCTTTACGTTGATTGAACAGTAGTAATCAAAGATGATTAACCTATTACACATATAAGTTTTATAATTAATGGAATTGCATATCTTTTTGATAAAATCCGCTATGAACTGGATGGGATAGGTGTGGATCGAGTAAGAAATCCAGGTATTACTTTAACCATAAAAGCTTACATTTCTTATACTTCCAACGAGATTAAACGATTAGAAAATGCAAGATGAAAGATACATGAAAATCCAAACATACTAGTCAACAAGGGTAACTTTAATGTGTTTTCACCATTACGTACCTTACTATAATTTGCTGAAAATTTTCTAAAATTTATTATGAATATAAGATTTAATTTCAATTATAAAGAATTCAGATACCAATGCAATTATTCAAACCTCAACTCGTTTAATTTCTGAAGAATACAATAACATTCTAAAACATGCTTTTTAATATTTGCTCTATCCACTAGCCGAAAGTATAAAATTAATTAACATATGTTTATATTGAATCATGATAATTTGAAAAATTTTAAACTTTTTCTAAATTTTGATGATATGGTAGTTTAAATATAAATTTTGATACGAAACAATATTATATGAAATGTATGCACAGTTTCAAGAGTTCTTGTTATTACCGTTATGGTGAACCATGTTATGAACCATTTGTAGTAATTGACTGCTCTCTCCGGACCAATAAAATCGGATCCGTTAATATCAGGTTAGAATTTGAAACTACAAAAAACCTAGCTGCAAATGCTACAGCCTACTGTTTAATACTCCACAATCGTTTGGTTAGATATAATCCTTTTATAAATATCTTAAGATTAATAACTTAGTGGAAATAATAATAATAATAATAATAAAAATGGTTATATTAGATGTTCAAGGATTTCAATATAAACATAATGAATTTACCTGTAAACAACTAACTATAAGAAATATTGTTAAAAGGAAACTATTTTTGTAAAAGGAAACAACAAAAAAATTGGGTTAAGCGAATTAATTTGTAATAATATAGAGGAATGTCTATTAATAGGAGTTACAAACGTACATACGTTGAAAAAGTATCAAAATAAGTGCAATTTTCATTATAATGATCATTATTTTAAGAGAAGGATTATTTTAAAGAAAATATTTCATTATTGTATAATTGGTATGTTAATAAAACTAATTAGTTATGAAGAAGAATACTTTCGAATATCTCTAACATTTAAACAATCCTTTCTTTAAATATACTTTATTACATTAAACATTTCAATACCAGCAAGTTTGAAGTATCAAAAATGTAAGGGAGATACTAATTTACTACATAAAAAATGTTTAGCATGTGAATATCAAAAGTTTGTTAATTGATAAGGCTAAGCATCTACCTTCCCATTATTTTAGCAGTAACGAAAGAAGAGGCAATGCTTCAGCTTCAAATAGTAATACTATCTTAGGATTAAAAATAAGAATCTAATGTCTGTTTATATAGTTTTAAGGATTGAAAACAAAAATCTAATAAGACGTGTTTTCATAGTTTCATTTATCTGCCTGCAATAATGATTTAAAAAATGTTCTACTTTCTTCTAAATGCATTTTTATGATAGTCAAACTATTTTAAGTAGCTTAAATCGATACAAGAAACTACTAGGTAGGCAGGTACATATCTATATAACTACCTATCTACCTAAACCCGTTAAATAAATATAAAGAACAAATAAAATTTTCCAACAGTTTAACAACTAATATCACTCTGTAAACTAGTGCCAGAAGATGTTCTAAACATATCTCTTTCTAAACTTTTTCTGCCCATAGTTCTTAGTAATATCAACAGAATAAGAACAATAATATCATAGAACAGAAAAGTAAGAATATCTGGTAAAAGTCTATATTTGTATAAAAAATGTGTTGCATCCTTCAATAATCAATATGCATGGAAAAAGTTGGAGAATATGATTGTGTTATCAAAAATTTAACTAATTGGTTAAACTATACTAAACACGTTGCTCTCCTTAAAGAAAATTTTAAACCCGAATCAGATATACGGTTGTTGAAAACAAATTTAACAATTCAAATTTGTCAAGAAAAGTACACTGTTTCATGTTTATTAATTGCTAATTATAAAAGAGAAGTTGAAAATCTAAAAATCCAATTTTACTATTCGAACATATGATATCTATCAACTGGATCATAATTTCACACAATGCGATAAAGATTTATAACAACAACTGACTGACCAAACGAAAATTTCTGCAAAGTTTAGAGACTATTTAGAACAAGAAGAAGTACTTTTAGAGGATAAAGACAGATATGTTATTAGATCATCAACCTGTAGAAAAAAACAACAAGAAATTAAAAGAAAATTGTTTAATATAAATTTTATTTTCAATGTGTAATAATATTAAATTCATATTTGTGTAATTTATCAAGATTTTATGTAATAAAAAGTAAAAAAAGAAGTTAGTTTCTTTTATTTTCAGTTGCTAGCACGCTCTCTAGTATTTAAATCGTTATTCAACTCGATAAGTAGTTCATTACACGTAGTGTTGTTGATTCCGCCTTATGTCACCAAAAACCCTGGTTTGAATTCTGTCACTGGGTTGCCTTAAACTGGGTTTTTATATTTACAATAAAATATTTAATGCCCTAGTGGTATGAGAAAATTTAGCCCTTAAAAAATTATTTATTTTTGGTTCACAGGCAAAAACAACCCTTAAAAACTACCCTACACAGGGTTGGATAATGCCTTTTTTAGCAACAAAATACAACGGCCACCTTTAACTCAAGGTTAAACTACCGGACTATGACGTCATTGTTCATTTCTTCTTCAGCTACAAAAACTACTACTTACAGATGTCATCCCATAAACACATACACCTAGACATATGTGAATTAAGGCCACTTTGAAAACAACTATACTAGTCTTTCATGTCAATATAGATCACTTTTTTGATTTTTTCAGGTTCTCAGGATTTCTTGTACTACATTGGTTGAAGAATGGTCTCTCTCGCTGACACAGGCCTTTTGTTTGCATAACTACTCGCGGAATTTCTTTATTTATTTCATACTATCAGACAAATTATTTCGGTACATTTGAAATAAGGTTCTAAAAATTAAGTATCAAATTCAAACGATTTCTCAACACTTTTTTAATTGGAAGTACTAATCGTAAAGAAGCAAAATCACCGCATTATGCCTTGTTGCCATTCAGATAATGGTTTGTTTAACTTTGGGAGAAGGTATTGTGATGCACCGACCATACAAAGTATGGTACCAGTGATTTCGAAGCAGTAATCTTGATTTTTCGGATCATATCATTTTAAATTACGTCAGGTAACAAGGCAAAAATAACCCGGTATTTTTGATTTTCTTTGGGATGAGGAGTTCTCCCTCACGCGGCGTATTTTCCAGGCATGACTTTGTCTGATTTTTGTTTATTTCGGTAGCCGCAACGATTTCCATCCACTTCATCGGAGGACGTCAAAAAAAGACATAATCGAATTCATCTTTTTTCAGGGAAACTCTGAGTCGAGCTATATTCTCCGCGTAAATAAATAAACATTTTGTTACTATATATATATATATATATATATATATATATATATATATATATATATATATATACAGTGAGAACGGAAAGTATTCGTACAGTGAAAATGACGCGCATTTATTTTATAGAAAGGGGCATAACAAACGTACATGACGCTCTAAAAAAAATCTGATTGCTAATATTTATTGTTTAATCATTTATTTATTGCATCTGTGCTCAAAGTACAGAAAAAAATAAAATTGAACACGCAAAAAATAAACAAACAAAAACATACAACAGATTTCGCGCGCACGGGAAGTATTCGTACGGCTGGATCCAGTTGAAAAAAGTAAACAAACCCAGACGCTATCAGCCGTATTTCTTTGTGTAAGCAACTACCAGCCCTTAGTTAGACACGTGCCAATGATCAGATTTCTTCTTGGTCAACTGTGGGTCAGTCCAGTAGCAAACATGGGTCGAAAGGGTCAAGAAACGCCCGACGCGGAGCGGAAAATAATAATTCGGCTTTTAAATCAGTGTAAATCGTTAAGTGAAATATCAAAATTAGTTAACAGGCCTAAATCAACTGTGCAGTCCATAATTGACCGGCATTGCAAGTATAAGTCGGTAGTTAATCAACCCCGCAGCGGCCGACGGAAGTCCCTGTCGGAACGGGACGAACTGCTTGTGCTCCGACTCGTCAAGGAAAATCCTAGAATTAGTGCTCCGAAAATCGCAGCAGAACTGGAAAAACGTGGAGTGAGTGTGAGTGTCACGACTATTCGAAAAACTTTAAATGACCAAGGATATCACGGACGGGTAGCAAGAAACAAGCTCCCGAAATTTTGGAATAAAGTAATTTTTTCAGATGAAAGTAAATTTAATATATTCGGGTCAGACGGTCAACAAAAAGTATGGCGTACTAAAAACACTGAGCTGGACCCCAAAAATACCATTCCAACCGTGAAGCACGGTGGAGGTTCGGTTCTTGTTTGGGGTTGCATAAGCGCTGCAGGTGTAAACTACAATTTATTGACGGCATTATGGACCATCGTGCCTATATTGATATTTTAAAGAAGAACCTCGTATCAAGTAAAGAAAAAATGGGCTTAGGTGATGATTTCGTGTTTCAACAAGATAACGACCTAAGCATACTGCGGTCAACACGAAGTTGTGGCTTTTGTACAACGTGCAAAGCCAATTGCACACGCCTCCCCAGTCCCCCGATATCAACCCTATAGAAAACGTATGGAGTTACCTTGAAACCCAAGTTCGATCGCATGTTATAAGGAACAAATCCGACCTCAAACGGGCTTTGCAAGAGGAATGGGTTAAGATTCCTTCAAAATTTACTCACGATTTGGTGTTGCCCATGCCCAGAAGGATTCAGGCAGTCATCAAGGCCAAAGGATATCCAACAAAATACTGATAACGAAAAAAATTTTAAAGTTTGTCAAAAGTCAAAATTAAGTTTGTATACTGTATGCACTACGGTAAAACTCACAATTTGCCTGTACGAATACTTTCCGTTCTCACTATATATATATATATATATATATATATATATATATATATATATATATATATATATATATATATATATATATATATATATATATATATATATATATATATATATATATATATATATAATATATATATATATATATATATATATATATATATTATATATATATATATATATATATATATATATATATATACATATATACATATATATATATATATATATATATATATATATATATATATATATATATATATATATATATATAGATATATATATATATATATAATATATATATATATATATATATATATATATATATGTTGTATAATTATTCAATTTATATAGTCAAGACAATCATTTGGGCCTATATATATACTGTCCGTTGGTTTAACCGTTTGTGCAATATACAAAACTGCTGAATGGATTTCCAAGAGATTTAGACGAAGTAAGAGTAGGTCTCGGGTTTGCGGCAAAAATATAAAATTGTTTCACTCGTCAGATCTCAAATAAAAAATTTTATGTTATAATTATAATATTATTTCTGATATGAATACTAAATTAATAGTTACATTATTACAAATCCCAAATTAGCGTTTGTCATAATTACCGACTATTTGTTTTATTGAATATATTTAAAAATTTCTTTTACAAAGGGTAAACTTTGATAACTTTGTTACTTCTGATGTAGGATAGTACATGTGCTATTTCCATATTTGAAAGTTATGTGGTGTAGAATCTCCAAATGAATTTTAAAATTCTCTAACAGGAAGCACGTATCTATAAGGAATTTTTTTTTATTTATTTAAGAAATAAATTATCAGGCAGATCATACGAATGGAAGTAACATGTATTATTATATTTGGTAGTGATATTTATGTATTACAAATAAATGCGGATAGGTAATATTTAAAAATATGGTCTACAGAAAACATGCAAGGAATAGGGTAATAAATAACTAACATTAAAAAGTTGAAGACTTTTTTCAAGTAATAGCCAATAAAGATCATTTAAGTAACATTTTTAAACGTTTTTGGTAAACTAATCTATGTAGTCCTGAGTTTAAACTCAGTAACCCATATTAAATTTTAATAATTTAGAACATAGTATTCTCTATTTTAGTTTAACGTACGCTACGCGGTACATATCATAGTTTTTTGAGGTACTAAGGAATATCGGCAAAAAACCGAATAGGATGAATAAAAAAATAGGTTATGAAATTTTAGAGACTTAGAATACTTTTTTAATTATCTCTCTCATTTTTTAGAAATATTTACAGCTTTTCTGGGTTAGCTGATTGCTCTCATTTGCTTGAATATCATAGTTATTGACACAAAAAGTTCATATAACCAAAATATATAACGTTGCATGTTGTAGACTTCTCTGTGATATTTGTGAGATTCTTACAGTTTACCTAGTCTAGCAACTTGCTCTAATTTGTTGAAAAAGCCGATCTATTGAAAAAAGTATATAGAATCAGTAATTATATCTTCTTATCACGAAAACGTTAATGACTTTTGTATTTATGTTCGGATAATTATTATTTGTGCGAATTATTATAAAAAACCTTAAATATCACAAATTTAAAAAACATGAAGCATTGTTTATCAACCATCGATTTTAATTTTTTTGCTTTAGATTATCAAATCTATACAAATATTAATTAGATTTTCAAAATATTTACACAAATCGTGGTTGCCAAAATGGTAGACTTCTAAAGATCTTCGCCTAGTAATCTAGCTTGATGCAACACATCAATCAGTGAATGTTAAATTTACACCTGGAAAGTTGCACCTGTGATTAGTTACATCGAGTTTCATTAATGTCCGAAAGCTATACTGCCATGCTATTATTTTTAATACTAAAATATATTCTAGATAAAAGTTTGTATTAACAACATTAGGAATAGCAAATTGTTGCTCAGGTTAATAGGATGAGTAAAAAAACCAGAAACAAGTACTTTTTAAAGTAAAAAATTTTGGTATATTTGATAAACCAAAAGGAAGATCATCAAGACCTCATATTGATATCTGCTTGTGCAAATACGTCCAAATAAGTTTCGATATTACTGAAAGCACTACGACTGCTCAGTAGTTGATAGGCAAGATTTTTTTGCCTTTTTTGGGTTTTGAGGTACTTCTCGGATAAAAGAAATATGTCTTTTCTGTAGGATAAGTTAGAAAGATTAACAAAAACTGGTGTTAATTTATTTACTCGTGCATTTTCTAAGTTCTAGGGCAGGTACATCATTAGCGCTAGAAGCTTTTTTCAGTATCTAGCTTCATTAGCACACGTTTTATGATACTCAACAGAGAGGCTTGAGACATGAAGAAAATATAGGACATATTTGACTGTACATTAAGAATAGTGGTGAAGTTTGTCTTTGGAAATTAACACTAGGCAGGTTCCAATAGTATTATCTGTCGTTTAGGGGTTTGTATACCGGATTTAGTGAAATTTTAGCTCATAGCTTTACCGACCGACTAAAAAGATCTTGAATTGTTGGGACAGGCAAGAAGTTTCTTTCTAAGTCTTTGAATTCATAGATTATTTATTTGTACCACTTCAGGATACTAATGGTTTCTACATGGTACCTTATTTTTTGACTGATGTTATTATGCAATTTCAACATTTGCATTTTAGATTTATATATGAAAATACCTGCATTTTTTTTTAGTTCGTATTGTAAATGTATCAAAATTATAAAAAAATATATCTCACCTTTACTTTAACATAAGCCCATAAAGAACCTTAAATCAGAATTTTGATGAAGCCTGACACAGTACAATTATTTTTTATTTTAGTAATTTTTACTCTCCAAGCTAAAAAGCTTGAACCCAAAAAATTTCCTAGACGTTCTCTATATAACAACATAAGAACTCGCTAATTTAAATAGTAGGTACTCTATAGTAAGATATTAATAAAAAGAAAAGTTGAATAAATACGGAATTAGACTTTCTCACACTATACGATAATCATTACTGCCTAATATTTTAAAGGAGGAAATGATACTTTATGGTAGGATATTAATCGCATAATACTGTCGCAATGTCTCAATGGCTTTAATGGTTATTTGTCCGATTTAAAATATTTATATTTAAAATTAATTTTTTACTAAGGCTATAGGTTTTTTGAGGCCACTCGTAACGACATACTAATCTTCTCTGCATGATATTTCGGTCAAAATTAGAAATACTTAACAGATACCTGATCTTTAAATTCTTGGACTCCGAGAGCACTGAAAATGACACACAATATAATAAATTTGAGATACCTCCCTCAAACTTTATCCAGCACCCTTGTATATTGTTCTAAAAAGGGGGAAAATTACAATTATTTTATTAAAATTGTACATAATTTGAAATCGATATATCGTTCCTCTCGGTAGTTATCGCGTTAATAATTCGAGCGATAGACATACTAACGGAAATTGAAAACTATGTTTTTTGTAATTTAGAGACCCTCAAACAGATTTTTTTTTACGAATACGTGACTTCGCTTAGAGACGGCAGTAAAGCAATAAAACAGTTATACACATACATGAAGTTTTCATTAAAAAAAAAAACACTGAATTTGACTTTCTAATACTAAGGAATAACTTAATTCAAAATAACAAGTCGATATTTTAAAAATACCCTATAGTGACATATTATTTCAACTGGCATTTTCCTCTGCATACTATTCTTGTTAAAATTAATATTGAAAGAAAAACACAATATTTATATTCTTCAATTATAGGAACAATGAAAAACAAAATTTAATATGACATATATGCAGCAACCCCTCCATTCTTCTATATCATTTTTTTTAACCTTTTATATATCTGACTACCGACTGGCTTAAATAATCAAGCAGTAACACAATTTTCAGATTCCTTGAATTCAGAAATCCCTAGACGTATAACATAATATATACGAAGCAGCCCTTCTTACTCCCTCGCCCATCATTTAAGTGCCTTATGTGTTAGACTTTAAATAGTTACGCTTAAAATTTGTTCATTATTACAACCAAAAATCAATAAAAACTTTCATCCTAACGTTGAAAATATTCACAAATTATCGAGCTTTCCACCTCTTACTATCTTCCTCTAAACAGATGACGCTCAAAAATTATAGGTTTCACTTCAACTTTAAGTTGTGCAAAATTTAAAATCGTATCTTATTTCTTTTGAAAGTTATTCTACCAACATATCAACAAATTTAAATACTGACAAAAAGGAAAACCATATTTTTCTTGACTCAGGGTACCTAAATGTAAAGAAGAACAGAGATTTTTTTCTCGAATACAATTTCCAGTGTCTACCAAACAACCTCTCTAAACTCTTTCCTCACCACTTTACTCCTAAATAACTATGCTTGCTTTTTAACTCAACTAAGAATCAGGAAATATCATTTTGAGTAATATCACTCAAAAATTATATGTTTTGTCTTACTGCAAGTATTATTCGTGTATCAAAATTGAATTTGATATATCATTTCGATAGACAGGCAGATCGAGGAAAATAGGAAAATATGTTTTTCGTGATCTTAAGACCAAAAGATGCTAAAACCGCGGACACTGATTTATTTGTGAATACCGTTCTTTTATCTTTTACGCAAGGAATTAAAATAAATAAAATAACCGGCCCAGTACAATTTGCGCAATTAGTGTTCCGTACGTTGATTGCTTTTAAAATAAAAAATTTTGTTACGGAGGTATAAAATGATCAGTGACTTCACAAAACAGACCCCAAATGAGTTTTCAACAAAGTTTGTTTCCAATCTTTACTGAAAACTGATGACCTTGAAATTTTTGTTTTTTTATATACCAGTTAAATTATTAAAGGTAATGCACTCGTGATAATTTTCATTCAATCTACACCCCATAGAGAATATTCCAGAATTTTTTCAAAATTTTTTGATCAGCACTTTTCGAGATAAGGGGGGTGGACAGGGATTTTTCGCGATTTTTTAAACATAATACAAAGAAAATTGTGCGTAAGTATTACATTATATATATTTTTTTACTCGTGTTTTTACAAGCTTTCATTTGATACCCCACTCGATGACCTAGTAAAAAAAAAATTTTTCACTTCCGATTTCACCCCCCAAAACTAACCCTTTAAGTCAAAATTTAACTTTCGAAACTACACGCCTCTGATGAGGCCATCAATTCCTATATTAGTACCAAATTTCAACTTTCTACGTCAAATAGTTTCGGAGAAAATCGGGTGTGACCGACGGACACACTGACAGACGGACAGACAGACAGACGGACAGACAGACAGACGGACAGACACCGAAGTCATCTTATAAGTGTTCCGTACGGAACACTAAAAATAGGTAGTTTAAAAGGTAAATAAATCAGTCGGTTAACTATAGTCTGGAATGAAAATCAATTAATTTTTTGACAATAGTCGGGATCATGTTTCGAAAGACAACAAAAGAAAAAGCATATAGATTGTACTTAGAGTCAAAGACAAATTTTTAGACATATAAAGTTTTCTTTGTATGTCTAAGTAATGAAGTTTTAATTTTTTAGAGAAAGGTTTTTACGTTATTTAAGTTAATTTGTAACGGTTAGTTGCATAAAATAAAGGACAGCTCAGGTTAGTTTAGATAGGACGAGGGTAAATTAAAATTTCACATTAGTGTTTTACGGTACGTTCCTTATGATTTAAGCAATTTATAAGCAATTTATCTAAAAAATATTAAAAGTTTCAATAATTTTTTTTTAAAGTTAATTTAAAATATTCCTAACTAGGACATTGCGGTCTTCAATCCTGGATTTATATAATAATTTATATAATAAATCTTCCTTATACTTTTATTTAAACTTTCACGAGTAGGTACAGCTCTTTAATAAGAATTAAGAAATAGTTTAATATTAGATATAATAGTTATATATAGAGCAAAAATTTAGCCTTTAAAAGTTAAGGGAGTTACCTGAAACTTTTAACAAGGGTACCTCTAGGAAAGGGTAAATAAATAGTGAACTATACATATACATAGGTGGAGGGTGTTTGCTAGGTTGGGGCATTATTTTTAATAGTGCACCATTTAAACGATATGCTTTTGACGTTTTCTAGAATTTTAATTTCGAGACCGTAATATTTCAGTATGTGTATTTTCTTTACCAGGTAATTTTTTTCAAATCTGAATAGTGTATGTCCCTTTAACGATTTATTTATGAGTCGTCTTAGTGTTTGTAAAATGTCGGTGGCGATGAAAGCTGATTTTGTGTGTAAGAGCGGAATAAGATAATTTATATATGATTTGCTATTGTTTTCAGAGAAAGATAGATAGTCATTAGATTTTACAATAAAATTTTTTTCAATCTTTATATAGGCTATATCGGGTAAAGTGGTTGATTTTAGTGACTACTATAAACCGGCAAAAATGATGCTCCAATTTAAATACCCCTATAAATATATATATATATATATATATATATATATATATATATATATATATATATATATATATATATATGTATATATATATATATATATATATATATATATATATATATATATATATATATATATATATATATATATATATATATATATATATATATATATATATATATATATTTGAATTTCGTTGAATCTCTTTCGCTAGTTCGCACATCACAAGAGTTCTAAGATAAACTTTTTTTAACAACATAGTTAATATATAAAAACTAACATTTATCTTTACTGTCTTTAAAATGCTAAAGAATAAGGCAACATGGAAAGAAAAAATAAAATAAATTAAAAATTACCCTAGTTCGATTTAGTTTGTAGATTGAATTTTAAATTATTTAGTACTAGACACAATAAAACATCTGATGACTATAATTTAAATCGCATACTGTAACAGGAGAACTGTACTAAAGTAAACATAAAGTAAGTCAAGTGGCTTTATTTCGTTTCGAGTAGCTTAGCAAACTCATTTAAAAAACCTAATATAAACCAATGGCAAGTGAAATGGAAAGTTTCAAGCCAAGCTTAAATTATTTTGAAGTTGCTGCTTTAGCTTTCAGAGATAAATACGTTTACACCAATTTAGTAGCCATGTGGCTACACTACACGATTGGTTAAATTTTCTCTTGTTTATAAAAATAATGTTCAAGGCAGGATATTTAACTTTAACTATTCTTTCACTTTGATGCCGATTTAATGACACCGATTTTATAGTAGTAAATAACAGGTTACAGAAATATAATATTACGAAGGATTTTCATTGGTAATCTTAACTATACAAGATACGTGTCATAAACATTCTACGCAACGAAAGGTAATAAAACAAGATTAATCGATTTTCCTCTAGAATTAATAAAAAGAGTTTTCGTGGCCTTCTATCTCATGTAAACAAGCCATTTAAAAA
>CM032446.1:107460348-107487848 GCA_019049505.1 Pachyrhynchus sulphureomaculatus | reverse complement strand
GAGGATAGAATGTTGTATTACTTAATTTACTCCTATAATTGATGGAATGTTTGTCCCTTTGCATATTACTCATCTCAAGGAACAAGCGCTTTGTACAATTTGATTGTTGCTTTAATATTTCAACATTAACGAAATCAAATTTATGCCCTGTTCCTAACTGGTGGTCTATAACAGCACAAGATCTTTTCTTCCTTAAGTAATCACTTTTATGTTGTGTCATCCTTTGTTTTTTTTGTGAGGTTTGTCCTATGTAAATAGAAGGTAATGACAGATTACAGTTTACTATTGAGATTGAGACTGGCCATAGTGTCTCTTTTCATGACACACGGGTAATAAGAACTAACGCTAATAATGTCATACTTGATTGGTATCAGAAACCAACAGAATCTGGTAGATATTTAAACTATTGGTCCAACCATCCTACTAACTATAAATTTAATACTGTGATAGCTATGAAAAATAGAATCACTAATATTAGCGATAAC
Source organism: Pachyrhynchus sulphureomaculatus (assembly GCA_019049505.1). Lineage (NCBI taxonomy): Eukaryota > Metazoa > Arthropoda > Insecta > Coleoptera > Curculionidae > Pachyrhynchus > Pachyrhynchus sulphureomaculatus. The sequence goes on along the minus strand of CM032446.1, from coordinate 107,487,363 downwards.
AGTTTTCTTCAAAAGAACTTAAATAAATTGTATTCCATTTTTGCTAATAACGGTTACCCTAAGAACATCCTGAAGAAACTGATTTTTAATTCTAATGTTTATGATGGCCCCATTGAAGACAGCCCTAATGAGGTTAAATACAGGAAGTTGCCTTTCATAGCTCACTTTACAGAGAGAATAGTTTCAATTTTCGAAGCTTACCCAGATTTAAAGATAGCTTAATACAATCTGCTAAACAATTCAACAACAAAAAACCCTTAATGTATTGCAATAATACGGTCTATAGGTTATCCTGTTTGGATTGGATGCACTTACATAGGACAAACCTCTCAATGGTTAAAGCAAAGGATGACACAACATAAAAGTGATTGCTTAAGGAAGAAAATATCTTGTGCTGTTGTAGACCACCAGTTAAGGACAGGGCATAAATTTGGTCTCGTTAGTGTTGAAATATTAGAACAACAATCAAATTATAAAAAGCGTTTGTTCCTTGATATGAGTAATATACAAAAAGACAAATATTCCATCAATTATGGGACTGACACTAGTAAATTAAGTAATATATATTGCAACACTCTGGCCTCCTAATTTGAGATTGTTGTTCATGATTGTTTATAACATTTGTTTTAGATTCTTTAGCACTGTAGTGAATATGAATCAACAGACTTATCTAGTAGTTGTTTTTTAGTCCCATGCCGGTGTTTGGTGGCGGCGTTTATTTCCTCTTTGTTAGGTTATGTATTTTGTATTAGAATATATTAAGTTTAGGACTTCTTAACTCTAGTTGGTAAGTAATTTAATTTATATAGACGACGGTCTCGTTGGCTGATGTATGAATTTCATGATGATGATAATTAATTCCTGAAGAAGCCGAAAAGCGTCGGTGAAATATTGAGTATAAACAACAAATGAGTTTTTAAATAAGGTATTAATAATAATAGACCGCTGTCCTGAAATTTCTTCCAAATAAACTTAACTTTATTGTACATATCATTTCTATTACATCTGATACCATGGATCTTCGTCATATTTCTGTGTATGGTACGCAATCATTAATTTTAATGTTTAGGATTTGGTTCGTTGGGTCAGTTGTAGTCTATGTATTATAATTTTAATTAGTACTGATGTTTCCTTTTCATAGGTAAGGACTGGAAGAACATACTGGTCGAAAACCTGAGCTTTAAGCGTGCTATCGGATTTAAATATTCCTGGTAGCCTTCCAAACGTTAACCAAGACATGGATACTCTTCTTTGCAGATTTGCTGTCAAGTTATTTTTTGACAATTCAAATTTTTGGCCCAACTATATGTATGAATCTTTCATTCAACTCTTCGAGCATGCATATATATATATATATATATATATATATATTATATATATATATATGTATATATATATATATATATATATATATATATATATATATATATATATATATATAGTGTAGTTAAAATCAAAATTAACGGTCGCAATCCAATATTACATTTTTTGACTATAATAGAGATAATTCTCTTAGTTACTGTTTGCCTGTACATTTTATGTTGATCAACAACTATGTTACAGCTTCTAAATACAACCAATAATATCAAAAAAATTACATGGCAATTAAGACAACTGGAGTGCAAATAATTTGGATCAATTTTTAAACTTAAATAGTGCGTGTAATAAAATGATAATGACAAAGCGATTTTGTTACGCTCGACAGGAGCCTGTCCAAAACGACAAATTAACCTTCTAATGGAAACAAATCTTTTTAGTATTATTATTACGTTGTTGTAGATAAAACTTTTTATTAGTTAACTTTCAAAAAGCAACAAGACATTTAATTAATTAATACAAAAAAAATCATTTTATATGAATATAATATTTTCTTAGCGAGGCAACTAAAAATTCTGAAGATTTTTAACCTTTTAAATTTGGTTTGAATTTGACATGTAGTGATTAGATAGTCTTACTTAAAAAAATATATTATCTTATTAAAAACTAAGTTTTAAAATAATGTACATTTAATGGATTCGGCATGTAGGTTTCAAAATAATCTCTTAGTCTTTCAAACTATCTGTATATATTATTTGCCATGTTTAATTTAGATTTAAATTATTATTCCGGAATTAGCGAATGTATATATATTATTCTTTTAAAATATTGTCCTCATTGATACAATCGTACCCTAACAGCCAGATTCACTGAAGAAGTCTAAAAGTCAAACCCAGTCTAGTCGCCATGAAATCTAAGCCAACTAAAATTATAATGTTGTACAGAAAAAGCTAAGGAAATTCAGTTTAAATTATGATTTTCATAAAAATGACGTATTATTTTAAAAGTCTAAAAAAGACCAATCTTTTTACCTGTTTCCAAGTCTTATTTATCAATTATATTCTAAATTTTGGATAATTAGAAGATCATTCATGACTATTAGATTGCGTCTAAGTTTTAGACCCTTTTATTGAACCAGGCTGTAAATATCCCCACTGATGATAAGCTGAATTTAATGCTGTTTCCTGGAAATTATTGTGCAAAGTTTCGCCAAATCGCTATTGTGAACAAGATTTTTAAAAAAAATTAATTGGCAGGCTTTTCGCAATACGACCTTGAATTATTTAAATATTCCCCTAAATTTTCTGTTACAACTTTATTGTATGTTTAGTTTAGTGATCTGTAACAATACTACAAAAACTTTGTCTAAAAGTATTTGCTTCATACAAGATTTGTGGACTAAATACCTCTGGATAAGATTCCGACGTTACCGAGCTACAGAAGCGACGCGTGTTCGGCAAAAGCTTTTCACGTTGGTTTTGAATCGGTGCAAATTGTACTCGGTGGGAAACACAGTCCTGGGCAAATCATTCTAAAGCGATGAGATTTTCAATATCAAAACAAAACTTGAAAAAGTTTGTATGAGGAATGACAAGCTAAACCTTAAAAGGATGTGATGACTGCATAGGTAGAACACTTTCCATGAGAGTACTTGTATAATAAAGTCATGTCGCCAACTATTCTTCTACGTTCCAAGGAATTAAGGTTCTAGATTTCCAATCAGGCAAATAGCTCTCTTCTGAATAGAATCCACGCTGTGCACTTGTATGTCTGTGAGTAGAGCCTCAAAAATAGGCGTAGTGCTCGTTTGAGCTGTGTACAGAATTAAAAGTTCTTGTAAAGTGTCAAGCTTTCTAGCCCGAAATAATATTCCAGCTATTTGCATGCATGCAACATATCTATGCCAAAGTATATTTACTCCCATGTTAACGCCGAACAAATGACGGACGGAGCTAGAGAAATGGAGTGTCCTGATATAACAATGTCGAGTTCCACACTGCTCACTTTTTTAGAAAAAACTGTAGCCTTAGTTTTTGTAGCGTTAAATCCTACTTAACTACGATTACCATAAGATAGAATTGCTTCTAGGTCTTTGTTAAGTTACATGATTTACTGCTGTCTGCGGATATTTGCATGAGTAACCGCTGTGCGAGCGTTCAAAGTAAATAAAGAAATGTCATATTAAAAAAAGGAAAGAGGAGAACGAGAGTAGGCGTTAGCATGAAACTTTGGGGCACACCGACGTTGATATTGAAGGTATTAGAAACTGCCAATCGTAAAGAACACCCTCTAAGAAAACATAAAAGCCATAACTTGCAAAAGTCATACTGATGTGCGCTAATAATATTGAATCCTTCTAGATATTTTAAAAAGTGCTGATTGGGTAGCCTTTTTTTAACTTTCAATGCTATTCAAAGCAATGCGACTGGTCGGTAGTTGTTTGGAAAGGTTTCCTTACTTTTTTGTGCATCGACTGAATAGTAGGGCATTTTCAGCAGGAAGGAAATATGCCTTAAGTCTAAAGAAAACTGCTGTTAGTTCGTTCGTGAATTTTTGGAATTCAACGGTAGGTATTTCATCAGCACCAGAAGCTTTTTTGGTGTTTAGCTTCATAAAACATATTTTATGATACGCTGTCTGAAGACAATATCGGTCATCCTTGACTGCACATTGGGAATAACGGATGGTGCTTTTTCTTGGAACTGTAGAATGTGAAGTAAGGAGTTTACCCAACTAGTTTGTTTTCTCAACAGGAACATATAGACTTGGTACTGTGACTGAGGATGGCATATGTCCATCGGGGGTGGGTGTGGATGCCGAAGCAGTGATGTAATAGGTGCAAGGAGTGTTTGTTTATCTGAAGAAGTGACTTATAGTTGGAGTATAAGAATGTTTGTTTACGTGAAGAAGATGATAATGAGGTAACAGTTGTTAGTCGAGTTGTTGTTGTTAATGGGGTATCAAAAGGTCTTTAATTGTGTGAGACTTCTTGAAATGTCCAAGTAGTTCCTAGAAGCAAAGTGCAAGAAGTGATCGACAATGACGTCACAAACAACAGGCTATTCATGGTCGGTGGTTGTTGATCAAAAGAGTGTTAATGGCCAAAAAAAAGGAATTATTAGTGGTCAAAAGGGGTATTTTTTGGTGAACAAATTTTAGAGGGTGGTTGTTGCCAAAATGACTTTATTTCTGTTTTTTTTGGTGTTGCCAACAGAGCCTTGAGGGTTTGGAGGAGGACTTTTTTGTGGGTTAGAAGATATCAAAAGATTGGGGAGGTAGACAGGGCATTTTTTTTAAGTGGCTAAAAATTCCTTATTATTACGATGAGGGGGTTGGCAAAAAGTCCTTATTATTACGATAAGAGGTTCCCAAAAACTCCTTATTATAGCGACGAAGGGTTGGCCAAAAAGTCCTTATTCCAAAGGAAGTGGTTTTTTTAGAGGGTAACTTTTAGGGGTAGTTTCCATGTTAGTGCGGTAAATAAAGGTCACAATAATGATGAGATAGGCACAGTTTAGATACTGCAATATTAAAATTTTACCCTCTCTGGGGTATCACCAAGAGTATTGTCCTGAGTTTTGGACCATGAAAAACTTGTGCTCTTTTGTTTATGAACAATTTAAATTTTCAAAACGCGTTTTTTGAGCTTGAAATGTGAATAATTCCGGTTATATAAGTCCAACAAATCCTCGTTGATTTTAAGTCGCGTACAACTTTTTTTTTTCATTTTATTGTACAGGTCGACAAAATGAACCGATCGGCTTGAAACTTTCGGAAAATATTCCTTTTATTATAATAAAAATACCCTAAAATTTTGGTACAAAAATATTGAACCCAGTAGGCATAATTGAATTTGTTAGTTAAAATTTGAATTGCACGCCATTTTATGCCATTTGGTCCAAAATTGACCTTTTTTTTCAAAATTTAGGTCTCGACTCCAGCTTTCTGATCCCTTTAAAAAACGTTAGCGAAAATGACTTTCTTTTTTAATACATTTTTTTTTTAAATGACCAAAAAAAATTAATTTGCTGTTATTTGATTAATAAACAAAATGACTCCAAAAATTTTTTTTTAATAGCATCGGAAAGCTGACTTCGAGACTTTTTTTTTTTTAAAAAAAAGATCCATTTTGGACTAAATGGCATAAAATGGCGGGCATTTCAAATTTTAAATAACAAATTCAATTGTGTCCACTGGGTTCAATATTCTTGTACCAAAGTTTCAGGATATTTTTGCTATAACAAAAGGCATATTTTCTGAAGGTTTCAAGCCGATCGGTTCACTTAGTCGACCTGTACAATAAAATGAAAAAAAAAACAGTTTTTTGCCTGTTTTTCAATTTTGTAGGTTATGTACGCACTTGAGCGACATAACATGTATGTGAGAACTTTTGCATTATGATGTTAGTTTTATTGGAAATAATACGATACAGATATTTAAATTATTAATAAAATAATGCCAATTATGACATACATGTGTAAAAGCTGACAATAGCCTGTTATCTATTTTTATACTCTGATTAGTAAGAAGTAATATTTATAGGAAACATTAAAATTTATTTAATATTTACATATATTATGGATTTATTAACTCTAAATAAAGGTTACTATACACTATACATCTTATGAATTCGAAACAAAGAATACCATATATTATACATCTTATTAAACATTTTTTATTAATTATAAATGTATGTTTTTTATTCCTCTATTCATGGTTGGTTCTTCACATTAAAACGACTATATTGGATAGGGATTAGAGTAATTCGACTTGTAAAAGACAAAAAAAATTTGGATCAAAAATTACGCTGGTGATGTATTCTGTTGGGCTTTAAACCTAGGTCGTTTTTATACTACAAGTTGATTAATAAATTGTCTTAAGGAATACACCACCAGAGTAATAGTTTTTTAATTTGTACAAAGCGTGTGTGTGTGTGTATGCGTTATGTTATATTTTTGGTTAGATTTATTGAACAAAAACCTAACAAATGATGAATAAGCTACTACGCTTCATTGAAAAAATATTTTTGTTCATCCAACTAGGAGTATAAACTAATGTACAGTTTTTTTTTTGACGATCCAAATCCATTTTCTCCGCTTTCTGTTTCATTCAGATTGGTTACTTCTTAAAATTGTGAATATAAAATTTTTTTCACATATTAATTGAGCTATCTGATCTTCAGATTTATTTGGAAATTTTTATTGGTAGGGTTGAATAAGATTACTTAAATTATTCCTCCATAGTTATTAATGACACGAACTGTAAAAAGTTAATAATAAATGGAATGGAATTTTCTTAAAAAATCAGACACAATTTAATTTTACCTTCTACATCATTTTATAAATCATATCCGGCAGCCCTTACATTATCTTCAGTTGGTTTAAATGCATGAGGAACGATTTTTAGATATTTTAATACTGAAGTTTGATTTTTTTCCCATTACTTTAGACACTGTAAGCTTAATTAAAATAAAAAGATTCTATTAAGTGGATTACAATTCAAAGGTAATGTATCGGTTAAAAAGTAATTGTCTATTCTTTTATCGTCCTATGGGGTAAGGGCAAATTTTTTTGTATATAATTCATGTTTTTTGCTTTGAATTAAATATTCTTTGGTGTACATTTCATTTTTATTAAATAAATTATTATTTTATTTACATGTAATTATCAATAATTGGTAAAATTAATTTATCTTTAGAGAAGTATTAATAATACTCTTTGCTTTTTAAGAGCATTTAAATTTAACTATAATCTTAGATTTAAAATCTACAAATTCTGACATAGTTTTCCCCTCATTTTCATCCTTCATCAAATTGGATATTATAAACATTAGGAGGATAACCAGAAGTTTCAAACTTATGAATATCATCTTGAATGTCTTTATAGACATATTCTACGTACAAATGGTAAATCAATGAGTACATGTAACTGTATAATAATTTTGCAGCATTGTTAAATTTTTGTTTTATCTAATAATAAGAAAAGTCATATAATATAGTCCTTGAAATTTATAAAATATTCAAACCGGCATATATTGGTTTATTACATATTATATTTCACCTCTTTATTTTCATGATAAGCATATTATTGTCAAAAATGGGCAAACTATGAAAATTTGGTTTATATAATGTAATTTTTTGACCCAAATCGTCCTTTCTAAGTAGTCAACAATTTACCGCCTTTATATTTCCTAACATTTTTTATCATTTTGCTAAAAACTGCATTATTTTTTTTTTTTTCAAAACTCGTTTTTACTCTGTTGCCTGGATCTAATGTTTAAATCAATATATGATTTTAAACGGGATTGCTTAAAAATTTTATAAACTTTAGTAAGTTTTAAACTTAAATTGAGAGCTTGTTTAATATTTACGTAATAATTAACATTGTTTTTTTTTTATCAATTAGGGTTGTAAGTAATTTTAATTGTTTTGATGATGATATGGGTAGACTTATATTACGGAAATAAACATAAGTCTTTATGTAAATCGTGAAGGTTTGCAGAATACTCCAAGTCTACTTTGTAACCTTATCCGAATTGTCCGGTGTATTGATAATACTTTCCGAGTAATATTTACTGTTATCAATAAACCTGCACTCACCTGTAGGAAGAGGTTGACTCATTGCTGACCATATAAATTATTTACATAAATGTACGTTAATCAAGGAAACCATGGAAAATTAGGATAATGCCCATGCTTCATATATTTGTTATTGGCTTTACCGTATTGATTACTGAATTGAGAAACTCTACCTTTAATTTCATCTGTAATTAGTTTTAAAGAAACCCTAGATATCAGAAGAAGTGCGCTGTAGTCTAGTCCAGGAGGAGTACATGATCTTAGGCATTCTAATCCGTAGGTGTTTATACAACCTTTTTGAAACTTTTCAAAAACATCAACTAATAATACATCTATTTTTAAATACTGTTCCATATACTGACGTACATTTTAAATTTAGCCATATATTGGCGGGATTTTAGTACTCATCCTTTGTTATATTACAATTTTTAAGTTTATTATAAACACTTTCTATGGATAGTAATTGATTTCTATATAATTTTCCCAACTATCCAGATAATCATATAAAAATATTTCCTTTATATTATAAAATAAACTCTTTGACATTTTTACAAAAAAATTTCTATATGTATTTCTCATATTTATCCAAACTACTAGACGTAAACCTAAATGAATCTAAAAATCTAAAATGAATACTTTTATTTTGAATATATTTTGTAAATGAGATTATTTCTCTTTATTAAGAGGTAATAATTACACCGAGAATTTTAGTAGCCATCGAATCCTGATAAATTATAAAATACTACAGGAATGATATGATTGTCTCGACAATTGAGATTACATGCAGAATGAGCACTTCCCTGTATTTTCTTGTAAAATTACATTGGAACTATATTATTAAATATAGGATTTAATTGTACAGCTAGTTGTTGGAATTCATTAAAAAACTGGTTTATGTAATTTTCTCCTGTATATATATTAAATTTTGATAAACTATTATCATAACTACATAATAAATAATAGGCAACATAAATGACAAATAGAGATCTTTCTGTATGACTGAAGTTTTTAAATGATATATATTTCTCTTGTTCATGTTAATTTAGTTTTATTCATTTTTCTGCAGGTGAATATGTGTTTATCTGAAGTTTCTGGTCTATAAAAATGATTTAAACACCTGTCACAGTAATATTTTAAGGTAATATATCACTACTCTGTTCATTTAATAATCAGGATAGGTCCTTAATCAATGCAAAATAATAAACAATCTTGAAATTGGAAATATGATTTTTAAATTGCTATCACCATCATCATCCATATTATCATTATTAATTTTATGTTCCGTAGGAAGCATTAATAAGTTAATAGTTGCGGAAAATTCAAAATTACGTAGGTATATCGGTACAATTTCATTTTTTTCAGTTTTAAAAACGCTAATGGAAATGTTATTCATTGTGTCAAATATTTTAATATTTATTAAAATTATAGGAAATTCAATTTGATCATATTTTAGAATTTCATTCAAATGTAGATATAAAGATGTTCTACATGGATTTGATTCATGCAGCATGGATGTAGTGCAGCTACAATAGACCAGAGAAAGCAGTGTTCATCATTATTTTCAATACTCAAAACTTTACTTTTCTGAATAAATTTTGATATTGGCACCTAACTTGAAATACCAATATTTATTAAAATATAATTATTAAAATATACTTTTAACTGTAAAATCTTATAAAGAGTAAAACCCCAATCTTTCTCTTGCAATCCTTCCAATTTTGTTAATAAATTGCTTTTAATATAATCGTCCTAAAATTTCTTTTATGTCAATATATATTGTGGTCAATTATACGGTTTTTAGTTGAAAAAGGTTTTATTTCAATTTCACCAGTTTTATGAATTTTGTGAAAAATATAATATTAACTTATAGTAGCGAATTTTGCAGATCTTTTTTTACTTTACATGAAAACGATTTAAATGCCTTATAAAAAAAAAACTACAGAATCTTTATTACTTAAATTAAGTATTGCTCCAGTTCGGTTACGATTATTAAAACACGACTGTAAATCAACCTAAGTTAGATTGTTGGTTTTATTTGAATTTCTACAACATTTAACTCTTATTTGATTCCAATTTTAAACACGTTTCTTATTGACATGTACCTTACCTTGTAAATTTTTTTTCAAAATTATAATTTTTTTTTTAAATATTTTATCCACCTAATATAGTAATTTTTAGTTTTAATCAACTTTATATATAATTGTTAATTTCTTTTAATTATGACATTGTAATAACAGTTACAGCTTGATAGATTAAATAGTAATATGAATAATTAACAGCATCAGATGTTTTATTATAAACAATATAACAAAAATATAATTCGAGGATTATCTAATATTATGCAAAATTTTACAAACGCATTAACGTAAGTTAAGTTTTTATAATGACTAACAACTGATGTATATTAATTCTAGAAGTTAATTACTAATAAGCGTACCACGTGCATGGGCTAGAATTTTGTAACAGGGTGTTAATTAAAACCGTAAATTTAAAATAACTCAATATATGGGAAATTTTTGTAATGCATTTGCGTAAGTTAATCGTGTGTGATGACGAGATACAAGTTCAAGAATACTAAGACTTATAGGAGGAGAACAGATTAGGAATAGATATTTATAAAATAATTGTTTCTAGGTGTGTTGTCATCAGATTAGCTAGAGAGGGGGACTTCCCAACTTCTAAAATTAATAATTAAATCTATGTTTGTTCCAGATATTTAAGTAGTCTGTACAATCAAAATGCCAGTGCCAGCAAGTACACGATGTCCCAAATGTAAGGGGGAGATCAAAATGCCACATTAAATATGTCTGGCATGTGACTATCAATATATTAAAAAAGTATACGGATCTACCCTCACATTATATTTCGAGCATGGAAAAAAGAGGCAATAGTAGAAATGTTTCAAATTAAAATAATTTCGTATCGTATTACTGTATTTATATATTTAAGAATTATAATGAAAACTAATGTTTATTTAAGCAATTTTATTAATATACCAATAATTTAATATTAATTTATCATTTAAATGGTGATTGTTACAATTAAAGTTATAATTATTTTGACATCATTTTAAATTAGTCAAATTTGGGCACCTTACAAATACAAATTTCTTTATATTATTAAAAATTAAGCCTGTAGATATTGTTAGTGTTCCACTCGATCCATTTTTGAATTCGTTCATTCATCATGTTTTATGAGGATAGTTAATTATAATATGGTGAACAGGTCCATTTTTTTATTATTTATTTTAGTTCATGACTTACAGATAAATTCACTCTCCTTATAATGAAACCCACGTATATATAATATAAATATTTTTGTATCTTGCTAGTTTCAATGGATTATGAAATTGATTTTACAATGTTTATTAAGGGGTTATATTTTACTGAACGATGGTGAAGTATTAATTAATAAGTATGTTTTTACTGGTTTAAAATTCTGTTCTGGCGTGAACAGTCAATTATCACAAATGGAGAAACTGCGCATACATTTCATATAATATAGACAATTGTTTGGTATCAGAATTAAGATTTAAACTATCATATGGACACATTTCAGAATTTGAAAAAAGTTTAAAATCTGATAAATTATAATAATCGAAAATGGTCATATTTTATCAATTTTATTTATTCGATTAGTATATAGGGCAAAAACTAGAAATCTTGGCCTAGAAATCAGTCCTGTACTCTTGATAGCGCGTGTATGTTTAGTTGTTTTCTGTAAGACAGGATACTCGTGTAATTCTTGACATCTAAATACAATATTTAAATCTCAAGTATGTTCCAGATATTTAAGTAATCATAATTTCTCTACATCAGATACAAATACATAAGGTATTTTCCATACTATTTTGTTTAAAATAATTTTATGCTCTTCACCAACTAATGGATTTGAGAATTATTCATTTCATTGGTATACGAACTGCTTCTAATTAAAATTATTTCTTGATTAATTTACAATTTTTTGAAAATCTTCAGCAAATCCTAGCAAGTTACGTAATGGTAAACAGATGTTAAACTTCCCATTGATATCTAGTAAGTTTGGATTTTGGCGTGTTTTCCAACCAGGATTTTCGAGTCGTGTGATTTCGTTGGCAGGATAGGAAACGTAACATTTTATAGTTAAAATTATACGTGGGTTTCTTACTCGATTCACAACTATACGACCAAGTTCATAGCGGATTTCATCAAAAAGAAATGCAATTCCATTATTGACAAAACATACATGTGTACTAGTTTGAATATCTTTAGTCACTTCTTTATCTTCATTGGAAAGAAAACTTTGACCTCGTAAAGTAGAGAGATCTCGAGTTTGTACTGGAATCCTTATTTCATGATTGTTATTAAATGTGGTTAAAGCATAGGGTTGGTCGGTATGGTATTGAGAATTAATTCACTAACATTTAATATATTTAAACTCATTTTCTGTTTTTTTTTTCTTGTGCAATTTTACAATTACACAATATAAATACAAATGATTTTTTACTAATAACCCTAACAATAAATTTAAAATTTTAATAAAATTTTTTTGAGTCTAAATCCCAAGGAAACTAAAATTGTTTATTTATGACTGTTAACTCTTTCAGCTCTTTAATATTACTGATCTTCTTCTGACTTGTTATTTCATTAATAAATGTTTCGTCTTGGTCACTTGACAAGTAATGTTATAGAGAAATACCATGATTGTTTCTACTTCTTTTCTAAAATTATTCAGGTTACCATTTTGATCTGTCATTTAAACTATAATTTCATCAATGTATCTAGTGCTGATTGGAAGGTTAATGACATTGCTGGGTTTCTCAATAATTTTTATTCGTGGCAATGAAACAGGACAGAGTATGTGAACAGGCTTTCCATTTGCGTATGAATTTGTTACAAAATTGCATTCAACGCAGATACTGTAAAATATCTACAGGACGGTCTGACATATGTTTTTTTTTTAACTTTTCATTCATTTTTTTTACTGTTTGGTACTGAAATCTATTTCTGATGTACTTTTAATTTTACATTTTAGTAAATTAAAGCTTGCCTTAATAGAAAAAAAAATGATAATTGAATTTTTTGTTTGTTTTCTTTTAAATGGTGATGTTCGATTTGTTCAACCAAATAATTATTAATATCTTTTATATCATCCCTCAGGAATGGTAATAAACTTCATTATTATAATAAAATTTATTATTCGTTTTATGAATATTTGGTATTGAATTATAACTCTAGAAATTTATCAAACCTAAAACATATTCTTCATTTTATTTTAAAACAAAAAATGGGGAAATTTTTGAAGATAATGCCGACTCCATAGTGGATAAGGTAAATGCGTAAGACATGTTTATCGTAGAAGAAAATAATGTTTTATAACTAATTTAGTTCTTTATATAAAAATGTTAAACATAAATGCCCACTTTTCACAGGAGGTGAAAGGATTCCAAAACTATCAAAATAATTAATTTGATAACCATATTTTTTTATATGCTGTACAGTGAATTCATGTACCAGCTCTATCATCCATATTAATAATACCAGTTTCATGTTTATGTATTTTCTTAAGTAATTTATGTTTCATAGAAATACTTCTGAAAGTTTCACATATTTATCTAAATTTATATTAGCTAACGGTCGATATGGTATTTTTAAGGGTAGTTTTTTTGAAGTTCTGGAGATCGTAAAAAGAAGACCTAATCCTCTTTTATATTGTTTTAGAAAAAGCCTGTTCCTAGTGCCATTGCTTCCATTTTTTTATTATGTCTATGCTATAACGCTGACTTTGGAATATTTATAATTTGTGCTAATTCTGTTTTATGTTTAACATTCTGTGTGTGTGTGTTTTATACTCTTGTAACTACTTTTGTCTAAATGATATAAATTTCAGATTTATTGACATTTAATAATACCATGACTGCCTCAAACCCGTGGAAGTCTATTTACCCCAGAATGCACGCTTCTACTTATAATAAACTTAACTATCGGTCCGGACGGGTAGACCTCTCAGGTCTTTCTGAATTGAAAAAATATATCGGTTGACTTATTTTGATGGGGGTTTATAAATCAAAGAATGAAGATATTAGTACAATGTTTAGTCGACAAGATGGTCACCCAATTTATAGTTAGATAATGAGTCGGGATCGGTTCAAAGATATTTCATGCGTTAGAGGTTTGACGATGTAGAAAAAAATAAGCAAACAGAGAACTCCTGATAAACTACAGCCTATCCGTGAAGTTTTTGAATGTTGAAACTGTTACTTGAGGGAAGCTTATATGCCTGGATGGTCCATGATGGTGGATGAGCAGTTGGTAACGTTCAGTGGCCGTTGCCTATTTCGCCAAAATATAGCATCAAAGCCTTGTAAATATGGCATTAAGTTTTGGATGACATGTGATTCTTTTACAGGCTACGTTTGGAAACTTTAGATTTATAAAGGAAAAAAAGGAGAAAACCGAAAAGTAAATCAAGGGGAGAGAGTAATCAAGGAAATGGTTCAAGAAACTATAAAAAGTGGGAGAAATATTACCTGCGACAATTTTGTTCACCAGTTTTTTCACTGGCAGAAGACCTTCTAAAAATGAACCTGACATTAGTGGGCACCATTCGAAAAAACAAACCTGAACTTCCCCTAGCATTTATTGCAAAAAGTTGTTATTCTTATGAGTACTATCCACAATCAAAATAAGGTTAAGCCAGACGTAATCACTACCTACAATGACACTAAAGCAGGAGTTGACAAAGCCGACCAAATGTTACGACATTATTCAGTAAAAAAAAGTCGTCGGTGGCCAATGATTGTATTTTTAAACATGAGTGCGTTAAATGCTTTCGTAGTGTTTATGTTTAGTCATAGTGACAAGTTTGGTAGTAGAGGTGGAAGAAGAAGGAAGTTTTTGATAGCTCTTGGAAAAGAATTAGGGCGGATAGCTTAAAAAGAATTCTCAGAGCAAGCAGCAACGGAAGAAAGTGGCTGTTCAGGCGAAGCAAAAAGATGCAGGTGCCACATTTGCCCAAGCAAAAAAGAACAGAAAATCAAAATATGTGTGTACAAAATATAGTAAGAACGTATGTTCAGAACATCTTGTGTGCACTAAAGTAAATAAATGTCTTGTAAATAAGTACAAAATGTTTAGTATTTTAATAAAATAAATAATAATTTTTTAATAACTTGCGTGAATATTATGTTTAATCCTAAAAAATTGTGTGTTTGCGACTAAACCACAGAACGGACCTCAGAAGCTCGATCCGTTGTTAAGGGAATGTGAATGGGCCCATCCGCAGAGTGTTAAGTATATATATATATATATATATATATATATATATATATATATATATATATATATATATATATATATATGTATAAACATACCGTATGCTCTTTTCACTAGAGAGCTGTTGTCTAAAATAAAGTGTTCGTGAGAAGGAAAACGTGTCACGTGAGTGTAGCTCCATTTTCGAAAACGACATTTGACATTTGCCACTGATGTATTATGTAATCGTATCAGCCAATTAGGTAATAATATTCAAGACATTATATCTTTGCATTTTTAATTAGAGTGATTATAAACATGTAGAACAATAGAATTTTTAATTAAAATTTACTTCCCTTTGCATTTCTTCCTTTTCCGAGTCCCCTGATCACTAAAAACACAGTTTCCCTTTTGTCAGTTTGTCTTTACTCTCAAATGAAATAAGATATCGATTTCTAATTTGGTACTTTAAGTAGGAAATAAAATTATACTTTTTGACTGATATCGCTTCAGAGTGAGGGAGCGAACAAGGAAGGGTCGTTACATATTTTACAATTTCAAAGGTGTTATGAGAATGTTTCCTGGTTTTTGGATAATGAATAAAATTTAAACACACTTTTTTACAATGCAATACAAGAAGTTAAAGGAATGAAAAAGAAGTTAGAGAAGTCGTTCCTTATATATCTTGTTATATATCGTTTTTAAGGTTCTTGGATTCGAGAAATCTAAAAATTACAATATTTTTTCCATTACTTTCATTTTTAACAAAAATTTAGGAGCAAGGGAGAAATCGTGGTGTAATCTACTTATTTTTTTTTTGCTTTGATTAAGTTAGTCTTTGCGGCTGGAAAGCCAAATTTAGTATTTATTTTTGAATTTCGTGTTTACAAGAGTAAGTCTGGGTTTTTTGATTTTCTTTACATTTCATGGGTTTTTATATCAAAAAAAAATTGTATCCAATCTTTGTCAGACTACTAGTTTGACAGACAAGCCTGTTAGTAGGATAACTCTCGAACAAAATAAGAGGTCGATTTCAAAGTTGATACACATATACTTGAAGTAGAAATAAAACCAAAAAAAGGGGTAGAAGTCGATAAATTTTTCATAGTTTAGCTAATATTATCAATTATTTGATTGACACTATAATGAACAAACTGTAAGTAATATAATTTATAGTCAAATAAAAGTTTAAAAGAGTGGAAGTGAGAATTAGAGAAGTTTCTTCCAATAATTCAAGTTATACGGTCTTTTCAGGGTTATTTGCAATCTTAACAAAAATAGTAAATAAAGGAATGTAATTTTAGAATGATTACGAAAAAATATATTGATTTTTCAATTTGTACTACACTAAAAAATTGGAGGCTAAATATTTTTATCAGTTTTTTTTTCTAATAAACTAAGTGTAAAATTGTATCAGCAGACGTGTATTTCTATGATTTTTATTGTACAGGAAAAATTGCAAAAATGATCTAGAATATGATGTAACCGTTTCTGCCTTTTGATTTACCATATTACAAATATTTCGTAAAAACAAAAATGAAAATCTAGTCCCGTAATCGTTATTCTTCGTCGAAACTGAACATTGAACAGGACTAAAATAATAACGTAAAATTTTGTTTATGCTAAATTAAATAATTTTATGAAATATAACTTAATGAAAATTATTAATTACCACATATAATATTGTCTATTATATAACCGAATAAAATTACATGATAATTCTTAATGCTAAGTAATTTAGAATCAATATTGTGGAAACTATTTAATACGAGTGTCCCACACCTATCTTATAAATTATTTATATTGGAATTGACAATAAAGATTCTACATACAAACAATATAATACTCTATTAAAAAAAAACAGAATAGTTTATATTATTTTCTTAAGTTACATAACTACTACGTATAAACTAATAAAATTGCAATTTAAAAATGGCAAACATACTTTAGGAAATTGTATAAAGAAGAAGAAAATAACGAAATCCTACTTGAAGAAGTGAAAGAAGTAAATCTAGGAGTAACTTTGGAACATACAGAAAGAGTTATAAGAAGTCTTAAAGATGGGAAAAGCTTAAGACTAGACAATATTACAAATAAGATGATAAAATATGGAGAAGAAAACATACATTAATAACTAGCACAGCTCTTTACAAACATTGTAAAAAATGGACAAATACTTAGAGATTAGAAAACTAGCATAATTTTCGTATTCAAAAAGGGCAAACTACGTCATCCGAAAACTACCGCAAAATAACGCTCCGAAATATTACTTTGAAAATATTAACAAAAATCATATTGGAAGAAATAAGCAAGGATATTCAAAAAAGAAAGGAACAACACGGATTCCGCAAAAATCGATCGACCACAGATGCCCTTTTTATAGTGAGGCAGATAATGGAGAAAGATAAAGAATTTAACAAACCTGCATATATGTATTTCGTCGATATGACCTTCGATAGAGTACAATTAATAGACATTATAAAAATATAAGATAGGCAGACATAACAGATGCTAATAAAAATCACAGACGACATTAAGACAGAATGCGAAACAAATATCAAATTAGGACACCTCCCAAGGCAAGGTCTCTTCACCCTCGTTGTGGACAGAATACTAGAAAATCTTCCACAAACTAGAGGAAATAAAATGGACAACACACTTCCACATAACCTGCTACGCCGATGACGCAGTCCTCATCTCCGATTCTGAGGAGAATCTTTAGAAGATCTTTTGCCACTTCAATTTGGAAGTTAAACATTTTTTTATGGGTCTAGCACACGTGCTACAGGGAAGTCCCTAAAGCGCTACAGGAGCGACACGTGTGCGGAAAAAGCGATTCACGTTGTTCTTGAATCGCTGTAAATTGTACTCGGTGGGAAACACAGTCCTGGGTAAACCATTCCAAAGGGATGATGTTCTCCATATAAAAGACTGCTTGAAAAGCGTTGTACGAGGAGTAACCTTATACGGATGTGAAGTATCAGCGCGACGTGTACTTCTAACATGCACCGCTCTGGGAGGAATTAAGCGGGCTACATCCTTCGAACACTCTCCATGAAAATACTTGTAGAATAGACTCAAGTTGCCAACCGTTCTTCGATGTTCCAGTGAATCAAGGCCACCGGTCAGTTCTGGGTCTCCAATCAGACGAACAGCCCTTCTCTGAACAGAATCCAATAAATGCAGTGTATGTTTGGGAGCGGAGCCCCAAACATGGGAGCAGTATTCCATAGTTAGTCGAATTTGAGCTTTGTAAAGAATTAACAGTTGTTGTGGAGTGTAAAGCTTTCTGGCTAGAAATAATATTTCCAACTTTTGAGAAGCTCTCCTTGCTATGCCTGCAACATGTTCATGCCAGGACATATTTGCTCCCAAATTAACGCCCAACAAATTGAGTGACAATGCTAGGGGAATGGAGTGCCCCGACATAACTATGTCGGGTTCAGCAACGTTAACTTTTTTAGAAAAAACTGCCGCCTGGGTTTTTATAGCGTTAAATTCCACTTGGTTACTGTCACCCCAAAATAGAATTTCTTCCAGGTCTTTGTTAAGTTGAATGACTTCCTGCTGTCTGCGGATATTCGCCTAAGCAGCCAATGTCTGAGCGTTCAAAGTGAATGAAGAGATAAGCGTACTGTCATCTGCAAAGCTGTAGATTGGATTCCCGGTTTTTTCCAGCAGATCGTCAATGTAAATGAGAAAGAGAGTAGGAGACAGTATGGAGCCTTGGGGCACACCGGCGTTAACAGTAAAGGTGTTAGAAAAAAATCCGTAGACTGCGACTCGTAAAGAACGCTCTCTGAGGAAACATGAGAGCCACAAACAGAACTTTTCAGACATACCATAAGAGCGTAGCTTAGCCAACAGTCCATCGTGCCAAACACGGTCGAATGCCTTGGATATGTCAAGAGCAACCGCTTGAGATTCTCCGAAGTGTTCAATTGCGTTGTTCCAAACATGTGTTACATAAGTCAGAAGATCTCCTGTTGATCTATGTTTACGGAAGCCATATTGGTGATCGCTAATAATGTTAAATCCTTCAAGGTATTTTAGAAGATGCTGATTGACAGCCTTTTCCATGACTTTCGATATTATTGAAAGCAGTGCGACTGGTTGGTAGTTGTTTGGCAAGGTCTTCTTGCCTTTTTTAGGTATCGGCTGAACTGTGGCACATTTCCAGCAGGAAGGAAATATTCCCTTTTTGTAGGATAGGTTGAAAAGTCTACAGAAAACTGGTGTTAGTTCTCTTACACAGTTTTTGAGAACTATGGCAGGTATTCCGTCATCGCCAGAAGCTTTTTTGAAGTCTAGCTTCATTAAAATACGTTTTATGATACGCTGTCTGAAGACAACATCGGGCATCCTTGACTGCACTATGGGAATAGTAGGTGGAGTTTTTCTTTGGAAATCGGCAGTAGAATGTGAAGCAAACTGTTCGGCCAACAAGTTTGCCTTCTCAACAGTTGTCGTTGCAATAGAACTATCTGGCCGTGTGAGTCGTGGTATGGTGGATTTGGTGAAATATCGACTACCTGTCTTAGAGACTGACCAAAAGGACCTGGAATTGTTGGGACAAGCGAGAAGTTTGTTTCTAATTCGCTGATTGTGTGCCTCCTTGGTTTCGTCCATAATTTCTTTGCATCTGTTCCGGGCACGAACAAAGGTGTTACGATTTATGGTGTTAGGATTTTCACGCCATTGTCAGTAGGCAAGATGTTTAGAAGAAACAGCTTCTTTGCATTTTCGGTCAAACCAAGGCTTGCCGTTAGAAGGACATTTCTTCGAAAATGGAATGTAAGCTTCCATACCAGCTAAGATAACATCGGAAACCTCCCTGGCGCAGTCAGATGGGTCGTCGGATTGAAAACAAACGTCTAACCAAGGGAAAGTTCGAAAATATTCCATGAGATCTTCCCATTGAGCAGATTTGTAATGCCAAATCTTGTGCGGTTTTAGGCGCCTCTCTGTCACTGACTGGTAGGACACTCGATGTCGAAAGCAGTTTATGGTCGGAAGAACCCAACGGCGGATTTACGGTGACCTTGTAAATCTCCGGATTGGCGGTTAAAAATAGGTCAAGAAGACTGGCGAAGTCCCCGTCTCGACCAGGGAGCCGTGTTGGTTCGTCAATAAGCTGAGTTAAGCCACAACTGATTGAGAATGATTCAGTTTCACGACCTTGTTCGTCGGTAGTATTTGAATATTTAAGCCAGTTGTTGTTGTGGACATTAAAGTCGCACAGGATGGCAATTTCGGCATTTGGATAGTTAATTTGTAAATGATCGATGGAGTTAAACATGATTATTAATACAACTAAGATAAAATGAATGGTAGCTTCAAAAGAATTGCTAAGATGCAAGGTGGAGATCCAAGGAAGTATTATTGAACAGGTCGCTTGATGGACATAGTCTGCAGAAATATATATATATATATATATATATATATATATATATATATATATATATATATATATATATTTATATATATATATATATACCTCACAATGGAAAGCAAAACGAGGATATACACGATAACAGTGAAACCGATCCTCACATATGCTGTAGAAGCAAGAGCTGCTACATTTAAAACAGGAAAGCTCTACAAGAACTAAATAAGATCCAAGAAATATCCAAATAGACCAAAACCAGAAGAAAACAGTGGAATAAACAGGTAGGTCAGATGGACATCAACAGAATGGCAAAAAAGGCTCCGAAAAGGAATGAAACAGGCATTATTCCTACTTACATGACACACCATATAAGAAAGAATAAGAAGTTACTTTATATGTTGCTAGGTATTTTTATGTATTAATTCCCTCAAAAAACTGAGGATATAGCCAGCTTCCTGTGTTACATTTTTATTTGAAAATGTATACCAACAGTATATAATACCTTTCGTTAAGGTCCACTAGAGGTTAACTGAACAAATTGGTTTATATTCTATTCTGGAAAATAATCTTTAAGATGAGTCAATGTTTTGATTATCTCTACTTTTTTCGAATATCCTTAAAAAAGAAGAAATTTAAAATAAAATTGATCTGACTTAAATTTACTGGAACACTAATGGTTTTAAGACGCGGAGTGAAAATGCCTTGGCGTCTTTCCAATTTTAAATAAGAACACGAGTGAGTTAATCGACGGAAAATATCATAATTTTATAACAGATCATCGGTTTTAGCTATGAATATCAATAATATATAAAAGATTAAAAAATCGTGCTGTACTAAAACCGATTAAAAGAATATATACTGATTTTGTCATACTTGGTAACCTATTAGAAGTTTTTAGAAAATGGTAGGATCACTTCTTCTAATTTGACTACATCCATATAGTTTTTTTTTGTTCTTGAAAATATTTTGGAAAATACGATATTGCCATATTATATTGTAATCGATTATAATTTTTGAAATTTCAAACTGGTTACCGTAAATATTTTAATTCTAGTCAAAATTCTAATTTTTTTTATATAGAATACACTCTTCTATTTTTAATTGTTATTAAGACAATGCTTTGCTTATAATTGGGTTATGGTATTAACTCTGTTAAGACCGTGGACATTTTTTAACCACGCCACAAATTTTACAGAGAAAAATTTAGTTCATTTGAACAACGTTTTAAGACAGAATTATTAATAAGGTCAAAAAGATGAACTCAAAATAGTTGCCATCGAATCCATAACTTCTAGTTATTTAGTCGACGTTTCATTTATTATACTTCGTTTTTTAGATGTAATCAAATAAACCTTTAGCTGATCACGACTTTTCCTATTCTTCACATCACTTTGTTCTGTGTCTCTGATGATTTCTTTTCACATACAGAAATTAGCGTTTATTAGATGTTGACATAGTAATAATAGTAACGTTGTTGAAAATGAGCATTTACTAATATTATAACTGACACCTGTAATTTTTACAGAATTCCAACAGAAATACCTTAACTTAATAAGACAGAGAATTTGTTAAAATAATCTCCAGAAATTTAATAAAAGTTCATAATTTCTTGATTTCGAATCATTTTAAGTGTTTAGTTAATTTATGTTCAGCGAGATTGTTGCTATTTTTGGAAGTGGCCAAAACGGAAATTCTTTGATTTACCTTAAACCTTGATCCGAAATTACCAGTTTTGGACAGAGAATGAAATCTTCTTTTTCTTCTAGCTATTCTCTATCCTTTGACCTCTCTCTCATATGCTTCCATATGTCCCTGTTTTCAGCAATTTGATGTCAATTGAGCCCCGCTGATCTTTTAATATCGTCATACCGGTGTTGTTGAGGTCTGCTACTACTTCTTTTCTCCCCCTATGGTCTCCATCTAGTCACTTTTCCGCTCCTGTTATCAGTATTTCTAGTCACATGGCCAGCCCAGCTCCACTTGAGGAAAGATATCCTCTCAATTATGTCGTGGACCCCTGTTTTTTCCTCAGTTACCTATTCTATAAGTTGTCTGACCGTGTGTAGATGTTCGATTGTGCTAAATCTTTTTCGGTTGATAATTTTCAAACTTCTTGTCTAATCGAGTTGTGATTATTCTCATCAATAGTTTGTATATTTGCGATAGAAGACTTATCGGCCTATAGTTCTTCAAATTGCTAGGATCTCCTTTTTGGTATATCAATATAACTATAGCAGTTTCCCAATCTTTTAGTATCGCTCCTTCGATTAGACATTTATTGAAGAGTTTTTTAAGCTCTTAGATTAATGGCGGTCCTCCCTCTTTTAGCATTTCCGGGAAGCCCCCTTCTCATGCTGCTTTTCCATTTTTAATTTGGTTAACGGCTTTTTGAATTTCTTCAACTTCGATGTCTGATAGATCTTCGGAACCGATATTAAGTATCCTTCGGTTCTCTTCTCTTGATCTTCTCAGAGTATCCTCATCGATGATGAAACTCTGATATATATATATTATATATATATATATATATATATATATATATATATATATATATATATATATATATATATATATATGATATATATATATATATATATATATATATATATATATATATATATATACACACATATATATAAATATATACTTGTTATGTCTTGGACTTTGGGGTTCGTTTGCTTAAAATAACACCATCTTGACGTTTTCGCCCTGGCGTTTAGGGTATTTTCAAATGAATAACAAACATAATATACATTCACAATTTTAAAAATTAATTTCATACGCACCTTGAACGTTTGATGGATTTAAAATTATTGTTTATTTGCTGCATTGGAACTGACGTGCTATCAATATTTTTTTACCGTTTTTTTACTGTTTTCTATGTTGTGCGGAATTCTCTTTTTCTTTATTTTTAGCAACGTGGTAGCCCAAAATTAATTTAATAACTTACTGTAAATGTGGCTAATGTGTGTTATGTCTGATTTATCATTCACAGCGTGCTGTTCGTTTTTAAATTTGATCATTTCTTTCATGGTTAACTTTCCGTAATTGGGGTCTTTCTTTATGATTTTGGTCTCATTAAAATTGTTGTGGTTTTGTTCTGTCATATGTTTGTGCAAGGCAGTTTGGGCGTTTTTAGTGTAATTGTATCCATTTAGTCGGTTTTTTAACCATTGACTGGTCATCCTTATGTATTTCTTTGGGCAGTCGGTACATGGTATTGAATATATCACATTTGATAGGTACATGGTTGGTATTTTTCTTTTTAGATTGGTATATAGTGTCTTTAGTTTGTTGTGCGTTTTATGGCAGGCCACAATGTCATATTTCTCTAGGGCATTCTTTAGTTTTTCCGAGAGTTCCCTTGCGTATGGTAACGGTAAATAAATATTTACCGTTACCGTAAATACTTTGACTTTTATCTTTTTGATGATAGTTTTGGTTATTGTATATTTTATATTTTCTTTTTTTTATTACCTTGTCTATTTCATTTTTTTATAATTGTTTTATGTTAAAACTTTTTTTACTTTATTTATTATTTTTGGTCTTAGTGCTGTTAGGTATAATGCTAGATCTGTCAAACCAATGATTACACTATTTCAATGGAACCTTGCGTGGTTAGAGTAATAGTTAAGGTATCATTCCGACTAGGTAGATTTGGTGTACCATTCCGTAAATATTTAGTTGTCTTTTCGAGTTAACGTCTAAAAAATTTATTTTTTATCTGTTTCAATTTCCATCGTATATTGTAATTTTTAATGGAAGTTGTTGAACTCTTGGATTATATTTTTAATTTCTGTGTCCGGCACTGCGAGTAAACAGTCGTCGACAAATCTTTTATAGAATATGATCTTGCATTTTAATTTCTTTATTACATTTTCCTCCAAGAATTTCATTACTAGTTGTGCAATTCCTGATGAAATAGGCGAACCCATGGCACATCCGTCTATTTGTCAGTAAAATGTGTTTTTATACTGGAAATAATTTGTGCTCATTATTTGATTCATGGCTTCTACGAAACTATTTCTAGACGATGACGTATGCTCTTGTATATAGTGATTTTACATCCAAAGAAATCAGTTGATGGTACGGCGGTATTTGTATTATGTCAATGAATTTTTTAAACGTGAACGAGTCCTTAACGAAAAAGTTATTTTTACCTGTGATATTAAATATGCACTTTCATAAATATTTTTATTATAATAAGGTGATTGTATACATGACACAATTGGTCTTGATGGAATCTCTTGTTTGTATAATTTTGGTAGATCATATTTTTTTTTTTTTGGTGCTACCCGATTATTAATGGTTAAATATTTTGCCTCAGTATTACTTATTTCTTTTTTATTTAATAATTTTTTTATAAAAGCGTTGTTGTTTTTTTGGTATACGTTGGTTGTGTCACTGTTTAGTTAGATATGTTTTGTTGTCAACGAGTTGATTGTTCATTTTACATTCATACTCAATTGTATTCATTATTACCATTCTATTTGATTTGTCTAGTGTTAGGATGGTAATTTGTGGGTTGTCTTTGGTGAATTGTTTAGTGCGGTGTAAATGTTTTTTAACTCTTTTTTGAAGTGTTTTTGTTTTTGTATTGTTATGGTTGAGTTTTATTTTATGGTTTGTAAGAATGTTTGTTATATCTGCCCTTAACTTGTCTTTCACATTACTTGGTTTGTCCTTTATTGCAGCTTGAATAGTTGAAATGAATTCTGTTAGGAGTAATTCTTTTTTGTTTGTAACGTCTATTAAGAAAATTGGTCCTAATGACAGAATGTGCACTATTTCATTTGGTATTTGTGTATTTGATATATTTTCTAACCAATTTTCATTTATTCCTTTAATTTCAGTCATAACATCATTATTATTTTCCATTAAGTTTCGGAATTTTTTTTGTTGTTCAGTTTTAATTTGATTATGTATTGCTGCTAAAAGTAAAAGCAGAAAAATCAGTACTACCATTTGAATATCCTCAGAGGCATTGAATTGTAGCAACAGACAGCTAATTATAAATTACTCATATTCAATAAGTAATAAATAAGTTCATATTTTCTAAACATTTGCTTGTTTTAACTTATATAAACTAAGTTGGGAATGTGGAATCTTTGGCACAATGATACTACTCAGTATATATCACCACTACACCAAACACTTTATTTTTGCACTCGACGCGCGTTTCGCTAACCATGTTAGCTTCATCAAGAGCGATGATTGACAGTCAATCATCGTTTCTGATGAAGCTAACATGGTTAGCGAGACGCGCGTCGAGTGCAAAAATAAAGTGTTTGGTGTAGTGGTGATATATACTGAGTAGTTAACTTATATAGTTAATAAATTATTATATGATAATTACTTAGTACGTATATACTGCTTAAGTTAATTTTTATTCCTATTATTAGTATTATTTTCTCTTCTTCTTTAAATTTGTAATCAGAGATAGTACACTTTATGACATGGATAGATAGAGTAACATAGCTATATCTCGCCACCGGGGGTCCTTAAAATTGCAGTTCGTTTTCATAAAGGAAATTTATTACCATTAAATGTTACATATGAATATTTTAATAATAACGGAATTTAGACATAAGATATGGGTCATGAGAAGTAGGACTTAAATATAAAATACAATTGAAAGTGATATCTACTCAAAAATATGTCCTCCGGTTACAGTATGATCCGGCAATAAATTCGTAAGCTTTTTGTATATTATTATATAACAGTTTATGAAGAGATAATTATTTTGTTTCTTTGTAGTGAAACTCCTTTATTTATGAAACATTTCTCGCCACAATAATTTTAAACATTTTAATCAATGTGAAGGTTAAAACCTAAATTTCTTTGTCTAACATTTCAAAAAATATATTTTGTTAAATTAGGCGCAAAAGATTACTAAGCTTATATAGTAAGACATTAAGGAACCAAAGGAACATTTCTGATGACATCGTAAATTGCACAGCTTGAACATTTATTAAGCCAAGAAGAGAGTACAAAGACGGCATGAAAATGTGACTTTAATTGCCTACGTAGTCCTAAAGTTATATACCATATGGGACTAAAATCCAAAATGAATTTTAATTAGGTTTATTATTTCTATTTACAGGATGTTGATAAGATCTCCAGCATAATTAAAAATATTGAAAAGTTTACTAACAACCGGGTTACATATATATATATATATATATATATATATATATATATATATATATATATATATATATATATATATATTGCGTTGTTGAAGCAAGCAAAGACGAATCGAAAGATCTGCACTTTGGAAGTTCCTAAAAGTGTTCTCTGTATTTGCTAGACCATCCTAAGACGCCGCTCATCAGTTAGCCTAGGTTCAGCAAATACACAGAACCCCATTTCAGACCTTATCCGGGTACTAACGGAAAGTCATGACAAAATAAATGCTTATACTGCACTCTGTCGGTGACTTATTTAAAGTCTTTCCGAATAAAGCGGCCAGACCACAGCTGACACTTAATTGCAGGTGC
>CM032446.1:107450348-107455348 GCA_019049505.1 Pachyrhynchus sulphureomaculatus | reverse complement strand
GTCCAAACCTGAATAAATTTTTGAAAGTGCATTTTGTATTTTTTTTTCCCTGAAGATAAAACTTTCTCTTCTACTTGTTCTTCCTCATCGTAGATAGGATTATTCTGTAACTCGATCAGATCTTCATTGCTAATAGGATCGTCGTGCGTTGCTACAAGTTCTACGAGATCTTCTACCGTGACATCTTCAAGTTCAGACCCCTCAATCATTGCAGCAATGTCTTCAAGCACTTGTCTCTGCAATCTGGACAATTCTTCTAGGTGCTTCCACTACATCTGGCCAAAGATTACGCCACACCCCATTCATACAACTCATTTTAAACTTCCTTCCAAGCCTCTTCTATGTTGTGAATAGACTTCATAATGTTGTATGACTTCCACCACTCTCGCATAGACTGTCTTCCTTCCCCGTCAGTTTCATGAATTAGTTGGCTAAAAGTGCGGCGATGGTAATAAGCTTTGAAGTTTGCTATTGCTCCCTGGTCCATAGGTTGTAATATTGACGTAGTGTTTGGTGGAAGGAACTTTACGTACACTTTTAAGTCTTCTGGGCGTATCAAGTGAGGTTGGATGTCCTGGGCATTGTCTAAGAGTAATATAACTTTAGGTTCAAGCCCATTTCTGTCACAGTATGATTTGACTGATGGGCAAAAAAATAAAACTATTAGAATACTATTCTTGAAAAATTTCCCGTGTAACCCACGCCTTTCTGTTTGATCGCCACACAAATGGTAGACTTGTCTTGTCTGTGCCTCGCATTGCACGGGGTGTGTTTCTGAATGGTACACTAGTAAAGGTTTCAGTTTGAAATCACCAGTGGCATTACCACCCAGCAGAAGTGTTTAGTCGATCTTTCGCAGCTTTGAAACCACTGGCTTGACGTTCTTCCTTAGAAATGAATGTTCGAGATGGCATTTTTTTCCAGTAAAGTGCGGTCTCATCAACATTGAAGATGAGACAAGCAGGAATTTTCTCTCGTCTAACGAAGTCTTGAAACTTGTCTGGAAACTCAGCTGCAGCTTGAATGTCCGCGCTGGCCGCCTCGCCTGTTATGTGGATATTGTGAAGATTAGAACGCTGCTTGAACCGATGGAACCAGCCTCTGCTGGCAGCAAAAGTCGGAGTGGCACTCCCTTCTCCTTCTTTTGTTTTCAGCATCTCATACAAAGATTTTGCTTTTGTGCATATGAGATCTTGACTTAGTGGTGTGTTCTTCTTATTCAAATCTTCGATCCAGACTGACAGTAATTTCTCCATTCTTTCTAAGATAGATGATCTCGAACGAGAAAGTTTTGTTGCACTTATAGGTGTTGAACCTTCGCTGGAGATTTTAATTTTTTCCCGATTTTTATAAATCGTTCTCACAGTCGATTCTGAGAGTCCAAAATCTCTCCCAACAATTGTTGCTTTGCCTCCATTTTCCATTCTTCTTAACACTTTCATCTTCAATTCCAAAGTGACGCTTTTTACGCTCTTTTTTCTCTACAGGCGGCATTTTTAACGTAGGGTTTAAATTATGTATGTATGTATCTCCAATAAATATTAAAACAAAACTGCCAGCCGACGAACTAACATTACGGAACAAATGAACACACGAATACGAACGAGGAAATCCCCATAGAACAAAGTCGAAGGACAGGGAATTCCCAATTCTTCAAAGAGAATATTCAGAGAAAGCGGGGATCCCCCCGCGACCATAGAGAAGTTAATGACTACATGAGCGCGAAATTTGAAATTCGCGTTATAGTGAAACCGCGCGTAACGGGGTCGCGCTAAGCGGGTATTACTGTACCTAAATCTTGCTTTGGTGCAAGATGAAGCTTTTGGAGCATTAAACCAAGCTTTAACAATAAATTTTAACTAGGAAAACAGAAATGGCACGCACAGAACTTTCTTCTTCTTTAAACATCTTAAATTGACGACGAAAAATGAACATTTTTTAAGCAGTAAATAGTCTTTGCCATCCACCTAGCGTGATGAATGGCTCCTGGAGTTCTAAAACCCACAACATTGCCGTCTAGTGATCCAATAAATACGAGAACCAACTGCAATAGCTCCTTGTAGTCATCTCTGGGGTGACTCTCAGTTAATTTGGTCTCGAAATTCAGCAGTAACATTTGCAATTACTTCTGGAGTTAGCTGCTTTTGTATTAGATTGTCACTGATACCTGTGTCGTTATTTTCCTTTGTCTATCTTGGGCCACGCAGTGAGGAATCTCTTGAAAATGTCTGGATGAGGTCCAGTGGTTGATCCCATTTTTGTGTCGAATACGCCTCTTAACAGAATTTCCAAGATATGGTGACGGCAAGCTAGGTATAACAATTATCTTCCTAACATTTGCTCCAATATGACGCATGCTCCTTTGAGTCTTCCCGTGTTGGATGCTGTAGTGTCGAAGCACATCGCCTGATGGTGTTGAGAAGACCCCATTCATGTAGGCATTCATATACGGCTACGGCTTGCTCCTCTCCAGAGCTGTTTTGCTGTTACAGGAACTCCCAGCAGCTGTTCCTTTTCGCCATATGAAATAGCTATAGCTATTCGCTCACATTGTTCATTTTTTAAAACACCGGTAAAAGTTTACCGTCCCAATGGACAACCACGGGCTCTTTTTCAGGATGTTTACTTTATCAAAAATTTTTTTATTATATTGTTCTCTGAAATTTGCCTTCTATCATGTAATAAAGTTTTCGAGACTTTGTACTCAAGAGGGTCAAGGTTTAGTGCTTCTAGAGTAGCTATTAAAATTCTCGTGGCATCTCTGTCGGATACCTTACATCGATCTAATAAAATGGACAATTTCATGTTTAAAATCTCTTTAACGCCCCTTGCAAATGAAATTTTCATCCTCTTGCTCTCAGATGGTCCTGGATCTTCTGCAGCTTCTTCAGGGATGTCCATTTCCTCCAAGCTCTCAAGTTCCTGGTAGATGCTGTCCTCTTCAGTGTCTTAAAATATCTTCACTAGATAATTGTTCGATCTAATCAGCTCAAAGGCACTTTTAGAAACTCAACTGAATAAATAAAAGGTCGGTTGTACGCTGAAGTAAAAAATCACCATCCCTAAATAGAAATTAGATTCACCCCTCCTTTTTATCTGTCAAACGGGTCTTTCTTTGGTAAACTAGTCAGGTAATCCCCATATAATAAAAGATTAAATTTGAACAAAAGGCTCTTTATGTTTGAAAATTGAGTTCCAAAATACTTTTTAACAAAAAAATGTTAATTCCGAGACACATTATGTAAAAACTCGTTAAAATTCTTAGAATACTCCCAAACTGGCTCCTACTGGTACCAGGTCACGTTTTTTGGGGCTAAAGGCTGTTGTAACTCGGTTTGACTTAAAATAACAACAATTATGTATAGAATATAAATTTTGAAGAACAACATTAGCTTTCTTTTGAGATATTAAGCGTGTTTCTATTATTTACCGTTCTGGAGTTATGGCTTCCATATGTCAGCTTTTTGGCCAAAAATTTGGATTTTTTCAAACTTTGAGCGACGAGCGGCACGGGTTAACGTCGTTTAATCGAGCTCAAATTTCGGCTATCTCAATATCTGGAAAGGGGAATCGTTTTGTGGGGTCCAGACGAACAAAATTCCGACATCGATTTTTTGCGGTCACCCTTTATGGCTCTGGTATAAACCAGATGGCCAGCTGAAACTTTTGTATATTATATTTTATTTGATGGGACCATTCACTATACATATCCAGCCGATTGACGGAATCGAAACCATCGACCTCTGGTTTCATAGGCAGGCTCCTAACCCACTACGCCACCGAGGCGGGGCAACATATTGTATATATATATATATATATATATATTATATATATATATATATATATATATATATATATATATATATATATATATATATTTGCTCCTAAACTAAACTATTTAAATATTGAACAACATGGTATTTTATTTAATATTGTTTTCGTAATAATAATTACTTTATAATTATTTTCATTATTTTTTATATTATTAGCGCTGTTAAAATTCGACACTTTTAGCTATTTCATCCATTTTACTAAT
Organism: Pachyrhynchus sulphureomaculatus; assembly: GCA_019049505.1. Classification (NCBI taxonomy): domain Eukaryota; kingdom Metazoa; phylum Arthropoda; class Insecta; order Coleoptera; family Curculionidae; genus Pachyrhynchus; species Pachyrhynchus sulphureomaculatus. The sequence goes on along the minus strand of CM032446.1, from coordinate 107,451,312 downwards.
GAGATTACTTTTAAAAACGATTCTAATTATGTTAGACAAACACCTTACTAAGAGACACACGCACAAGAGGTAAATAATGTTCTGAATTAATAAAATGAGTCCAACTGATAATATCACACTCATGTTATAAATTCTGATACGTTTCAGGACAACAGGAACTATACCGTTAAATTTATAAAGAAAAAAGTTCAATAAAAGTTGTGTCACCACCTATTATGAAATACTTTTAAAATCTTATACTAATTTAAAACATAAAATCATAAAAATAATTTTTCAGAAAATATAGCTTTCTCTGTTGTTTTTATAAAAGAAACATTTTCTAATTAAATATTATTTAACTTCGTGGTTGACGAAAAGGAGATATGTCATGTAGCATAGTAATAAAATTTTATTTATGTGTTTGTTTTTAACTTACAAAGTTTAAGTTAAAATATTTAGCTGAATGATGAGTGTGCAAATAGATGGAAACTAGAAGAGAGAGATTATATTTTCATATAAATTGCAAGACTTTCATTGTACTAAAATAAATTAGTCCTCATTGTTGAAACTAATACCTTTAATTGTTTACCTTCAGCTTGCATAACTAATTTTCTTTATGAACTTTGGTCGTTTTGGAAAGAAAACTTAAAAGATTTTACAGAACCTTTTGTAAGATGTTATGTTGGAATGATTCCCTTTATGAATATTTTCTTTGTTTATGTTAGCTGTATAATCAATTATTCCTCTTTGCTTGGTCTCGTCTCGAAGTCAACGAACATTAATTCCCGAAACGAAACGAAACAATGATAGAGTCAAGATGAGATAACGAAGTTCTCTCGTCTCTTCTGGACTTATCTTGGTATGAGGTGCTCTTAATTGAGGCAACGCCAGTAGTTGGCACACAATTTCAAAATTATCGTAGTTTTCTTATGACCTCCTACTAAGTAACGCGTTAATGACGTCTACATAGCCTCCACTTGTCAAT